>JBBBDQ010000195.1:320000-560000 GCA_037127315.1 Ascarosepion bandense | reverse complement strand
GAGAATCCGATCTTTTTCTTTAATAAGATTTCCCGAATATTCAGGCTGCTAGACGAGAATAAATAAATATACTCTTTAATAAATAAATGATGCGTCTACACAGATATGAATATCCACTAAAAGCTTTCTCTTTAATGAATAAAAATCCGTAATTTCTTTATAAATTTATATATATATAATGGCCCACATAGAAATGGCAACAACATTTCCAAATTCCTGTAACATCTTGCTACATTTTCAACGATGTAATAGGAAATGTCTACAGATCTTTTTCATTACACGCATACACATATAGACTTTTATTAACTAACGTTACCACTGAGCATACACGTAGATAGATAAGCATTTCTGCACCTCCTAACACACTAACTCGCACCCATTCTTTCAAACACTCTTTCCATCTACCCAACCATCATTCTCGGTATCCTTACCCGTCTATCTCCCTCCTTCTGACAGTTCCTATATCTAACCACTCTTTCTCATCACTTTCCCCTATGTAACCCCCTAACCACTCTTTCTCATCGCTTTCCCCTATGTAATCCCCTAACCACTATCTCTTATCACTTTCCCCTATGTAATCCCCTAACCACTCTTTCTCATCACTTTCACCTATGTAACCCCCTAACCACTCTTTCTCATCACTTTCCCCTATGTAATCCCCTAACCACTCTCTCTTATCACTTTCCCCTATGTAATCCCCCAACCACTCTTTCTTATCACTTTCACCTATGTAACCCCCTAACCACTCTTTCTCATCGCTTTCCCCTATGTAATCCCCTAACCACTATCTCTTATCACTTTCCCCTATGTAATCCCCTAACCACTCTTTCTCATCACTTTCACCTATGTAACCCCCTAACCACTCTTTCTCATCACTTTCCCCTATGTAACCCCCTAACCACTCTTTCTCATCGCTTTCCCCTATGTAATCCCCTAACCACTATCTCTTATCACTTTCCCCTATGTAATCCCCTAACCACTCTTTCTCATCACTTTCACCTATGTAACCCCCTAACCACTCTTTCTCATCACTTTCCCCTATGTAACCCCCTAACCATTCTTTCTCATCACTTTCCCCTATGTAATCCCCTAACCACTCTCTCTTATCACTTTCCCCCATGTAATCCCCCAACCACTCTTTCTTATCACTTTCAACTATGTAACACCCTAACCACTCTTTCTCATCACTTTCCCCTATGTAATCCCCTAACCACTCTCTCTTATCACTTTCCCTTATGTAATCCCCTAACCACTCTTTCTCATCACTTTCCCCTATGTAACCCCCTAACCATTCTTTCTCATCATTTTCCCCTATGTAATCCCCTAACCATTCTTTCTCATCACTTTCCCCTATGTAACCCCCTAAACACTCTTTCTCATCACTTTCCCCTATGTAACCCCCTAAACACTCTTTCTCATCACTTTCCCCTATGTAACCCCCTAACCACTCTTTCTCGTCACTTTCCCCTTTGTAATCCCCTAACCATTCTTTCTCATCACTTTCCCCTATGTAACCCCCTAACCACTCTTTCTCATCACTTTCCCCTATGTAACCCCCTAACCATTCTTTCTCATCATTTTCCCCTATGTAATCCCCTAACCATTCTTTCTCATCACTTTCCCCTATGTAACCCCCTAAACACTCTTTCTCATCACTTTCCCCTATGTAACCCCCTAAACACTCTTTCTCATCACTTTCCCCTATGTAACCCCATAACCACTCTTTCTCATCACTTTCCTCTATGTAACCTCCTGCGCAACAATGGCAGTGAAATGCCTTGCTTGGGGTGAAATGATTAAATATATATATATACACACACATGCACCATCACACACTTTACCGTCCAAAATATTCCTCATACGTATATTTAAAAACTGTCCATTGCTTTAATACATGGGACACGTGTAATAATACGCAAACACATATACACATATATTAACTAACATTACCGTCCAGTATACACCTAAACAGACAAGAGTTTCTATACAAACATACACATTCAGTATTATACACTTTACCATCCAAAATATTCCACGAGCATACATTTAAAAACAAAAAAATTATCAATTTCTTTAATTCACGTGGCACATATCTGACCAATAAGAATTAACCACAAATCACGACATATCCGTATCTCTGTTATTTTTCATTTTTCTCTCGAGCACTGAAGATGCTTTAAGATAGTGAAACATGCTAGATTGAGACATATTTCGTACTTTGTTCTTTTACTTTATTCTATCATCTTGCCGTATTCCGATCTATATATTCAACTCATATAAATCTATTTTCATTTGGCAAAATAGGTATTTGTTAATATGTTTACATTTGCATAGGAAATCATAAGGCCGTTTACCTTAAAGCATTATCTTCAAGAAATACACTTTTTTTTCAAAACACAATCCTCGTTATTTTTGTTTATATATATATATATATATATATATATATATATATGTGTGTGTGTGTGTGTGTGTGTGTGTGTGTGTGTGTGTGTGTGTATTATATATATATATATATATATATATATATATATATATATATATAAGAGTTTTGTAATTTACTTGAAGCATTGTGTGTATTAGGTGTATAGGTAGGTGTTGAAGGCTATCGCAATGCGTTTTGTAAAATAAAGGAAGGTAAAGAAGGTGTTGGGTATTACCTATTTTTAATCATTAATATTTCGGGATCATAGTTTCATCTTCAGAATGATGTATTGATTTCACTTCCGCACGTCGTCCGTGCCTTTCAAAGATGAAGTTGAGACTATTAATGATTAATAAATAGGTAATGCTCAACACCTTTACCTTCCTTTATTTTACAAAACGCATTGCAATAGCCTTCAAACAAAACCTACCCATTGATACCTCACACGCTAAGAGTCTGCCTCCTTCGACCGAGCGCCCATAGCTCAGAGGTAGAATCACCGACTGACGACAATTCCGTCGGGTTTCAAGCAATCGGATGTCTAACTGTACTGATGAGCTGTGATACAGCGAAACAGACCTGTCTGCGGATGACTATATATATATATATATATATATATATATGTGTGTGTGTGTGTGTGTGTGTGTGTGTGTGTGTGTGTGTGTGTGTGTGCATTGTTTCGTTTGCTTCTTTGAAATCTCACTGATCTTTTGAAGTTGTTCCAAACATTCTATTTTTTAATTCTTTCCAGGTGTTTACTTTCAATGTTCCTGAATTCATTGTTTCTTTCCTTTTTCTATCTTTTCTTTGACATATTTCTCAGGATATATTTTTAAAACTCTTTATTCAATCTTTTCTATCGTTTCTTGTTTCTTTTTTCATTCTTTTTAAATGTATTATTATCATTATCCACTTTTTTATTTATTATTTTCCTGACATTTATTAGCATTTTTTTAATATATATCTATTTTTTCAGCTGCACCATGTCTAGGATTGTTTGCAGTATCAATTAAATATTTATCAAGTTTTACTCGGTTTGACTTCGTCTATCAAACCAGAACTGTGACACCTCACCATTCATCAATCCATATTCCTTACTTTCATTTCCTTTAAATTTTGTTATCCCGTTCACCTTCATATCAAATACCTATCTATCTATCTATCTATCTATCTATCTATCTATCTATCTATCTATCTATCTATCTATCTGGTAACGTGTTCTTATCTATCTATCTATCTATCTATCTATCTATCTATCTATCTATCTATCTATCTATCTATCTATCTATCTATCTAACACGTTCCCCCAGACACGTTCTCGCTGCTCTACTCCTATTTTCTCGGCAGGTGTTTAGACGAATGTTTGGTTCCATCAGGCCTTCACGACTTGGACCCACCCTGTCGTGTACGCTGAATCAACTCATTATCATCCCTTTCATATTCCATTTGTATGCCACTAAGACTGCGTCAAATCAACCATTATCTATCCTAATAATATGCAACCCTTTCTCCTACATCCTCCTACAACATCCCGATTTAGTAACTCTCTACTGGGATTGGTTATATGCCTTGTACTAGGTGAACAATAATAAAAAAAAATCTATCTATTTATCTATCTATCCCAGTTTTTATTAACCTGTCGTTATAGACTAAAACTTCATTCAATAAGTTATAGTCCTGATAGATGGCATCACTTATAAAAAAAATCATATGATTTTTATGAAATACTAACCTTCAAATGGCATGTGACAAAGTTTGAGCCCAATCGGAAAACACACACACACACACACAAAAAAAAAAAAAAAGAAAGAAAAAGAAAAAAGTCACAAAATCGTTTTGGCTGTAGTAAATTGAAGTTGCGTGAGATGGCAGTGAAATTGAACATATCAGAATGCAGTGTATTCACAATTTTGCATGAACATTTGTCACTGAGAAAGTTGTGTTCAAAGTGGATGCCGCGTTTGCTCACAGTCGATCAAAAACAACAACGCGTCGATGATTCAGTGCGTTGTTTGCAACTGTTTCAACGCAACAAGGATGTGTTTTTGGCGTAACTATGTCACAATGCATGAAACATGGATCCACGACGTCACTTCAAAGTCAAATCGGCAGTCAGCTGAGTAGACAGCAGCAGATGAAAGCCGTCCAAAGCGACCAAAAATGCAAACATTAGCAGGCAAGATGTTGACCTCCGTATTTTGGAATGCGTAAGATATTTTGTCCGTCGATTATCTTGAGAAAGGAAGAACCATCTGTAGCGAATATTAGCTAGCAGTATCGGCGCGTTTGTAGGAAGAACTCGCCAAAATCGGTCACAAATGAAGAGGAAAAATGTAATCTTTTACCAAGACAACGCTCCGTGCCACGCGTCAATCGCAACGATGGCAAAACTGCATGAATAGCACTTCGAATTGCTTCCGCGTCCACCCTATTCTCTAGATATGGCCCCCACCGATTACTGGCTCTTTGCAAATCTCAAAAGAATTTTCCAGGGAAAGAGATTTGGCTCCAATGAAGAAGTGATATAGGAAACTGAGGCGTATTTTGAGGCCAAAGATAAATTGTTCTACAAAAATGCATCGAATTGTTATAGAAGCATTGGAATCAGTGTATCACCCTAAAAGAAAACTACATTGATGAATAAAGTCGAATTTTGCCTAAAAAAATTTTATTAGCTAACCCCCGGAATTTATTGCGTGATTAAGTGTATATCCTGCCGATGGGAAAGCCACTCCAGAGGAACCCCCTACCAGATGGATGTTTCCAGATTAAACAATGAAGGAGAAATCTTTTCTTACAGGAGCAAGTATTAAAATTTCTAGACTCAAGTATAAAAACAACCAATGTTTACCTACAGACTCAAGTATAAAGACAACCAATGTTTGCTTATAATTTTTTGTTTGAAAAAATATTTGCTGGTAGACTCAAATATAAAAACGACCAATGTTTACTTTTAGATTCAAGTATGAATATGACCAATGTATTTATACGATTCAAGGATAAGCATGACCAATACTTACCTATATACTGAAGTACATAAGACCAGTATATATTTATAGACTCAAGTATAATGATAAAAAAGAATATCTCTCCTGTCAATTTATCTCGCTGCGCTTCTGCCATTAGCGGCCCCCAGTTATGCTTCTATTTACCTAATAATTTTTCTTTCCTTCATTCATTTTCTCATCAATCACAATTAGTAGGGACACTACATGTACTGCCGCCGAATCAGAAGTGTATTTCCTGTGCATGATAGCCTGACGGAGAACAACCCTCTAGAATTCTCATTTTATCATTCACTGAAGGTATGTTTCAATAGAAACACTACCTGGGAATTTACCACCGACAAAAGAACTCTTTAAAATTTAACCTTGCAATCATTTTTTTTAGTTTATTTTCTTCTTTGAATTTAGAGTTTCTGTCTGTGCTACAATTTACCCATAACTAAGAGGTGTATTAACAATAAATCAATATAATGATCTTTAGTGGAATTCGAACTCGTCTCTCCAACCTCTCCATCCGAAACTGTATCCATTACTCCACTTCCCACCAATTGCGTCTCTCTTTCATTTCTTCCAACGATATTCATCTAATTCTTCACTTAAGATACGTTCCACTAGAAACTAAAGCTCATTCAATTTGAGCCTTGAAATGTTTTTTTTAAATTTCTTCTTCTTCTTCTTCTTCTTCTTCTTCTTCTTCTTCTTCTTCTTCTTCTATGTGACGTTTTCTTTTTTTTCTAGACAATTTCTTGTCCTTTACAGCACTTAATAGATTTTGGCTATTTGTTATCTCTCCCAAACCCTGTTCTATCATCCATTTACTCACGCTCGCTAGGTAGATCATGCTTTGTTTTTATCTATTTCATCAATTTGTCCTGTGAGTATCAAATTTTCCAAGCCCACTCTCCTCATTATGGGTCTTCTTCCTGAAGCTAAGGATAAGCATACTTTTTTCTATTTTCTCTAAAAACTCAACGTTGCTCGTATGCTTGGTCCATGGTATTCCCATCATATTTTTCTAGAACCACATTTCTGTTGTTTCAAGTTGTAAACTGAATATTTAATAATAATAATAAAATCGGACACAATGTCGGGAACTTGTTTTTGGTGTAGATTTTAAATCTAATCTCCATTTGGGAGTTATTTCGGGCACCGCAGTGTGGCATAATAGTTAGAAAGCTTGTATCGCTAGAATCATTACAATTGAGTAGTGAATTCAATCCTTACTTGGTGCCCATACTTTCGGCCTTGTGCCACATCTAAGCTGCGCTTAGAAAATAATTTTAAGGACACTTCGACGTGGTGTAATAGTTAGCAAGCTTGTCTTGCTATTTAAATTGAGTAGAGAGTTCGATCATCACTGGATTTGAGAGCTACTTCATTTGCTTCCACTCTAAACTTAAACTTTCTCGATAGTGAAAAAAGCGCAGAAAAAATACATCGGATAATGCATATTCTTTCAAAATTATACATATTAGTTTGACCATATATTAACGCATAAGTAAATAAAACACTTATAATATTTGGACAAAACTATTTATTTTACATACACCGAAAACAACATCATTGCATCGGCCATTGTCACTGATAAGTAGAAAAGGTTCTCATGAGAATGTGTGGAATAATACAAATGTTTAAACAAGAAAAATGATGCTGGATTATATTGTGGTATTAATCCTCTTTTATGGCAGTGAATGTCACGAAGAAAAAAAGAACTAGAGGCAGTAGAAATGTATTTCTGCGGAAGGATATTGAAAATTTCGTGGACGGAGCGAGTAAGCAACGAGGAAATTTAAAAAAAAAAGTCACCACTTATAATGAGGACCCAGAAAAATACAGTTGAAATTCATTGGGAACCTAAGGAGGAAAAATGGCTTAGGAAACCTCACATTTATGGGTAAGATAGATATATAAGACAGATAGGGGAAGGCAACGAGTCAGTTACCTGATGAGTTTATGTAAATGGATGACGGAGCTGCTTCAGCAAAGGGATGAATAAGATCCACATGAGATAGAAAGATTTGGAGAGCCATGATCACATTTAGTGCAAGATGAAATGATAAGGATCAATGTTGTTTCTTTGTTTCCTTTTTTTTTTTTTTTTTTGGTGTTATATCAATTACAAAGGAACAAGAAAGAACTGAAAGGGAAAGAAGAGAAAATATAAGTGAACTTAAAAGATTGATTAGAAAGAAATTCTGAATAAACGAAGATTTGTTTGATTTGTCTACTTATCTACTTATTGTGGGTTATTTCAAGCCGAAAAAACATTACCATATTTTCCGGTTTACAAGTGGGGATCATTTATTGTACATGACTAACAAACAATAGTGATGACTCTGCAGACGGTAGTTTAGAGCTTTTACATGAGTCCAGCAGTGATAGTTTTGGGTATTTGAGGATGAATAAAATTTCTTTGATTGTTTTATACTTTTACATGCATATTTTTTTAAATTTCTAATTCACTTTTATGAAAATAAAACTACCCTTGGACAATGAAAGATGGATAGTATATTTAGTAACCACCAACTAGTATGTCATTGACATACAAACAATATTGGATGAGTGATTAATGCAAACAATACGTGGCACTTGTATGTAAAGGATGCAAGGTGAATATGTTGTTGTATGAAAATAAGTAGTTTTTTCTTAGAAATTACTTTCCAATATTAGGGTGCGTCTTTCAAGCCGCAGCATCTTGTAAGCCGTAAAATAGGGTATTTGAATAGAAAAAATAATTTTTCTTTTCTTTTATAAATGAATACTTCATTAACAATTTATTTTAAGCTAAATATCAGTTTTCCAGAACACGCTCGACTATTTAAACCATAGTCGGGAGGAAGAAGTGCTCGATTCATAATTTTACCAATAGTTTTTATTGTGTAAGTGAATTTAACGAAATCGATTGGAGTTTGAACTTTGCTCTGATTTTTCATTCCCAGTCACTAACCGTTACATCATCCACCCTAATGATGATTTTCTAAGCGTAGCCGAGATGTGGCACAAAGTCAAAAGTATGGGGCATCGGGTGAGAAACGGGATCACTATTCAGTCGTAATTGATCTAGCGAGACAAACTTGCTAATCATTACACCACGTCGGAGTTCTTCCTCCCACGCCGAATGAATGAATTGAAAATTCAATGAAAGAGGTAAGAAAAATAATAAAACATCAAAGAAAAAGCCAGAAAAATAACAAATAAAGAAAGAAAAATCAAATAAAAAGAAAGAAAGAAAGAAAGAAAGAAAGAAAAAGAAAGAAAGATTAAATGTTTGATGGGATCAACAAACCGGAAGTGATTTGGCGCCATTAGTTTATCAACTGACGAAATGATCAGGAACACCGGAAATGACAGACACTTGGTTAGTTTTGATCACTTTTCTCATCTTAGGATTATCTGTGCTATTCTAGAATGTCGCTTCCTGAAAATGCTGCCATTTTTGTTAACTGAATCTCCCGACCGCTTCAAGAACAAAGCTGAATCCCAAAAATGATATTCGTTCAGAACACTGTGATGTAGTCCAGATAAATAACAGGCAGAACTGCGCTGTACTTCTAATAAATTTATTAACCAAGACTTTTTTAAACAAAAATGTTTATAGCATTATCTCAATTTGATTCAGATGTGTGCACCGAGATTATTAGTAGGACTCGTCTGTTCACCATTTTTTCTTTGTTTATGATTATAAAATATATGCTCAAAGTTTCTATCCCAGTAATTTGAAAAATAAAGTGGAAATATTGGTTTCTATGATATGCAAATACAAAGACTCTAAGAAGTAAATCTTTTCTAGCTTCGTACTTACCGCGCAAATACCCTTGGGAAAGGTATTAATCCATCTCTTCCCTCCAGTTATGGGTTAAATAATAGGACAGATTAGGTTCTATAGCCTTGGTTGGCAACCAGTTTACCGCAGAAAGCAATGGATAATCTTCTGCCCAGTCAGTCATGTCTCTTTCGAGACATAATCGCCCAAAGCGTGTATCACGTATGGCACTTAACTGACTGACTGACTTAAGAAAATGGGTATCGGCTAAGGACGAGAAATTGGAGAGTCGAGTTCGATTTCGTGTTGAATTCGCTGCATTCACTTACGCGCAAATACACTTGGGAAAGGTATTAATCCGTCTCTTCTCTCTCCAACTATGGGTTTAATAGCAGGACAGATACGGTGTATGTTTGTAATATTACAACATACACCACAAAAATAAAAAGCTACATCAGAGACAGCATACATTTCCTAAGCTTCATACCACAAAAAGTAGACCCAGGCACACCCATAGTAACATTTGACGGGAACTGCCTGTACAGAAACATACCACATGAACTAGGTAAACAGGCCATTACATTTTGGATTGAGAAACACCCAGAAATACTTCCCACACGCTTCACAAAATAATTTATGATACAAAGTATAAAACTAATTTTAGACAACAATTCATTCCAATTTAACAACCAAAATGATATTCAAACATCAGGTACCGCGTTGGGGACAAAAATAGCACCGACATATGCAACACTGACACGAGCATATATAGAAGAAAGACTATACAACCAAATAAGACATAAATATGGAGAAGACAAAAAAACAGTGTTCTAAATCATGGAAGAGATATATAGATGATTGTTTTATCTATTAGAGATCAACATGGGGAGACATAAACAAACTACACAATCTACTCCAAAACTTGCACCCCAAAATTAAGTTCACGCTAGAATATAGCTATAATGAATTGCCATTCCTAGACATACTCATAAAAACAAAAAAACAATTACATCATCACAGACATTTACCATAAACTCACAGACATCCAACAATATCACCATTTCAAGAGTCATCACCCTAGTTGTCTAAAATGCACCTCCTACTCCCTAGCACGTCGAATTTGCACCATAGTAGCTGACGAAACCTTTCTTAAAATACGTTTACTACGAAAAACACTACAAATAAGAGGATACCCAACTCAACCAATGAACAAGGATTTCCAACTGATAGAAGAAGTACCATTAGAATCTTTCCGGAATCCAAAAAACAAAACAAACAAAAAAAAAAATATGAAAAAGAAAACATTCTCAAGTACGTCTTCACACACAACAAAAGCAACCCAGAATTATTTACAAAAATCAAAAGACACATAGAATTACTCAACAAAAATGATAGAATAAAGGAAATCTTCACGACAACTAAAATAATTAAAAGCAAACGTCAGCCCCAAAATTTAAAAAACATATAAACCTCATTAAAATTCGAGCAAAACACAACACAGAGGGTCAAAAAAATGTAACAAAAACGATGTGGGGATATGCAACATAATAATACAAGGAAAACACTTCAAGTTCGAAAACACATTTACATTCGAAATAAAAACAAATCTGAGCTGCAATACTAAAAACGTAATTTATGCTCTAAAATGCGATGAATGCACAAAAATATACGTGGGGACGACACAAGGTCTGAATAAAAGAGTAGCTCTGCACAGAAGTAACATTAAGCTAGCCAATAACAGGAAATTGTACGTTTCCCAACATTTACACGAATGTAGTGGAGGCAAATTTAGAGTAATGCTTATCTACCAAAATGCAGATTATGACACGCTCATGATGAAGGAAGAAATATTTATAAAAAAACAAGCCTTCCCTCAACAAGACAACATGATAAACCTAACACACACACACACACACACACACACACACAACGCTAAATTCAAATAAATTGCTGATCAGTAACAATAACTACATTGCCCGTAGAGTAGAACTGAATCAAAATTGCTGAAAACAATTTTGAAGCATAAAGACGAAATCAAATTTCGTAAGTCAATGTGAAAATTTTTTATAGCCAACGAAAGATGACGGGAGGGATTTAACGTGCGGGTGTGAAAAAAACAAAAAACAACAACAAACACGCACGCATATGAACTTTCTCACCTGCTCACCACTTATCTATCTATGTACGATACTCTGGGCATCAGAAAAACAAATGGATCTCGATATGTGAAGTCACAAGTTTATTTTCCTGAAGAGAGCTAACTTTATACCAGAAACACGTGCAGTGACAAAAATACCATTATGGGCACTTAATATATCATACGAAAAGCAAGTAATATTAATAATAATAACAAAAATAAACTACACTTTAAACAAAACGTTCACGGGTTCTCGCACTTTTTCTTCTATACCAATTTTTCTTGTTGGAACAACCCCTATTTCTGTTTTTAATATACACACTTAAAAATACATACATGAAAAATAATTTGTAGATCACTTCCACACACGCACTTACTTACGCTGTCACACACACACACACACACACACACACACACACACACACACACACACACACACATATATATATATATATATATATATTGACTCATCTTTAAACCACCTGATGAACATTTTTGAACGTTCTCAAATTTAAAAACATTGATAAAACAAAGACATCCTCGCTTTTGTATAGAAACACGTGTAATAAAATAAAACCTACATAAATTTACTCTTCAGTATTTCAAGATAAATATGTGTAATTTTGGTAAATATATCTGTTCAAATGTGACGTCAGTGTTATTTTAATTTTTTACGTAATTAGACAACAATTTATGCCACGTACCTATGTGTGTGTGTATATATATATATAAGCGATTAATACTAATGAAAGTACATTCTACAATTAGAAATTTACTTGTAAAATGTGCTCAATACGAAAGTAGTGCATATATATATATATTAGAGAAAATTTTCAAAATTCAAGGGTGTCGGATGCACATTTCGACATGAGATCTTTAACAGAGATTCCACGTCACCTCAGCGACATCGTTTTGTTCCAAATGGAGAAAGCCCTGGGGTAAAGGGGGAGAGGCAAAGTTAACAACGGTCAAAAATTGAGAGTTCCCTTAATGTCAGGGAAGTGGGATTAGGTTAAACAAAAACAGAACAGGACAGAACTGGGGGTGTATAGAGATAAGAGAAAGACGGCGTATCAAATATCAAATGGGAGACGCTGCTCGGCTCCATACATGAATGTTTACAGGGGTTTGAAATGTTATATTTAGTAGTGGAGGGATTTGAATGTAAGATCTTAAAATTTGTTAATTAAGTTTATTCATTACAGGAAGTCCTAAATTTAAAATTATTAAAGAAATATATATATATCTATATATCTATACACACACACACATACATACCCACACACACACACACACACACACACACACACACACACATATATATATATATATATGTGTGTGTGTGTGTGTGTGTGTGTTAACAAAGGAAAAAATGGGGTTTAGTAAAGGAATCCATATTCTATAAAGATAGACAACTAAAGGAGTTAAATTACTTGTTAAGGTTAAAATTTTGGGCTGTTTGAAGAGGTATATTTAGAGGGGAAGGAATGGGTTTAAATAAGATCTTAAAAACTTTTAATTAAGTTTATTTAATTAATCTTTTTAGGTAGATGCGAGCTAAATACCAATTACAGGAAGTTATAAGTTTAAAGATTATTGGAGAAATATATATATATATATATATATATATATATATATATATGTGTGTGTGTGTGTGTGTGTGTGTGTGTGTGTGTGTGTGTGTTAACCAAGGAAAAAAAAGGGGTTTAGTAAAAGTATCCATATTTTATAAAGATGGGCAATTAAAGGAGATTGGGATAGGAAGGTAGTGGGGTTAAAATACTTTTTTAAGGTTAACGTTAAAATAAAATTAAGATTACAATTTAAATTGAATCCATTTAATTTATATTTATATTCTAACATCTAGAAAACGGGGATTTAAAGTCTAATTTTACGTATTCGAAAAATTTGCCTTGTGGCGGCACTTACTGATAAATTCCCTCTCTCTCTCTATATATAATATTTTTTGGTATTCCCTTTTTAATATTCCCTCTATATATTCTATATATTATATATTATTATCTATTATATATTCTATATATATATTTAATATTCCCTCTTTTTAATATTCCCCCCCCTCTCTCTCTCTCTCTCTCTCTCTCTCTCTCTCTATATATATATATATATATATATATATATATATATATATATAATTATATTTTTTAGTTTTTTTTCCAACTCTTCACTTATTATATTCTATGCTACTGTCTTATTTCCAGTTTAAACTTTTGACATGTCTAGTCTTTTTTGGCAAAATTTATACGTTTAGTGTATGAGTTCACGCATTTAATTCTTTTAAAATGTAACAACTTTCCACCCCACTTTATTAATCTCATTTGATGATCGCCTTTATTTTATTTTAATTTAATTTTTTAAATCTCCTTATTTAAGTATACATATCCAAATGAATTAGGCATATTTCACTGCCTAGTGGTGGTGTATTAAACAGCAAACTTTATAGCTATTAAGTTGCAGTATGGCATTATCATAATAATGGTAATAGATAGACTAAACTATCGCCCGGTTCACACTCCAACCACGTCTATTGAACAAGTGAAGAGGCTCATCCCTTGTTTCCTGTTTAGGATGTGGTTTCCGGTTTTTCTCTTTTCCAGTCTTTTCACTTTTATGTAGCCTCCTGCGCATCAGTGGCGTTTTCGCCTTGCTTGGGGTGATATGATTAAAAAAAAAAAAATCTAACTAATTATATATATATATATATATATAACAGGAAAAGGGAACAAGACTGATATCCCCAAAATAGCCACCTAAATAATTAAACATATAATCATTGGTTCTGGGATATGGTCTAATTTGGCAGTCAAAGAGATAAAGATGAACAGTATTTATGAATTGAAAATAACTTGTCAGAAATTTTCGCAGCCATCCCAGCGGACATTTTCATTGTGCGGTAGAAGTACAGAAAAGCAACAATATGGTCGGCCTAAGTTGGTTTGTTTGTCGAGGGAGGATTTCACTGCGCCGAATTTCGAAATGTCAAATTCTTCTAACCTAATTCTCTGGCACTGATCTGTCTGCAGAAACTGCTTTTTTTAAAAAAAAAAATCTTTTTTTCATTGTTGCTGTTGTCTTTACATTTTGCTCAAAAGGGAAATACTTGCATTGGTATTAGATACTGATTGGGAGAGAGAAAAAGATTTAAAATGAGAGAGAGATAGAGTCAAAATAAAGAATAAAAAAGAGGAAAGGTATAGTGAGAGAGTGAATAGGAAAAAGGAAGAAAAAAGATAAGCTGACGAAAGAGGGTGAAATTAAGTGCAACCAAGTGTGCGTATGTACGAAGTTATTTTGTATTATCGCCTTTCAGCGAAAACAAGTTTGAAAAATGTTTGAAATATTAAGAATATATCTATAACGAAGAATATTGAATTGACGGTAGTTGTTTCAGGCGCAAAAGCGAGCAAGCGATGAAATAAATAAGGTACTTGAATTGGTACATGAATAAGCTTCGGGTGTTTTGGCTACATATCTGTTAATATATCTCAATCTGTTCATATCTACATTAAACGGTTGATACAAAATCTCTATTCAGTTCCCTGTCTCTGTCTCTGTCTCAGTCTCCCTCTGATACTTCCGGACAAAACAATTTCAAAAAGGTTTCGTCTCCAAAATTCTGAGAACGGTGCACTGAATTTGACATCAATCAACTATGTGACACATTGTATATTTGCAATAATCTTATATATATATATATATATATATATATATATATATATATATAAGATTATTATATAATATATATATATATATAAAGATTATTATATAATATATATATAAGATTATTATATAATATATATGATTATTATCTAATATATAAGATTATTATATTATATATATATAAGATTATAATATATATATATACAATTATAATATAATATATATAAGATTATTATATAATATATATATATAAGATTATTATATAATATATATATATATATAAGATTATTATATAATATATATATGATTATTATATAATATATATATATAAGATTATTATATAATATATATATATATTATATAATAATCTTATATATATATATTATATAATAATCTTATATATATATATTATATAATTTAATATATATATATATATATATATATATATATATATATATATATATATATATATATACGGTCATATCACGTTGAGTACACCGGTTCTCGCTGGATCACCGAAGTTAAGCAACGTTGAGCCTGGTTAGTACTTTAAATAGATGACCGCTTGGGAATACCAGGTGCTGTAAGCGTTATCGACGGATGTGCGTTGTAGTGCAGTGGATGTCGGATCGGAGGGGGAAATCGGTGAACCGAGTTCCGATTCCAGTCGAACACTCTGCATTCAATTACGCACTGGTACCCTTGGGAAAGGTATTAATCCGTCCCTTCTCTTCAGTTATGGGTTAAATAACTGAGGTCTGTTGTTCATGCGAACTGTGACAGACTTCTGCACCGATTGTTTGTTATCAGCAGTTCCAAAAAGTGTGGATGATACTACACAAGCCTTCACCACTTTAAACAATTCTTTGTGTGGCTGTCTAACTGAGTTAGATGCTCATACCTCGAAATCGACTGGAGAGTCCGTAATAATAATAACAAATATATATATATATATATATATATATATATATATATATATATATATATTATTGCGAAAAAGATACACAGACAGACAGACATACGGTGTTTGATAGGTAAATTGTCGCTATTTTATATTTTTAATTTAGCGCATGCGCGTTGTTTATTTTTTATGTTGTTGACTGCACAGGATTAGTTAAAAGAAGGAGAAAAAGAGCACAATGACGCGCTTAACCCTGCCAGAAATTTGGAGACGGCATCATGTACTGCCTGATATTCGCGCAAGAATCTCAAATACGAATATTTCAGAGTGTTCGTGTGTCATTCTGTCGACAGTGCAGAAAGTTCGAAAAGGGCCTGATTGATGAGTCTAATGGTGATTACGAAGGTGTTTAGAGTGTTCTCTAGTGATGGCGACGTTATGCCACCATTCATCTTTCCACGGGGAGGTGGTACTGCTCTGTGTCAAATAGGTTGACTGGTAGAATACCTTATGTCTGGCATCAGGACTCTGCACCATACCACACAAGAACCCAGTCATAGCTGTCAGACAATTTGTACGACCACACCACCCTTCACATCTGGCCACCTAACTCCTCAGACTGCAAACCCCTTGATTATTATATGTGGGGCGCAGTTGAGCGAGAGACCTAGGAAAACTCTTATTAATACCAATGATGAACTGAAGGTAAGGATTATGGCAGCATTTACAAACTTAAACAAGGATACCGCCCAGAAGAGCTGTAAGAGATTCCAAAGTCTTCTGGACACCTTGGTTGAAGCCAATGATGGTTTTAATTGACTTAATTTACTTTTGAGTATTTCAAGATATTTTGCGTAATTTTGGTAAATATATTTGTTAAAACGAAATGTCAATGTTATTTTCATTTTGGGGTAATTTAGACAAGAATTTATCCATCGCACCCTATATATATATTTTAAATTTTACCATATTATCAGGCATTTGCATATAAAAAAATTGACCAACAATTGGGGGTCTTTGGGCAGCAATGTTTCATTTATATAAAAAAGAACGACACGGTAATACAAACTGTCATATAAAGATGAGATAACTTTTTAAAAAAATCACAATACACGAAAAAAATTGAAAAATGATGAAAAAAATCCCTTTGATGTTACCTTTTGCGTGTGTGTACGCGTGAACGCTGGATATCAAAATGAATAGACGTATTTTCTATTGCTTCAAGAAAACGATGTTTTTTTAACTGACGTGGTGATTATTTTTTATTTATCCATTTATTTTTAAATTTTCCATCATTTATAATATTATAATCTTTATTATAATTTATACATTTATTATTTTCATTCATTACAACACATATTATCTAATTTTTAAAATATGCCGTGGTATTTATCAACCGTTTTCTTTTAAAAATGAGTGTTATTTAGTGTGCTTATTATGAATATTTGTTATGCCCAAAGATTCTTATAGGCATTTTCGATAGCTAAATTTTAAACTGAATTTTTAAAAATAAAAAAGTTTTTGAAACTTTTATCTTTGTTTTAATTGAAAGCTACAACAGATCCTAGCAAAAAAAAAAAAATAATAATAATAATTAGGAGATTGTGGAGCGCTATAATCGTTCAAGTGTAGTGTCAAGCATCGTGAAAGTTAGTTTGTGGTGTGACCAACATAAATATTATTTAATCCGTTGTATTTGTAAAACTATGTTGGTTTTTGCAAATCGCTAACCGGGCGAGAAGAATCATTGCGAATAACTGAGTTGGATAGACTAGATTTAGAGTAGTATATGATTAACTTAATTTTTTTCCTAGGATTTGTTGTAGATATATTAGTATTTACTAATTTTTTTAGTATAATCTCATTTTGTTTATAATTTGTATACATTTGATTACAATATAGGAGATTAATATGTTTTTTATTAGTTGAAGTAGTATTATTTATGTTGGTCACACCACAAACTCACTTTCACGACGCTTGACACTACACTTGAACGATTATTCTAATATATTTAGGCATTTAAAACAACATGCCTGGCCACATACACAATTCCGGAAAACCCTAGTTGAAAACATCTATACTTAAACATGAAAACAATAAACAAAAACTAAAAATTCTCGAAGCTATATACATAAAACAGTTGAAACCTAACCGAACAAGATAAACTATGAAATCTCCATAAATATCATTAAATACCTGTAATTAATAACAGAAGCCATTGACTTATTCCAATGGCTTCTCATACTTAATATTTCTTGTTTTCACTCTCGCTTGGTCATGTGTGATGTCATGAGCTATGATGCGACATTCGCTTTCAGCGTCTTATATGCACGAAGTTGTTGTTGCTTGGAAATCTTCCATGTAAAAAACAGTTTGTCATTATCGTTTGTCCGTGGTTATAATATATAATGTAATTTGACATCTTTGAAAATGGCTTATGTAAACCGAAAGCTTAGATTCGATTATTCAAAAATTATGTATCAATATTGTGATTTTCTTTCTTCATTTAATGATAATGCTATTAAGCTTATCAGAGAGTATGAAAAAAAATGACATAAAAATAAACAACACTTGTCTATTTTATTTAACGAAACATGCATTAATGAAAATATATATATATATATATATATATATATATATATATATATATATATATATATATCGTCCACCCCACTCTCATCAGTAATCTCTTCCCTCTCCTACTCTCTTTCTGACAGATCCTGCAACCTCTCACTCTTCATAACATTCCTCCTATGTAACCACCTGCACAAAAATAATGGTAGTAAAATACATACCTTGCTTGGGGCGACACGATGGAGAATATATATATATATATATATATATATATATATATATATATGCAAATAGATATAAGATATTGCACGCACACACACACGCACATAGAACAGCACAATATGAGTGACAAAAATAAAACTGTCAACATAAGATAAATACTACTATATAACACCAAAATATTCTGCAGCAGATATGTCAAACTGAGCGTCCCCTGAAGGCCACATAGTCACATATGTGGTGTGTCATACGGGCAAATCACGACAACCAATTGTTTACATTACAACTAATTGGAGTCATTTAATAAAATTTATTGTAGAATAAGTTTGTTACTAGAATTTGGAAACACAAAGTTCATACAAATGTTCTCACAGAATTCATATATATAAAGTCATGAAGTGGTTTGATAAAAATAAAATTTTAAATAAAATATGCTTGCAGTCTGCAACAGCAACAAATAAATTGTACAAAACTTATAACAGTTCAAAACTGAACATTTATTTGCCACTATTCAATCAGTTTTAGTTTTTTGTCCTTACACTTGAGACTCCTTTTTGCTGACAATCTTTTGGCATGTCTGGCTGACATATTGTGAAGTTCCGAGGTTGACAGGGATTATAAATGTTGATCAGTTAGCCTTGTTCTCTAAGAAGTTTTAGTTGATTTCATGAAGGAAAATAACTGTTGGCACACATAGCAACGCCAAAATCTTTGTGGCAAACTTTCTGAAGATTTTAAAACGTTTTAGGAAGGTACGAAAAGAATCTCGGTAGTCCTACTTCAAGATATTTTGCTTTGAGTGCAGAATCTGATAGCATTTCTAATAATAATAGCATTTCTAATAATTTCTAATAATTCTTTCTTGGCAACGTCAAAAGTGAATGGCACTGAGAATAATGCAAAATGATGTTCAAAAGATGAGAAATCACTAAATTATTTCTTAAATTCCTTTGATAACAATTCCAGGTGGCTGTCATCCTTAGTAAAGCTAAGTACGGTCTTAGTATTCGCAGCTCTTTTTACACATAGGAAAATTTGACAGCTGTGACTTCCATAAGGTTAGTTTTGTATTCAAGCACTTGACCTCATCATACAACAGAGTGATAAGTTTTTACCAACTATCATCTTTTATTTTATCTGTGTTTTGATTTTTCATCTCCAAAAAAAAACATCTTTTGTTCTTTCATAGCTAAAAGCAATTATTTCTTGTCTATGCAAATAGAACCTTTTAATGCACTTTGTGACATGACAAAAATCAAACATTCGTCCAGAATGAAAAATCCTTAAACTGATTATCCATATCTTTCAAAAACTGACTAAGCTGGCGGTAGTTGAGATCACGGTCTCTGATTTAATTCACTCTTTTTGTGACTAATCTCAAACACATGATCCAGTTTTAAGATCTTTGAATACAACTATTGCTGATAAATAATACAGTAAAAATGTGCAAATGATGAATCTGGATGCGATTTTTCTAGTTTTCTTTGTAGCTTAGCAGCAATAAAATTATGTTCACCAATCATATTCACAGCATCGTCAGTAGATAAGCATGAAAGTTTACTTAACTCAAAACTAGACTCATGAAGAATCTGCTAAACTCTCTCAAAGATGTCCTGGTCTGTTGTAGTGTCATGCATTCGGACCAGTTCAATCAGTTTTTCATAAATATTAAATGCACTGACACAGCCTTTGATGAAGTTGAAAGCTTTGCTATTCCAATGGTATCAAAGGTTTCATCAATTGTAATGAAAAACGTTTAAACTTTAATGATACAGCCTTCAACTGTTGTTTCAAATCAGCTGACATTGCATAAATCTATTCAGCAACAGTGTACCTGGTCAATAAAAAGTTTTTGAAGAAGTGTGCTTTCTCTGGACATATAATTTCAGCTGTTTTACAAGGTATTACTTTAATAAATTTCTTTCACTGTAAGATTTCTTAATTATGGCTATCATTCAGCTGAGTTAATATCTTGCAGTAATGGAAGTGACATTCTGTTTCTAAATTTTAATATAAAAATGGTCTATTGCTGTATCAAGTTAGCTTTCAATTCTTTGAGTTTTGAAAGGCATAATATGTCTTCATATTTATCGTAAGATAGATGGTTCGTTTCATAATGTCTTTTCAAGATGTACCTTTTTGACTTAGCGATGGAGTTACTGCAAATTAAACAATATAGTTTTTCACTCACCGTTGTGCAAAATACTGAAATTCCAACTTTTCTTGAAACTGTCGCCCTTCTTCGTTCAATTTCTTTTTTTTTCTTTTTGCTGGAGGAGCTCTAGACATTTTAAGGTTGAAGTAGTAAGAAAAAACAAAAAAAAATGAACTAATTTTCAAAATTGATGATGCAGAATCTAAAGAATTACTGGTACATTTAAACTACAGCCAACAGTAAAAAGAGATATATTAGTTTTGATAACACCACTAAAACATTTTTGGCTGATATTCTACCTTTAAAAGCAAAAGGTTTTGAAATTTTGGAGAGAGGTTTTATGTTTACAACGTTTAATGAGCAACCATATTGTTTTCGTTGTGGTGGCATGGCTACTGGAGAGGATTTTTCTCGTGTTATTTTCGCAGCCACCAAGAATATAAAATATTTGCCACATATTTCAAAATAATAGCTTAGTACCGTACTAACTTTAAGTTTGTCGTTAATATTGAAATTATTTTAAATAAATTTATGCAATAAATGGTATTCTTATTTAGTAATTTATTAAAAATAAATAAAAATGTAAAACACATGTGATTTACTTTTTTAAATAATGTAATTTTTAAAAGATGAAATTTACAATTTTGGCTGTTAAATGATCAAATTAGTATCCTCTGTGCGGGCCACAGGTGTGCTCGAAAGGGCCGCATGCAGCCTGTGAATTGCATATTTGATATGCCTGTTCTACAGCACCCAATGCAAAGAAAGACTAAAAATTCTCGAATTTATTATCACACAAAATAAACAGCCCACATTAAATATAATATCTTTTACCATAGGAGAAGGTATCCTGGAGCGTATATGATTTAACGTGAAAATAATAAAACAAAATAAATTGAATTCTTTTTGTCTGACCTCGTTTCCAATATGAGGTCACGCTAGAAAATTTCAAAGTTTAATTTTCATATTCTGATAAAAGCACATTTCTCCTTCGGTAGGTTTTAATTGGACATATTTTTTTGTGAATGTAAATTTTAAAAAAATCTGTGTAAAGTGTTTGTGTAAATTTTGAGATATACTTCATGCGTCAGTTACTATTTGGAACTTATCCCTTGATATTTTGATTGTAGTCATTCTTACAGGAAAAATGTTTTTAAAGATATTCTTAAGTAAACGTTTATCCTCACGTGGGAAGGTATCTTAAAATTCTCTTGTAGGGACTAGTAAGGGATTTACTGAATTCAACTAATTTAAAAGTTACTAAATTTGTAAGGGAGCTGACAAGACAAAGAAGATGCTCCTCAACAGGATGTATAGACCCAAGGATAGAACGATCATATTGGAGAAAGAGGAAAAACTCCAGCGATGGGAAGAATATATAAAAGATCTCTTCCACGACAAGAGAGAGCAACCGATAGTAAAAAAAGCTGCTGACAGACCGGATATTACTAAATTCGAAAGTGAAAGCTGCAATGGTCAAACTGAATAGCTGGACTAGACGGCCATCAATAAAGATGTTGACAGTCTTAGAAGATTTGGGCATAGAGAAAATTACGGAAATAATAAATGAAATCTACAACAGTGATGTAATACCAGATGACATAAGCAAATCAATTTTCATAGCTTTGCCTAAGAAGCCAGGTGCAATCAAATGCAAACTCCACCGAACAATCAGTTTGATGAGCCACATAACGAAACTCATTGTCCGAATCCTGATGAATAGAGCTTGAAGCAGAATCAGACATGAAATAGAACATGATCAGTGCGGTTTTGTCAAGGACACTGGAACAAAGAATGCGACATTTATGCTTAGGATGCTATCAGAAAGGGTGATACAAATGAAAAAGGAAGTTTACCTGTGTTTTGTAGACAATGTCAAGGCGTTCGACAAAGCACACCATAAGGAATTGATAGAAATGCTCAGCAACATCGACATATTTGGCAAAGGACATCAGAGTAATCAAGAACCTCTACTGACAGCAAACCGCCTGCATATGGACAGAAAAAGGGATTCGGCCGATATACAAAGATAGAAAAGGGCATGAGACAAGGATGTGTTTTTTTACCGGATCTATTCAACTTGTACAGCAAGACTATTTTGAGGACCCTAGAAGTTATGCCAGGATATGTCATTGGCGGTCACAATCTGAACAACATAAAATACGCAGATGATACAATGCTGGTAGCTGACACGGAAAAAAAACTACAAGTCTTCCTAAACAAGTGCGTACGCTCTGACCAGGGGCAACAATTGCCCAGTCCCCGCACCGTCGGTTCCGCTGGCTTCGGTAGCGACCTCCGATCCACCTCTCTAGTGCAGTAGGGAGGAGCAGTCTCAAGCATCTGTTCTGCGGGACATCTCAGTATTTGATTTTTCTCAGTCGTGTATCTGTCCACGAACGGAGACGGCTGAGTTGCATTCTGCCTGAAGAAAAAGAAGCAACTGAGAGATGATAATCCCTACCCGCGGGTGCCAGGTAAGTATACGACTTACGTATTGAGTGATTTAACAAGCATATTTTAGTTGAGGCACGAAAAGATAGATCACACAGTGAGATTCAAACTCACTACTAAATGATCTAGCGAGACAAACTTGCCAATTATAGTATTTGTTGATTAATATATACATCAAATATGGCACAAGGCCGAAATTAGGAGAAGATGAAAGCTGTTGATGAACAGCTACGTTTAACATAGCTAGTCTCTAACTTACTCTTCTATGTGTTGTTTCCTTTCAGGACATTGGCAATAATGGCTCTCTACAATTTCCTTTCTTTTGTAGCTCTTAATAAATTTTGTCTTTTTTTTATCTTTTTTTTAGCTTGTTCCGCCATCCATGTACTCAACTACATTATTGTTGTTGTTTATGTTATTCTTGATCTATGTGCCGTTTCCCTTCAGAACGCTGGCGATAATGGCTCTCAACAATTTCCTTTCCTTTGTAGCTCTTAATAAATTTTGTCTTTTTTATCACTTTTTTGAGTCTGTTCCGCCATCCATGTCCTCAACCACATTATTTTTGTTGCTTTTGTTCTTGATCTATGTGCCCTTTGCCATCAAAATGTTGGCGATAATGGCTCTCTACAATTTCCTTTCCTTTGTAGCTCCTAATAAATTTTGTCATTTTTTTATCTCTTTTGCAGTTTGTTCCGCCATCCATGTACTCAACCACATTAATGTGGTTGAGTACATGGATGGCAGAACAAGCTGAAAAAGAGATAAAAAAATTTTAAGAGCAACCCTCGAGTCAGATCCTGGTCGAAACGGCACCAGATGTGACGCCTCAGGCCGGGCTGGCCGTCCGTCTAATGTGACGCTCGTTCTCGCTGACGGTCGTGACGATCCCAGTTGTGACACTGCCACCCGGTTGTGCGGTTGGTTTGCTCGCTGTTGCTGGTCGTGACGATCTCGTCCGATGATGTCGCCACAAAAGCTGGATTACAAGACGTTTTTTGCAACAACGGGCCACTGTCCCACGTTGTGATTAGATCCCAGCGGTCACGTCGTGCAATCTTAATAGTTGTCTTTTTGAGCCAGTCCGGACACTGGTGTGGTTTGAAAAACAAACAAACACGGCACAAAAAAAAAAAATAAAAATAAAAATAAAAATGAAAATAAAATAAAATAAAATAAATGAACAAGGTCGAACACGCTTGGAGAGTTACGAAGAATGTCTTTATACATAAACAAACGATGTTTTTCTATTCCCAGGAATACAGTTGTCGAAAGTGATATATAATCGTCGAAAATGCCGGTTACTCCAGCGGAGAGAGAAAGTTCGCTAAAAGCATCATAGCTTCCAATCCTTAAATAAAATGTCTTGTCTAAGTTTCGTTAGCGTTGAAGTAAACAGATCTCTTCAAATTTTCACTAAAGTCTTTTCACGTATTCATTAAATTTTCATTAAAGTCTGTTCATCTATTCTCTATAATCAGGTTTGTCAATTTTCTATGTAGCTTCTAAAACAGCAAAGTTCTTTCGGGTCCTTATCGGAGTTTAACGGAGTTTGCCGAAGTTGAGCGAACGAAGAATCAGAATTTTCGATTTTCCCGTGATTAAAAAAACATAAAAATAACGTTCTTTCGGGATTCATGTCGATGGCGCATTATTCCAAATTAACTCTTTGAATGTCTACCTTTTTCAAGAAGTTGGGGCGGAATGTCGTATGAGCAAATCCAGGAAAAATCGAATACAAGTGCTGATACTAGCAAATGGAGGACCTACTTCATACTAGTTCCAAATACTGTTTATTTATGTTGAATTGGGATTACATAATTAAATTTTGAAATTAGATGTAGTTTGTTTTTCCTGGCCAAAACCTTTTCTCATGCCACTTTATGTCTGGAGAGAGAATGGCAATGACTTTAGTCTACAATCTTTCTCAGCATCAATGCAGTATCACCATTTCCTAGACAGTTTCAATCCTTCCTCGAATTTCTCATCTATCCTTTTTTGATTTTGAGATATTTTGACACAGTTCTAAGTGCTCCAATCATTATGGGTACTACCATAACCACTGATTTATTTATAGTTTCCCAACATTCCTGATGAGATCCTGTCATTTTTCTTACTGTTTCGCTTACTTTTGCGATCACCTCGTGGTTCGCTTGTACTACCAACTTCACTCTCTGATAGATCATCTTTGGTTTATTTTATCAAAACCTGTCCATTCGGTTGATTAGCTTAGAATATTATTATTATTATTATTATTATGATTATTGGGTGAGAGAGCAGTACGTCAACAAAATACAGTTGGAGTACAAAAATTACGAAACCCAATATAACCAATCAAGACACCGAGTTTGATAAGGGTATCCCAGACACATACACCGCAGTCAAATGTGCACGATAAGGCTACTAACTGCTGTTTCGATTATATATACACCCTCATTTTTCATTAGTATTTTGAATAGCCCACTATCTTAAGTGGCTCTCAAGCCTTCTATGTGATGAATGCTAGTATAAAAAAGCTATTTTATTGACTTTATTTTAGGATTTTTAATATGTGCCTTAACTCTATTATAAATTAATGATATCCTCAACATACACATTAAATGTGATATGATTATCACATTTTTTAAGAAAGTAGCGATCACTCCTTCCCCAGTCCTAACAAAATGAATATATCGTACATATCTGCAAATATCTAAGGTGGGGGACATTGAATGTATATTTGTATTAAGTAACAAAACCTAGCTACAGGACATTTCGATGTTTTATAGACCAGTTAAGAGAGAGAGAGAAAGAAAGAAAGAGAGAGAGAGAGAGAGAGCAAAATTACTGAGAGAGAGAGAGAGTGAGAGAGAGAGGTGTACTTATTTAACGATTAAGGATTTGTTTTATGTAGACTCAGGCCATAACATTACCAAATCAAATGAACAGTTGATTGAGCCACAACTAAAAGGGAAGATGCAGGGCAATATATTTGGTCAGCATGCGTGATAATGCAAACAGAAATGCTTAAAACAGAGACAGATTTAAAGATTCGCGAAATGAAAGTCCTATTGCATTTCACCCGAATTTCAGGCTGCCATTTTCTTAAAAAAGAGAGACTGCTGTTGCTGTCCAATTGCACTATTATTCAATTACATGACCCGGCAGCCAACAAGGAAAATAAAACTACAACATTCAGAAAAAAAAACCCTGTTTTATAAGAACACAAGAAAAATAACCGTATTTGAAGCCATATAAGACTCACGAGTGTATAAGACGCACCTTAATTTCAGCAGGGCAAATCAAGAAAAAATTAGTAATTAGTAAAATTACTAGTTAATGGTACAGCTTAAGCTATATTTATGAGGTATAATTTTAGTTAAACAAGCCATGATTACAATTAAATGAAAAATAATAGGAAAGAAAGAACATGGGCCCATAAAAACTATTATATTCAAAGGTAAGAAAACGAAATAAAAATCAAGCATATGTCATATAAGAGGCAAGAAAATTTTAAAACACACACACACACACACACACACACACACACACATATATATATATATATATATATATATATATACATACTAATTTTGATATGCTTAACATTATTACTTTTAAATGGATATTCGTATTTGACTGGAAAAACAGTTTATTATATATATATATATATATATATAGATAGATAGATAGATAGATAGATAGAGAGAGAGAGAGAGAGAGAGAGCGAGAGAGAGAGAGAGTTAAAAAGTATATTATTGTTTACATTGGCTTTAATCGTTTGGAAAATATGTATCTTCCGGCAGGAACCGAACATGCATACTCCCACACCGGAAGATAGACATTTTTCCAAATAATCTTAGAAGTAGTAAAAACTGATGGGTTAGCGGTCACTGTTTGTAGTGATTTACTCGATATTTAGTCGAGCATTATATATAGTAATATTTCTATAATAAGTGTTTAGAATAAAAATATAGTTTATTGCAAGACAAGAGCTGTTGTGTTTCGGTGCCTGCTTATTAGCACCTCGTCAGACTGAATTTTTTCTGTTAGGAATCATTATATATATAAACTTAAAACCAACACAATTGTCAATCGTCTTTCTTAAAAGTGATACGATATTATTTAAATAAGCGAAAGCAGTCACTCATGCCAACCGTATAAATAAAAGAGCTATTTCAGTGTGGAAAAATGTCGTGTAATTGTTAGCAAGCTTGTTTTGCTAGAACTTATTACAACTGAGTAGTGAGTTCGATCCGCATTGGATACCCCATAG
Source organism: Ascarosepion bandense (assembly GCA_037127315.1). Lineage (NCBI taxonomy): Eukaryota > Metazoa > Mollusca > Cephalopoda > Sepiida > Sepiidae > Ascarosepion > Ascarosepion bandense. The sequence goes on along the minus strand of JBBBDQ010000195.1, from coordinate 532,437 downwards.
TTTGCTACGTGATTATTCTTTAACGGTCTCTTATCATTTTTCCAATAATCATATCCTCGAGTAGTAAAGAATATATATTTGAATTTTTATTTGTTTAACATTATTATTTTTTAATGGATACTTATATTTGAGTGGGAAGTCTGTTTATTATATATATATATATATATATATATATATATATATATATATATATATATAAACTTATTTATAAATGGAACTTTGTCTGTGTGTCTGTGTCTGTGTGTCTGTGTCTGTGTCTGTGTGTGTCCGTTATCTATAGACTCCGAAACGGCTGAACCGATTTTCTTGAAAATTTACACAGTTGTACTATAAGCGTCTGCAAGTGTTCTTAGCTAGGTTTTGTGTCGAGGTACACCCGATAAATATCGAAAATCGATAATCGAAAAAATCGGGTTATAGGAGTGGTCCGATTTTAATCAAATTTGATACACTCATAGACAAAGACATAAGAAATTATATTCAGAAGTTTCAAGGTTACAGTTCTTACAATAGTGCAGAAAATCGATAATATATATATAAAGGCAAGATGTTTGTGTGTGTGTGTGTGTTTATCTGCCTGTATGCATTAATCGTTTATAATATATATATATATATATATATATATATATATATATATATATATATATATTACAACTTCCACCGGCCTTAATCGTTTGAGAAATTGTTCGGAAAATATCTATCTTCTGGCACGAATCGAACCTGCATACTCCCAACATCGGGGAGATACTGTCTTTAAATCAGACGTATCTTACTAATCGATCACGAAATATTTCATGATAGACAAGATTCAAACTAACCTTTATAGAGATTTTCTCCTGATTCCTTTTATTGAACACTTATTATCTGCACAGATTGTATCGAATGTAAACAAACTCAACCCAAGACAACATTACGGAATTATACGGAAATTTACGAAACTGGCATTAGTTGACATATTTGAAGTTTTATTTGTTTAACAAAAATGTATATATTTCCCTCCTGTGTTTTCTAGGCAAAGAATTCATTAAGGTGTTTTTTATTTTATCCGAGGAATTAAAATTTTTACCATTGAGATTAATTTGCAAATTCCTGAATAAATGAAAAAAAAAAAAAAAACGTGAGGAAAAAAAAAAACGCGAGGAAAAAAAAACACCTTTCCTGTTCGCTAATTCTGGACGTTTTTCTTGAATTGCTGCCTTTAAATCGTTTTTAATGAGAGCAGTACTTTTAAGAATAATTTGACTAGTTATTTGGCAGAATCTCATAGTACAGGATTTCTTTCCAATCCAACCAGATGTACAGCATAACTTTCTTGGGATGAAGACTTACTTTTAGGTGGCTAAAACTTGCTCATGTCGCTTACCTCAGGATCTTTACGCTGAATATTGTAGTAACGATCTATTTCTCATTGTCCATCTTAATTTAAAAGGATAAATTTTCATTGCATATATACAGCAAATCTTAGACAGAAATGCGATCCAAAATATTCTTTCTAATCAGAGCATGTGGTACCCAAATATATTATATTGATTTGAGTACACAAGTTTCACTAAATGCGCATGAATGGTGGATTTTGATAAATTTAATATTTCTTAAAATTCCCTGAAGTTTGGCATTCTGATGGAAAACAACACCTTTCCTGTTCACCAATTATGGGCGTTTTTCTTGAGTTGTTGTAATTGTAATTCTTCCAGCAGTACTTTACAAAATCAATTGACTGGTTTCTTGGCAAAAACTCAAAGTACAGAATTCGTTTCTAATGCCACCAGATGCACAGCATGACTTTCTTAGGAGGAAGACCTGCTTTTGGGGTGGCTAAAGTTGGCTCGTGTCGCTTAGTCCAGGATCTTTGTAAACAATCCATTTCTCATTATCCATCACAATTTGTTTCAAAAAAATTTCCATTTTCATTGCGTTTATACAGAAGATCACTGATAGAAATGCAATCAAAAACATTCTTTTCACTCACTTAATAGCGATTTGATTACCCAAGCTTCATCAAATACTCATGGTGGATATAAAAAAAATTAGTCATTTCTGTCAATTCCCGCGTTGTGTAATGCGGGTTATTCTAAATCCATATCTTCATTTGATCGCCATCTGCAGTGGGGGGCAGGGTTACCTGAGCGTTCCTTCATCAATAAGGCTACAATCACCATCTCTAAACTCAGCGAACCACTTTCAAACCATTCAGTCAGCTAAAAGCACCTTTACCGTACACAGCACTTTTTTGTTGTTTTCGAAGCATTTTTGTCTTTACGGTAATTTTTTATTTTAGAATCTAATGTCTGAATTACATCTTATAATCTTCCATTTTCATAGGAATGCAAAATTGACACGAAGTAAGTAACTTTAAATTTTCTTTCTCAAGAGATTGAAATGTAAAGAATGTTATATCCGTCGATAAATTTGACATGTTCTAGCCATAAATTTGACATGTTCTAACATGAACGACTAAAAATCGGGATGAACTTTCAAAACAACTTAATAGTTCTCCGCTCCAACGCTATTTATTTAGCTGCTATTCTTCTTCTTCTTCTTCTTCTTCTTCTTCTTCTTCTTCTTATTATTATTATTATTATTATTATTATTATTATTATTATTTCCTTTGATTCCTGGTGTATGCTCATTTCTTTCCGAATCCCGACCAGAAACCTAAGATGTCACGATGACATTTTCCACTGAGTAGTTTTTGAAGAAAAAAGAACCCTTAAAAACAAAACCTAACAGCACACACATTTTACATGGATAAACCCCTTCATAAGGTGTGAGAAGTACTTGTGAGTACAACTTTTTGTATTTCTTTAAGTCTTGGGCTACCAGGGATTCCTTCAGTGAGTCTATCGGAACCTTTTACAGTCAAACTGAGGGCTCCAACTACAACTGGAATTGCTGATGTTCTCGCGTACTACACTATCGATATTTTGATATCCAGGTACCCGTAATTTGAATGGATTTTGAATATCTTCAAAGATACCTTAATGGTCTGCAGAGACTACCATGTTAATAAGAAGGCATATTATGTTTTTGTGGTCCCTGATCACGATGTCTAGGCGATTTATTATTATTATTATGTTGTCATTTTTCATCATATTTTCCATTTCTGCTATGGTCGCACTACCTACCAAGTCTGCGGGAAGACCTAAGGCAGGTCGTGGTGTGTTGCATTGGCTCCACTTCATGTTTTTTCTATCTCCTCTAACATCCCTAGCGTTACATAGACAGAGTTCTCCTTAGTGTGTGGCCTGTATTTAATAAGACAACTTTTTGTATATCTCTTAAGCTGGGGTTTCCATGGATTCTTTCAATGTGCTGTTTTGTTCCACTTTTTATCATTCCAAGTGCACCTGGCGCGATTCTTGTTTTCAATTTCCACATTTTTTCTATTTCAATTTCCAGGTTTTTATATTTTGACAGTTTTTCGAATTCCTTGGTTGCTATGTTACAATCCGCTGGACAAGCCATATCAATTAATAGGCAAGTTTTTTCTTTCTGGTTTTTAACAATAATGTACGGCCTATTTGCTTCAATTTTTCTGTCTGTGTAGATGGTTTAATCCCAAAAAATGGTGACATCTATTTCTGTAACCGGTGCTGGGTGATGTTCATACAGTGTCTGTTTACATATTTTCCATAGTGTTTGCACATTGTCCAATGTAAATATTGTCCCACTCTATCATGAGGATTTTTATATTCATTTGGAGCAAGTAAAGAACATCCTGAGATTAGATGGTCTATTGTTTCTTGCTATTTATCACAGAACCTGCATTTTGCATCCACATTATTTTGTATAATATTTCCCTGAAAGTTCCTAGTGAAAAGACTTTGGTCTTGCGATGCAAGAATAAAGCCTTCAGTCTCAGATTTTAATCCAGATGCACGTAACCATCGATGAGTATTAACTTTATCAACATTGGATTTATTAGCACGTTCTGGATATTGGCCAAGCAGAGGTTTGTCTTGCCAGCGTTGTTTCATCTGTTCAAGATGAAAGAGCTTTATCCTTGGCTTTCATTATTATTATTATTATTATTATTATTATTATTATTATTATTATTATTATTACATCAAGTGTTTGTGGTATATAGATTTTAGAAATACAATTTGACAAGTATGAAAATACAAACCAAGCAGTTATAAACCTAAGAAAATAAACTTGAAAAAACAAAAAAGACGTTAGTATTATGAATGCGTCTTTCCCGAAAGCATAAAATGCGTCTTCCGTTTATTTATCTTACATAAAATGAAATTATTTACACTATTTACAATGTTAGGACTATTATCCTCATCCTTTGTTGCCATATTCCCGACATTTCGGCCGTTGTACGTTCCGGCCTTCAGGTGAATGGAATTTTGAACCTAACTTTTATTTAGTCTACAAAAAAAAAAAAAAAAAAAAAAGTTTTTAGTTTGGACACCAAATCTAACATTTATGTTTTTGTTCTGTTTTAAGCTACTAAATTTCTATCCTTTGGTTTTGCTTCAAATAACTATAACAAAAATTCCAACATTTAAATAAACTGTACTAAATTTCCTATTTTTTGTGGTGCACCCTCTAGTTCCACGTGTCATGCCTCTTCCGGAGATCTCAGTATCAGTTATTTCTCTTTGACTCAAATTTCCAAGGACACATGGCCTAGTGGATAAAATTTAACAAGTTTAAAAAGTGGATAAAAGCGTTGGTCAGATCCAGTGACTTGACCCATAGAATTGTGAGTTCAATACCTGGCTACAGCAGAGGTGAACAAAAGTTTCGATAGTTGAGTTAAAGGGAAATAACTGGTACTGAGATACCCGTGGAATTATAACAATCTACCCCAGTGTACGAAATAAAAAGTTCGGTTCATTCTGTCACAAACACTGTTCGCAAATTTGATGTTTCTGTGATTCTGTCCGCTTCTGTTTGATTTCAAATCCCAATAACCTGTTTTCAAAAAGGAGATTAAAAATAATATTTAAAATGTGAGACTAAGTATCATTAGTTTTGAATAGTCTTTTCTCTACTTTAGTGTTGCCCTTCATCACACCTTTGAAGATATCTACTTCTATGTGCCATTTCCCTTCAGGATGTAGGTGACCGTGGCCTTCAACAGCTCCCTCCCCCATATAGCTCTTAACACCATTTCTCTTCTTACACCGTCCAAACCCTGCTCTGCTATCCATTTGCTCAAGTCTGTCAAATATATCACGCGTTGTTTTTCCCTGTTTCTCTTTCCCTCTATCTATCCAGGGAGTATCAGATTCTCCAAGCCCTTCCTCCTCATTACATGTTCCAAGAATTTCTGCTGTCTTTTCCTGATGTTAAGTATTAGTTTCCTTTTCATCTCCATCCTCTCCAAAACTCTATCGTTGTGCACATGTTCGGTCCATGGTATCTTCAACATTCTTTTGTCGAACCACATTTCGATTGCTTCAAGCCTCTTCTTCATCGCGTAACAATCCAGTACTCTCTTCTTTGTTTCCAGCAAAATTTTCCTGTCTGTCAGTACTCTACTCAGCTTCTGGAATGCAGTGTGCGTTCGGCTTTTAACCTTCGATCTTAAATAAAAATGAAAATATACGTTTTGACAAGAACATAATTTCCAGTTCATTTTTCAAGAATGTCGTTTTAACATTTTCGTCTACAGAATTCTGTAACTAAATCGGTGAACAAAACTCAACATTTTCAATCCACTCTTTATTTATGCAGGTCATAGTTTTTAAAAATTATTTAGTAAAAGTGTTCTTAAGGAATGGCTTATTTATTTGAACGTCTCCAAAACGAACCGATCTCTATTAATCGTCTGAGAAAACACTTTCTTCCTTTCATCAGCATTACTAATGCTTGCCTCCAGGAGTGACTCATTGTGTCTTCTCAGAGTAACGTTTCCTGCTGATATGATGTGGAAATATCATATCGAATCAGTTACTAAGTCTGCTTTTAGAAAAATTGGTTCACTGTATCGTGTTAGACATTTTTTCTTGTCTTAATCTCTCTTACATATTTACAAATCTGCCATTCGTCAATCCTTACAACATTTAACTACATAGTCTGTTTTTTCTGCTATATATTTAGAGATCCTTGATAAAATCTAAAGAAGAATCTGCAACGCTATTGGTCTTAACCTGTCATCTCGGATTTAGTCACTTTCCCGTCACCGTAATGTACCTTCTCTGTGCCTTTCCTATAAATACTTTCATGGTAAATGTTCTGATGAACTGTCCTCTATGATAGCAAGACTCTATGAGTTTAAGCGTAATACTAAACTGACGGCAAAGTCTCATCATTGTAAATATGAAATGGCTACATGTAACCGTCGGGTTTATGCTAGAAGTTTATTTTCTCGAACTTCTCTCTTCCGGCTTCTTACTTTCCAGTCAAGTTAGATCTTCAAAAATTTAAAAACAATGTCAAGTGTTATTTTCTGACTTTTAAATTTCTGTTCTCTTGTTATTCTCGCTCCTTAATAATGTTTTTCTTGTATTCTTTCACATTGCTTGAAGTGTAATAAAAAAGAATACATTTTCTTCTTTATATAGTTGAATTTTCTTACAGCACGAATATCTGCCGATTGTCAAAGTTAAAATGTTACAATAAAAAATAATTCTCCCAGATTCAATGTCATTTTGTAATGTTTATTCTTGATATGCAGTTAGTGAAGTGTCATACGTGATACAAGCTTGGGCAATCATGTCTCGAAAGAAACATCACTGACTGGACAGAAAATTTTCCCGCAGTAGGTTGCCATTACTCTCTGTTGTAGACTGGTTGTTAACCAAAGCTCTTGAGCCCAATCTGTTCCGCTATTTAACCTATAGGTGGTGGAAGAAGTAACGGATTCATACTTTTCCCCAAAGGTAATTTCGCGTATGGGTATCCAATTAAATCAATTCGGTTCTCCGATTTCTCGTTTCGAGCTGATATCCACTGCACTACAACGCATATCTATATTTGATAGTATCTAAATCTAAACTTATTTAGAAATTAAACTTTGTCTGTGTGTGTGTGTCTGTGTGTGTGTGTGTGTGTGTGTGCGTGTGTGTGTATCCGTTACCTATAGACCCCGAAACGGCTGAACCGATTTTCTTGAAAATTTACACAGTTGTACTATAAGCGTCTGCGAGTGTTCTTAGCAATGTTTTGAGGTACCCCCGATAAATATCGAAAATCGATAATCGAAAAAATCGGTTTATAGAAGGAGTGGTCTGATTTTAATCAAATTTGATACACTCATAGACAAAGACATAAGAAACGTTATTCAGAAGTTCCAAGGTTTCAGTACTTACAATAATGCAGAAAATCAATAATATATATATATATATATATATATATATATATATATATATATAAAAGACAAGATGTTTGTGTGTGTATCTGTTTATCTGCCTGTATGTCTGTATTTTTCCAGCCCTTTTATTTTAGTTTTTGCTTCGGGTTTGGCTCTAAGTAGGTATAATTGTTGTTCATAGTTTCAGCCATGATACCATTTACTCAGAGGACTTATTTAGCCTTCAAAATTCAGTTTACGACACGAAAAACTTATTTGATATCGATACCAGGAAATCAAAATTTGACTTACATCCATTCATTTTTCTTTCAGTCTACGGTTTCGCTTTAACTGGAAAGAGTCTGAGCTCCAGGACCATGGATTAGTTTTAAAGCTTTCATTACACCCGTGCAACGCGAGGCTATACTGCTAGTAAAACAATAAATACAAAAGATTCAGATTCAGTTATTTTCATTTAGCCAGATTTGTATTTTTTCCTTGTTATTCTTTTTTTCCACCATTTGTTAACTGAAATCGGTCAACGTTTTAATAAAAGTGGCTCTATCTTATGCACAGAGAGTTACTTTCCTTTAAAGAAAAGCTAAGAAAAAAGCCAAACACTCACGCACACACACACACACACACACACACACACACACACACACACACAGAGGAGATAATGAAATTAAATTTAGAATTGACTCTGCTAGGGATAGATTCGCTCAACACCTAAAGTTTATACAAAACCAACACAATAACCTAAAACAATCGAATCATGTTCTTAAATAGCCTTGTCAGATCGTGACTGTCATGTGGATGTATGGCGCGAAAGCCGTTCAGAAATATCTAAACGTTCAGTTGATACAATTGCTTTCTCAGATCAATGATTAAAATGGAATAAAACCTGTAGATTTCAGCAAGGATCATCCTTCTTCAAACTTTGTGGACTGGTGCGACAAACCACAGACAAAGAACTGCACCAAATAATAGAAACCACATTAGTTGAGGAACTTCAACAACAGCTACTACTAAAATGGATAGCACATAACTCGAAGAGAAAATAAGTCAGGTTTTGTTATATTCACTTACACGTAACTACCCCTGGAAAAGATATACATCCACTTTTTCCCCAGATATGGGTTAATTAATAATACGGGTTAATTAGTAGCACTAAATCATTTATATCCTGCAAAACGTCTTAATCTCGTACGTCACTTCTGTGGAAATTCCTTCCGATTTCATGCTTCTCTCTCTCCTGTTATCGAAAATGTAAATGCATCAATCGCCAACATCTGTCTTTCTTAAACTTGTTCCTTTAATTCTCTTTTCATCACTTCTTCTTAAAGTCTTCTCACATTCTCTTTGATTCTCTGAAAACCTTTGCGTCTTAGTGAGATTATCATTTAGTTTGGGGTGAAATAATTAAATAATAAAAGTGTACGTGAGATAATTTTAAGTGATGCTTTGTCAAATCTCTAGACTTCAGATAGCAAGAAAATATTTGTTGTGCCTAAGACCGTTATGTTTTTTCCTTATCTTAGGGTTGATGCCGATAGTATAAAAGTATTATTGGAGATTCTTTGGAATCGATGAAAGGACGCCAATGACAATTGGCACAACCTTATCATGCACATTCTATATTCTCTTAACATTTGCCCTAAATTCTGAATAGTTTACGGTCTTTTCAACTTCTTCTATTAAAAAAATTATTTTTTTTTTTGTTTGTTATAATCTTACCGGAGAGTAATTTTAAGAGCATAATTACAAAGTCTCTCTCCGTGGTCAGTCAGTCAGTTAAGTGCCATACGTGATACACGCTTGGGCGATCATGTCTCGAAACAGAAATGACTGACTAGGCAGAAGATTATCCCGTAGTAGGTTGCCATTGCTTTCTGCGGTAGACTGGTTGCCGACCAAGGCTATAGAACCCAATCTGTCCTGTTATTTAACGCATAACTGGAAGGAATAGACGGATTAATACCTTTCGCAAGGGTATTTGCGCGTAAGTGAATGCAATGAATTCGGGTGGAATTCGAACTCGGCTCCCCGATTTCTCGTTCCGAGCCGATATCCAATGCACCACAACGCACATCCTGTGTTTTTTGTTTTTTTTTTGTTTTTACGCATATACCTCTCCGGGGTATATGCGAAAAAAAAAAACACTAGGAAAGTTTATCTATGTATATTTGAGTCATTTTTGTTTAGATATCCATCTAAACAAAAGGGATCCCCGCTGTCTTTTTTAAAAATATTTTCGTGGTAACTGCTACGACGAGTTTTTTCACTGGTGCCCCAACCACATGAATTTAAGCGCACTACTAGGTTGGCCTCTAGGTCCCATCATTTTTGTTAAATGTAACCGCCACTTCTATTCCGCCACTTTCTTTTCTTGCACTTCCCGCCTGTGGAATTCTCTTCCGTTTACTTGCCTTCTTGATAGCTGCAACCCCCAAAAGTTTAAATGCAATGTCAATTGCCATTTTCTTTTTTTATTTTTTCCTCAATACCCACTGTACCCAGTCTTTTCTCTCACTGTAATCCCCAGCGCACTAGTGGCGGCCCCGTGTTGTTTGGGTTGAAATGATAAAAAATTAGTTGGTCTTTTAAAGCTAATGCATGGTTCTAATGGTTGAATTCAAGTCAGTCATGTGCTGATTTTCAACGACCAAAAAAATAAAAATAAAAATAAAAATAAAAATTTAAAAAAAGGCTTGATTTATTTTATAGGTGAAGAATTTGTAAGACACGTCCGAACGCTCTTCGTTGAAAAGTGGAAAGAGAATTCAATTGTTAGAGGACCAATGGGAACGTAATATGCATGTTGTGCTACATCTTGGAGCAAGGGAGAGAAAGAGAATGAGGAAGGAAAATGCTTTTTTTATATACTTCAATAGAGCCGCCTAACGACATTTGACAAAACCAAGTGTATCAATCATATCTCTGGTTCTTTTACTACTAGCATCATAGGAAAATCTTATTTTTATGCATTATTGTTATTTTCTTTATTGATTTTATTCAATTTTCCCACAGCACTTAATTAAGCAAAAAGAAAAACAAAAACAAAAAAACAAACTGATGTTAAGAAAAACAGCAACAAAAAAAAAAAAATAAATAAAAAATAAAAATAAAAAATAAATAAAAAGTAAGAAAAAATCACTTTTGTTGTCCTTGTTAGAATTATTTTTTTAGGAATTCATAGAGAGATGTTGCACTGAAGATTTTATTGATTTGTTTTTGAATTCCTTTCTATATCAGACCCAAAGCTCCAACCACAACAGGAACAGTTTTAGTTTTTAAGTACCACATTTTTTTTACTTCTATCCCCAGGTCATTCTGTTTGCTTCACTTTTCAAAAAAACCTTTGCAGAGATGTCTTTGTCGTTTGGTACGCTCATGTCAGTGTGCAGACATTTTCTTTTCTGTCTCTGATGATAATGCTTGGGCGATTTGCTTGTATTGTTCAATCTGTGATGATAGAAAAGTTCCATATTCAGGATGATATCATAACAGTTTGCAACCGTTTTTATCCGTTAGTTCTAACAGATTTTCCAACGTACAGAATGACCTACCCTTTCATGGCCCTTTTTGTACTCGTTGGGTGTGAGTATTGAGCATCTGGGGATAAAGTAATGAATAGTTCTAAAGTATTGGTTACAGAACCTATATTTTTGGTCTGTACTGTTATGCAAAATATTACCTTGGCAGTTGCGTCTAAGCAGATTTGCTCCTGTGTATCAAATATAAATCCTTTAAAGGAAACTAGAAAACCTTCTATAGAATGTAGCGAAGGAAAGCTGGAAGAAAGAACTAAACATAAACTACAAGAAAACTGAATGCATGATCATCATCAAAAAAAGAGAATCCCAAAATGACAATTACTGTTCGGGGATACTTAAATCAAGCAGGTACAGAAATCTAAATACATTGGAAGTGTTCTAACAGATAATGGAAAGTGCGGCACTGAAATCCGAAGCCATATTGAGATGGCCAAGGACGCATTCCAAAAGCTGAGCAGGGTATTGAGAGACAAGAGAATTTCGTTGGAAACAAAGAAAAGACTACTAAACTGTTGTGTGATATCTGTCCTCCAATATGGCAGCGAATACTGGACAATCTTCTCAAAGATGAAGGAGTGGTTAGAAGCAACAGAAATGTGGTTCTACAGAGGGATGCTGAGGGTACCGTAGACCAAATATGTGAGTAACGACGAGGTTTTAGAGTTAATTAAAACATAGAGGAAACCTATACTTCACATCAGGAAGGCACAGTTGCAGTTTATGGAACACGTGATGAGGAAGGAGTGCTTGGAGAATCTGATACTCACGGGACAGATAGAAGGAAAGAGGGAAAACAGCGTGTGATATACTTGATGGGCTCAAACAAATGGATAGCAGAACAGGGGTTGGGAAAAATAACAAGACAGAATATATTAAAAGTTACAAGGGACAAGAAGATGTGGAGGGCAGTAATCGCCTACAACCTTAAGGAACACGGCACATAAACAAAGAAAGAAATCTCAGTTAATTCCTGAACTCCTTATATTGCTATTATTATTATTATTATTATTCATTTTCTGATATTTTTAGATGAAGTGTTTTAGTCATTGTATATAGGTTACTAAGATGAAGTGGGGCTTACGGCCATATCACGTTGAATACACCGGTTCTCGCTCGATCACCGAAGTTAAGCAACGTTGAGCCTCGTCAGTACTTAGATGGGTGACCGCTTGGGAATACCAGGTGCTGTAAGCGTTTAGTGACGGATGTGCGTTGTTGCGCAGTGGATGTCGGCTCGGAAAGAGAAATCGGTGAGCCGAGTTCAAATTCCAGTTGAATACCCTGCATTCACTTATGCACTGGTACCCTTGGGAAAGGTATTAATCCGTCCCTTCCCTCCAGTTATGGGTTAAATAACAAGGATGGGACTTGGGGACCCTGCCCCTAAAAACAAATCCCAATGAATCTTGATACTCGAAAAGAAAAAAGTATTACTAGACACATAAAACTTATATAAAAACAACAATAAATTGTTGAAAGAAAAAGGTATTAACAGCAATAAATAAATAAAAATTAGTTGGTAATAAATGACCCGCCGAGGTTGATATGCCATAAAAACAAAAACAACCAACAACTAAGATGAAGTTCCAAAAAGCATGTCCCAAAGAAGTGTGGGAGCTGACAAAATTAAGCAGGTTCACTGGAAAGTCATGGATTCAGCGCATAAGTCAGAAAAAGACAATCTCCAAACCACACAGACACTGGATGTGCTGTGTAAGGTGGAAAGAACACATATTTTACTCAGTTTAACATGCGACATTCCAGAACAAAACAGACGTCCGAGGAAAGCCCGAGTTTACCTGATTGAAATAACGTAATAAACCAAAACAACAAAGACGAACAAGTAAACCTAGTTGATCATCATTAACGCTGTTATTGTTATATTCTAGATACACGGGAGGTATGTGAAGATTCTCGCCGGTGACTAAGTTATAGCAATATGCTCTTGTCGATGTTAAAACTCTTGACGACTTCAAAACTCCTGTCGACTCCAAATCCTCTGCATCGTGCTACATTTACCTCTTATCTCTAATTCTTCCGTTTGCAAATCCGGCAGACGTTTGCACAGCTGCAATAGTTATGTTTTACAGATTTGAAGGACTCAAGCTAGGTCCTGGTATTTCAGCATTTTTTCACTCGACTTCTTTTTAGATGGCGTAACTGTATTTCTATATTTGACAGAGATTTTAATTATTTAATTTTTTTACAGTAGTGAAATCTAAGTCTCCCTAACTTGGATATTTCGAATTTCAAATATATTTTACGGTCGTAGGAATATATGCTTGTATGGTCAAATGAAAATGAAACTTATTATAATGAAGTTAGACTTAGAATTTATTATTAACATAATCAATAATTTTATTATTCAATTAGTCCTCATATCAGTAGAATCTGGTGGCTTTTACTGGGATCCAAATGACTGGATATTTGGTCAAAACTACAACACTGTCCTATCTGTATTTCTCAGTTACAAATAATCTTCCTTTTTTTTTAATTCTCTTCTACAGCTTCTTGTTTGTAATTATACTGCTTGTTTAATTCTCAGTAGATCATCATTCCTACCCAACCATGTCTGTATTAGCAATCCTTCCGAGCTGACTTACTGTTTTATTTATGTACATGCAGTCAGGAGAGAAAAAGGACGTAGGAATATTGTATTGAGACAATTTTCCAAGTTGTATGGGTTTGCAAGTGCATTTGAGGTCGTGGCTTTTTATTTAGATTCAAATAGCGACCACTGGATCCAATAGGAAATACGTAGCTGTCAACAATTATACTATATATATGAGAGGGGGGGGTATGAATAAAAAAAACAAAAGTTCTGTATTGATAATTCTTGAATTTACTTTTCAACATTTCTAATAATGTTTTCATTTCTACCTGATATTCTTAAATCTAAGTTGATTCAGCTAAAATTAGAATTTTTCCGTTTAGCCTGAAGTACTTATATATATTTTATTTATCAATATCAACCGTAAATAAAAAAAATATTAAAAAGATTGTAAAATGAATTTTAAAAATCAACATGGAACTTTCGTTGTTTTATATTCTAACATGCATTCTGTTCAAATAGTTCCTATATATATATATATATATATATATATATATATATATATATAGAGAGAGAGAGAGAGAGAGAGAGAGAGGAGTTAAAATGTTAATCTTTTAACCATGAGACCCAGTTTTAAATCTCACCATAATCAATTAGTCAGGATGGTAACTCCGTGATAATATCGGCGTGCTGAGTTGCTAACAGCATTGGAAAATACCCGAAAACCATACCACCGATTGACCCAAGCATTTTAAGTGAAATTGAGAAGACAAAACTTTTCGAAAGTCGTTTATAGCTGTATTAGCACAAAATCACCAGTTTTTGTGACCGACCGAAGGTTTGGCTTTATTAGCCTTGTTCAAAACTGTTGATCACACCGGAATATGCGCTCTCTCCCAAAAACTGTAACCAAAATCCGCGTAGCATAGCTGATGTATAACTCATAGGTCGACTCCAGGAGTGTTTTAAGAAAGATAAGTATGCCCAAATAGGCGTCAGCGATAAAGAGTAGCGAGTCACCCTAGGATTCGAGTATATTCGGAAACGATATTTTAGGGGCGAAAATTTGAGTATGCAGGATCAAAAGCTTGAAACAATACAGAAATCATTCGTTGTTAGAAGACATTTTATCTAATCTGTACGGACCGATTTGCGTTTAATATGGACGCATTTTTCTGAATTCATTTCCCATTTATGATTGTGTGTGCATCTTTTAGTTGAAATGATTGATACCCAGAATAAAAAAAACTACATGTCAATTTTCAGGGGAAGAAAATAAAATCCTTTTCTTCTCACTGCTTTCAACTGATAGGAATTCACATGCTGGCAATATTTACACCCGAAAGGAAAAAGATCCACTCACTGTAGCGTTAAGATAAGAAATATTTCCCAGAAACAAGCATACGAACATTTACATATTAAACATTCTCAACTAATTTTATCTTTCGTGCAATTACCAATTTCTTTAGCTATACGTACTTTATTTTTCTGTGCAAATTCATTTTTATAAATTTATGTTTAACCACCATATCGACATTTTACGTTTTACATATTTCCTCTTTGCAAGTCTCTTTGATTTGTACATGGATATATTTCTTTAAAAAAAATGCTATTAAATATTAGAATATTTTAAATCAACTGCAGCAATGTGTATATCAAAAAGGAGATATTGTATCTAAGAGAGAAACTGGGGGAAGACTTCAGTCATAAATATAGTGGTGAAAAAATTAGATAGCAATTGAAATTTTATAATTCATAAGTCTACCATTCGTCCATATATTAAATATTGTTTTCACATTTAGGCTGATACTTCGGTTATGTTTTTAGAGATTCTTTATAAAATACGAAGAATCTACAAGATAATTGGTCATGACCTGGCATCTAGATTTCGCAACGCAGTAACTTTTCTATAAATTTTATTGTTATTGTTCTGATGAACTTTCCTCCATGTACCATAGAAGAAAGTTCATCAGGTAAGAAGTGTGATAAAAAAAAACCAGTTATCATAAAACTTATGGTTATATTTAGCCATTTCAACCTAAAACGATGAGACCTAACAGTCAGTCAGCTTAGTGCCATACATAATACACACTTGGGCGATCATGTCTCGAAAGAGACATGGCTGACTGGGCAGAAGATTATCCCGCAGTAGGTTGCCATTACTTTCTATGGTAGACTGGTTGCCAGTCAAGGCTATAGAACCCAGTCAGTCCTTTTATTTAACCCATAACTTGAGGGAAGAGACTGATTAATACCTTTCCCAAGGTATTAATCAGTCTTCTATGTGCCCTGTCCTTTCAGGACGTAGGCGATCATGGCTTTCCACGTCTCTCTATCCCCGATGGCTCTAAGTATGTTTTCTCCAGTTAGACCTCGCAACTTTCGTTCTGTCATTTGCGTATGTGAATGCAAGGAATTCAACTGGAATTTGAACTCGGCTCCCCGATTTCTCGTTCCGAGTCAGACAGTCTAGTACAGCGCTTAAATTCATAAAATCTAGGTACTATAGACGAAGGTTCATTAGAACAATTATCTGAAAAATATTTATGGAAAAAGCGTGGCGGTGAGAAAGTGATTGAAGCCGAGGTGTCAGGTCAGAACCAGTAACATTGTTAATTCTTCTTTGGATTTTATCAAGAATCACTAAACGTATAACAGGAACATTAGGCTACGTGTGCCAGCAATATTAAAAGCAAGGATGAATGATATATTTATAAATATGTAAGATAGATTCTGGCGAGAAAAGTTGTCTAGCACGACACAGCGAACCAATTGCAATTGATTGAATATAATCTTTCCACATCATGTTAGAGAAAACGTGAGTCCGAGGTGTAATGAGTCCTTCTACTGGGATTTAGCAGAATCCATGATGATGGAAGGTAAAATGGATTCTCTCAGATTGTTTTGGAGGCGTTCAAAATATCAAGCCATTCCAGTTAAGGGCCTGATCAAGTGGACGACAGAACGGGGGTTGCGAGGTCTAACAGGAGAAAACATACTAAGAGCCATCGGGGATAGAGAGACGTGGAAAGGCATGATCGCCTACGTCCTGAAAGGACAGGGCACATCGAAAAAAAACTTTCCTATTACTGTCACTACAACTGTGACAGCACCAGTTGAAAAGTAAATTCAAGAATTATCAATACAGAACTTTTATTTTTTTATTTAACATCCCCATATATATATATATATATATATATATATATATATATATATATATATATATATAGTATAATTGTTGACAGTTACGTATTTCCTAATGTCCCAGGAACTTCCTAATCTGTAGGTCATTTTTGAGATCAGCTACCAATTTGACCTTAAGATAGGGTTAAGTGGTTGTGTTATTAGTATAAACACTGATTTGAGAACTGATCACATTGGAAAGGTCATTGATGAAAATTAGGAATAACTTAGGTCCAAGGATAAAGGCCTTATTGTCTATCTTTTTGGCAATAAACTGGACCTATATCACTATCTATATTAATTTATTTTTATTTTTGTTCAAAAAGACTTATATTCAGCTTTCCGTTACTTCTGATATTTACCTTGAGATCTTTAAGAAAATCCAAAGAAGAATCTGCAATATTATCGGTTCTGATCTGGCGGAGCGGCATCATCACTTTCGTAACTTTTCTGTGCTTATTCTATAAGTACTTTCATGGTAATTGTTCGAATGAGCTCTTCGCCATGGTACTCAGACTTTTTGAATTCAAGCGCTGTACTAGACTTCTGTCGAGATTTACAGTTGAGCTGGCTAAATGTAACTGCAAATTCTATGCTAACAATTTCTTTTCTGGCTCTTCTCGCTTGTAGAACTCCCTTCCGGTTCCATGTTTTCCAGCCAGCGTTAATCTGTAAAAATTTAAATGCAATGTCAATTCCTATCTACTGTCCTCCTGGTTACTCTTTTCTCTTCGCGTTCATTAGTCATGTTTCTGTTTCTAATTCTTCCGCACACAGTAATTCCTTGTGTTTTAGCGACTCTTCTGACACAGATTAAAAAATAGAAATTATAAAACTAACCAAACAAGAGTTGTCATGCTCTCAATTTAACAAAAACCACCTAACTGGGAGGAATTTGGAATGAGACTCTGAGAACCACTGGTCTGACACAAAGTCAAAGAATTGGGGTACCAAGTGAGGTTCGAACTCAGAAATTAGCTGACTGACATGCTAAACGATTTTATTTTTACGAACTAACGCTCTAATCGATTCCGTTCATGTCGTGGGCTCCCATACTAATAAATACTGCGATTGGCTGACGTCGACGCTGGTGCTGTCACAATTGTAGTGACAGTAATAAGAAAGTCTCCTTTTTCTATGTGCCCTGTCCTTTCAGGACGTAGGCGATCATGCCTTTCCACGTCTCTCTATCCCCGATGGCTCTTAGTATGTTTTCTCCTGATAGACCTCGTAACCCCCGTTCTGTCGTCCACCTGATCAGGCCATTCAAATATGTTATCCGCTGCCTTCCTCTGTTTCTTTTTCCTTCTATCTGGCCTGTCAGTATCAGGTTCTCCAAGCTCCCCTTGCATGTCCCAGGAACTTCAGTTGTCTCTTCCTGATGCTCACTATTAATTTTCTTTTCGTTTCCATTCTTTCAAACACCTCATCGTTGCTCGCATGCTCGGTCCACGATATCCGCAGTATCTTTCTGTAGAATCACATTTCCGCTTCTTCAAGTCTTTTCCTAATCTTCGATGATATTGTCCAGCATTCACTGCCGTATTGAAGAACTGACGTCCCATAGCAATCTAGCACTCTCTTCTTTGTTTCTAGTGAAATTTTCCTGTGTGTTAGTACTTTACTCAGGTTCTGGAATGTGTTCTTTGCCATACCAATTCGCTTTCGGATCTCTGTGTCGCACTTTCCATTCCCTGTTAGAACACTTCCTAGGTATTTAAATTTTTGTACTTGCTTGATTCTGGTATCCCTCACCTGTATTTGGCATTTTGGGTTGCTCTTTTTGCTGATGAACATGCATTCAGTTTTCTTACAGTTTATTTGTAGTCGTTTTTTGTTACGCTCTACAGCTACCTTTTGTAGGAGGTCTTTCCATGTCAGGCAATCAGCACTGAAAGTAGTTTCCCGTTAATACTATAATAGTAGCAACAGTTACAGTTTGGTAAATGGACTTATGGATTTTTAGTGACATCGTTTCTACAGTTACTGTTACCAATGTCTCACTCACTGATTACAAATTGCAAAATTTGTTGTATATAGTAGGAGAACGGTGTGAGGAACATAGAGTGGGATTAACAATTAATGACAGGAAAACAGAGAAAAGGTGAGCTGTATTCAAATCTCGCTCGCGGCAGTTTATGTTCCCTTCGCATTAACGTCCTCGGGAAAGGCATGAATTTATTCCTCTCAATAGGTCAGATCAAAAATTAGCCCCTGTACAGTTCTTTTCGTGTTCATTGGAGAGATGAACTTCCATTGTTCCGAAAATAGCATTGAAGAGTTTACCATCTTTTCAAAATGATTTTCTGGTTCATGAGCTCAGTTGATTTGACTGAATGAGACGATCTCTCTTTCCTTACCACTCTCTCTCTCTCTCTACCTCTCTCTTTACCTCTCTCTCTCTCTCTCTCTCTCTCTCTCTCTTTCTTTTTGCCCGACTTGATTTCTCATTTCGTCTGTAGTTTTATTTTGTCTGCATATTTTAAATTGGATTACGCTAACTTTTTCATTCTTCTTCTTTTCTTTCTCACTCACTCGCTCCAAATATATATATATATAGTGTTTCCTTGTTTAACGCGGTTAATGTATTCCGAAACCCTCCGCAAAACTCGAAAAACCGCAAAGTACGAACGCAATATATATTTTATTATTTAGGTATATTTTAAGCCTATTTAAACCAACCCCATACTAATATTAACCCAACCTCTATCTGTATTACCCTTCCCCACACTCTTATATAGTATTTCATGTATAAAGATTTTCGTATTTATGAAAATATATATAGGGAAATATCTATAGAATAGAGTGGGATTAACAATTAATGACAAAAAAATAGAGAAAAGACGAGCTGTATTATTCCGCTGCTTCAAGTTTTTTCCTGATCTTCGATGATATTGTCCAATAAGATAGTAACTATTTCACATGACTGCGTACACTCATAAAGAACTGTACGCATGTATTGCACAAGTGTTAAAAGCATAAGTTACGTAGCCTTACGTATTTGAGAAGTTTGAAAAAGACATAAATTACAAAAATTTCTTTTGCTACATAAAAATTTACTTAGATTCATAAACAGTTAAACATTACAGCACCGTACAGTAAATATCAGCTTAATCGAAGACCACCGTGTACTGTACAGTTCATACGCACCGCGCACGTAATCTTATAAAAAATAATATTACGCGTAATAGATACAGTACTGTACAGTATTTAAAAACCTGTACGTATACCCATACAGTATATTTGTTTGCTACATAGAATATAATCGGAAGATTCATGCACATAACATAAAACTGATGCACCATGTGTTTCCCGGGAGGCTGCAGTGCCAGTTGCTGCGCTTAAAAAAATACCCTGCTCCATGGACAATCAGTTTCCTTGACACAAATCTCTGTACTGTCATTGGGTAACTCCTGTTCGTCAGCCAATAGCGAGTCGTGTGCGGTCCTTCGTAGGTAGAGACCACACGAAAAGACGAGCCTATTGTGTTCGCCAGCCACAAAACTACTTTCAGTGCATGTGATCCTTTTTTGTAAAATGGTACAATATGCTTCATAATTTATGTATTTTATGTTTTTTTACGATTTTTAACTTTTTACTTTTTCTGATAAGAAAATATCTATTTTACAATTAAAATAATTTTTTATGATTTTAAACTTTTCCGCTATCTTTCGTAATTTCTGCGATATTAAGTTATGTATATATATTTTTAAAGCCGGCAATCCAGCGAGATCGCGAAATGGCGATGAAACACACACACACACACACAGACACACACACACACACACACATATATATATATATATATATATATATATATATATATAAAGAAAAGAGATTGGTTGTGCTGAACAAAACATAGTTAAAATAATACGGGAATATAAATTTACATTTATCTGGCCCTGATATGTGGTGTGTATCTGTGAACTTCAAGTCGGAAAAACAAGCCTTTTGAAAATTTGTGACTCATTCACTCACTATATATACATACACACACACACACACACACATATATATATATATATATATATATATGTGTGTGTGTGTGTGTGTGTGTGTGTGTGTGTGTGTGTGTGTACTGTTGAAAAGATCTCAGCTTAACCCACTTCCCAAAATCTGACCATATTACCAAAATATTAGATTTGCGGGAAAGTGCTTCTTGGCAGATCGAGAATTTTTCAGTACTCCCTCATATTCTCTCTCTCTCTCTCTCTCTCTCTATATATATATATATATATATATATATATATATAATTATGTAGATGGAGAAAATATGAAAATATGTATAGCAAAGTGGAAAAAACTTTTTGGGTGACGCGTTTCGCCCCTTAGGACTTCATCGGACTAGATTTGTTTAAGCTGATACAACTACACATGTGAACAAATGAGAGACGCTGGAAATGTTAAATTCAGAACTTATATTTCCAAAACATATTAAAAAAATTATAAATTTAAAATTCCCAACGTCCCTTGATTGTGCGCATGTGCAGTTACTTCTGCATAATCAAATTTAGACCGATTAAGTCATAAGAGACTAAAATTAAATATGTTTGCCTAAATGGAAAAACCTTTTCCATTTAGTCAAACATCTTTTCCTCCAATATGGTTCTTCATATACAAAAAATGTATATATCTTTATTTCATATATAAATGTTCATATCTTTATTTCATATATATATATATATATATATATATATATATATATATATATATATATGTTTGAATTTGAATGCCGGGTAATTTTAATTGATTAACTTGTTTGTTATGGCTAACCAATACTTTGTGGGTTATTTAAGGTCGGGACATATTTTTAGATAGTTTGAACAATACTTTTTACAAGTGATTATTGCATTATTTTTTTTTTCATATCTCAATGATTTTACCCTTTAAAAATCTTACTCTTTTACTCATAGCTGGGGTTGGCGAGATAAGATAGATAGGTTCATATATTTCCTAATAGTATTTGCGCGTAAGTGAATGTAAGAAACTCGATGGGAATGGTCATTCTTAAAGATTATAATATAAAGAAAAATATATTTAATAAAAAAATCCGTTATATATATATATATATATATATATATATATATATATATATTCCGTTGTCTGGAGAGTTCATTCTGATTTGTAGTCGTTAATGTTCAACAGATATAAATTTATTGACATATGTTTACATTTCCGATTAGAACACACTTCAAACTATCTCTTGAAAAAGAAAGTTTAAAATTATTTAATTCGTGTCAATTTTACATCCCTATAAAAATGAAAGATTATAAAGTACATTTTAGACACTTAATGTTTTTTTCTCACCGTAAAGGCAAAACTGCCACGCAAGCATCAAAAAAGTATTGTGTAGGGTGAAGGTGCTTTAGTTGACAGAAGTGTACGGAAGTGGTTTGTTAAGTTTAGAGATGGTGATTGTAGTTTTATTGATGAACAACGCTCAGGAAGTCTTACCCCACAACAGATGACGACCAAATCAAGACAAATTGCGAATAACCTACCTCATACACCGCGGGAATTGGTAAAAACCCTAAATGTATCAAAATCCGCCATTCATAAGCAATTAGTGAGGCTAAAAATCGGTACTTAAATTGCTACGATATTTGGGTACCACATAACCTAAGTGAAAAGAATCCTTTGTATCGCATTTCGATCAGTAATTTGTTGTATAAATAAAAATGCACCATTTCTGGGTCAAATTGTGACGGGCGATGAGAACTTGGACCGTTAAAAACAATCTTCAGCGAAAAAGATACCGGAGTAAGAGATATGAGCCAATTTAAGCCGACCCGAAAGCAGGTTTTTATCCTAAGAAAGTCATACTGGGCATCTCAGGTGATTCGAAATATTATATGTCAAGAAACGAGTCAACTGATTCTTAAAAGTACTGCTCGCATCTGGACTAATTGCAGGTAGAAAACCTTGAAAAACGCCCAGAATTGGCAAACAAAAAGGTGTTGTTTTCCATCAGGATGATGCCTAACACCACGTTTCTTTGGTGATCCGGCAAAAGATTGTTGCAGCTTAGCTAGGATGAATTATCCCAGCCGCCATACTCAACAGATACTGTTTCTTCGGTTTTTCATTTCAAATTATTCCAATGGTAAAAATTTTAATCGTTTGGGTGACATAAAAAACACCTTAAGGTGTTCTTTGTAGAGAAAATACTGAAATTATGGGCAGACAGAATCTATATTTTGTGCGACAACAATGGTACATATTTAGTTAAATATTTAATGGCATAATTTTGTTTTGTGTTTTACTTTTCCTTAAAAATCAGCATGAACTTTTCGGACAAACATATATATATATATATATATATATATATATATATATATATATATATATATATAAGTGAGATTATACTCGTGTCGAAAAACCTTCCTCGAAAACTATCGAAAGAAAGGCAAATTGTTTAAAAAAAAAAGAAAGAGCTTAGTACATGAACATCAGTCAAAAGGGTTCGGACTGAGATCAGTACGAAACCCAAAGAAAAAGCCCCGATACGAGTAATCAACTAACAAAAAGTGCTCAATACAGAGGTAGAGTGAAATAAATAAACACCTAATGAGCCAGACGGGCCTACCTAGGTTTCACCTAAACGGATCGTCAAGGAAAGCAGGCTTGCTTTCCCTGACGATCCGTTTAGATGAAACCTAGGTAGGTCCGTCTGGCTTATTAGGTGTTTATATATATATATATATACTGGACAAAACAATATATATATATTGTAATTTTGTTATTACAATGATTTATAAAAGCATTATATCACTACAAACATTTTAATGTTTTATATATATATATATATATATATATATATATATATATATATATATATATAATCAAGAAAAGAGGGATCATATTTTACTAATAAAAGGAAATACAGAAGTATCAACGCCTATACTATGTTAGGCGACTTTCGACTGACACTTATTCAGAACAACAATATTTGGAAAATAAGCAAGCTGAGTAGCTAATAAGAAAAAGTTTTATTAGCAACCGAATTTAAAAGAATAAAGAAAGGGGAGAAAAATTATCCTTCTTTAAGTAATGGCTTCACTAAAGAGGGCCAATGTATATTTCAATTCTCACTTTATGCACAGGGCAGGTCTACGCATATTAATAATAACAGACTTCAGAATATCCAAATGTAGTCTGTTCATTGTCCTGTGCAATACAGAGAAGAAGGGGTCAGGTAATTAGGCATAGGTTAAACAAGATGTCTAACGAAGCCGTGAGCATGGGCACAGAATTGAGCAAGGAAGGGATCTATCGAGGTCGCGATCGATACATTCCAGAGATCAAAACCCCGGGGAGGTGTACTCTGAGGTCGACCGACGATATGTGCGAGGCGTTTTGGCAGCATTTCGAGAGCCACTTTACCAAAAAGCCTGGTCTCTGTGATGACGTGTTTCGCAGCTATTTGGCTGACATTCCTTGGCCTTCGCCAACTGCAGCAGCTAACTGCAAGGGTGAGATCACGGAAGGCGAAGTTCACTGGATTGAAGAGGGTCGGCAGTAGCAAGTCTCCGGGACATGATTGTCTACCCTATGAATTGTACTTGAGGCTGTCGCACATCTTTGTACCGATGTTGACGGTAGTGTTCAACAACTGGTTCCGGCAGCTGGATCTCCAGGGGTGTGATGACGCTGTTGAAAAAGGTCAAAAGTTTTGGAAGGGACTTAGATGATTACAGTCTCATAACTTAGCTTAACACAGAGTTAAAGATTTGGGCCAAGATCCTGACGGAGCGTTTGCAGTAAGTTGTGGAGATACTGTTGGGACCAGAGCAGACTTGTGCTGTGAAAGTTTGAACAATGTAGAGCAACCTGCACTTGATCTGCACGTTCATAGAGGGTGTAAAGTACGACGAGCAATCTGCGCTGATCAATTTGGATCAGTCCAAGGCATTTGATAGGGTCGACCATCGGTATTTGGCAGCTGTCCTGTAGGCCGCCGGATTCAATGCCGACTTGTGCAAGTGGATCAGTTTGCTGTATCGCTCATCCAGTGCTGTGGTACGGGTAAACGGGAAGCGGTCAGGCGCTTTTGTGCTGTCTCGGTCGGTTCGGCAGGATTGCCCGCTGTCACCCCTACTTTACGCTTTGGCGTTTGAATCCCTGCTATACCGGCTAAAGAACATGGCGTGGAATCCGACCCTACTAAAAATTGCTGTCCTTGGTGGGGCTTGAGTCAGGGTTTCTGCGTACGTATGACGTATCCATTTTCGTGTCGTCCCGGTACGATATTGAGGTGGTAGGAGAAGGTGACGGGGTGCAAAATTAACTGCAAACAAGTCTTCCGGCTTGCAGTTAGGTACCTAGAAAAAGGTTTCGCTTCCAGCGTACTTCAGCTAAACTGACGGACCCGTCCACATTCTTAGAGTGTGGTTCGGAACGGATCTCCAGCTGGAGAAGAATTGGTCGGAGGTATTGGCAAAGGCCAGAAAGTCGTTTCAGACTTGGGTTTTTTTCCCATCGTCTTTTACAGGTTGTCGGTGCTCTCTCTCTCTCTCTCTCTCTCTCTCTCTCTCTCTCTCTCTCTCTCTCTTGTTGTCCACTCTTTTGTGGGGCGGACTCAAACATCAGGTCAACAGAGATTTCTGTTCCAAACGTCCGGATCAAGGGGAGCTGCAAATGATACACGAATCATAGACACGCCTCGAGGTTAGCTTTCCTACGTCACGTGTTGACAGAGAATTCGATTTTGAAGAGGAGTGTTAGGGACGCTTTCCCTAGCCATACTATCACTCCTTCCGTTTCGAGGGCTGAGCGCCGACTTAGGCCCAAAATCAAGGAAAATTATTACTTGCTTGTCAAAAGACCTTGCGGAACATTCCTCGGTTCATTGACCTTTCTCGGTCGCGGAGACACTTGTTTCGTTTATTAGTGGAGGTGGTTGCAAAGAAGGACTCTCTACATGATCCACTCGGCTTGTCTGCGGCCTAGTCGTGCTCGTTTTGGTCTTGAGTGCCAGTGGCGAATTACATCAGTAACCCTGAGTTTTCGCTTACCTGGCGATTCATTCGGAACGGGCTATCTCTCAATGACATGGCCTTTAGATGGGGTGGGATGGATTTTCCCGACTGTCATCAGTGTGACCTTGGTTTAAAGGAAACAGCTGAGCACGCCTTCGATCATTTTGCTCAGGTGCGCCCTTTCTGGGACCGTGTCTGCGAATTGACTGCTCGTATTCCACCCGGACAGCTCGTGTCCATTAATCTTGCTTACGCGTGCGATAATGTGTCACCCACGTATTCTGGGATGAAACGGATGGTATTTCTAACGTTGCTGGTCGTAGCACGTGACTGGACGTCGCGCATGAAAGGAATCTTGCGATATGAATGTTATTCTTATCAGCATCTGATTAGATTCTTTGAGCATCAGGTCAAGATGAAAATCAGATCTGATAGAAAGCGTTTGATACCGACAAATTTAGCAAAAGGTGGGTAACTGCAGCAAGTCTGGTTCGCGTGAATAGGGCCAGTCTTGATTTTCTCTTTAAATTCCCTTATGGTACAACAGGGCAGTTTTCTGCAAACCCTCCACTGGTTAAGTTAAACTTCTTTTGTGTACCTAGTTAATGTGAGTGAATGTATTCCTAGCCTGTTCCAGGCTTTCTCTTTTGTTATGA
This sequence comes from Ascarosepion bandense, assembly GCA_037127315.1. NCBI lineage: Eukaryota > Metazoa > Mollusca > Cephalopoda > Sepiida > Sepiidae > Ascarosepion > Ascarosepion bandense. The sequence goes on along the minus strand of JBBBDQ010000195.1, from coordinate 506,266 downwards.
TCCAAGTCGAGATTCCCAATCTCCCCATTGTGTTTTTAGTCGCACTTTTTCATCTTGACTGGGTCAGTCTTTGATTTTTCCCATTCCTTTATTTATTTTATCCTTTCCTTCTTCCTTAGCGAGTGTGCTACTTGATTTCGTCGTATGGCGGAATACAGAAGCCACTCTGAATTTTTGTGGGGTGGACCGTTCTTACTAACATGTGTTTATTTTAGTTTGAAGATTTTGTTATATTTTAGTTTGTTTTGGGCATTTCATCCCCCACTTTCATTTTCGTATTACTAAATTTTAAAATATATTTTTGTATTATTGTATATAGAAAGAAATATTTATGTTATGGTTATTTTCCCCCTTTTTAGGTGTCCCCGTGAATATGTGGCATTGTGGTGTATGGCGGATTGGGAAGTGATGAATGGGTTCTTGTGGTGAATGAATAAATTGTAATGACTGATTCAGTCGTGAGGTATAGTATAGTAAGTGAATACCAACTTCATCCTACCACACACTTCGGCCTTGTTCCACATATACTGTATCATAACAGTATTAAATATCTATTCTCCCGATTTTTTTCTCTGTATTGCACCGGGCACGGAACAGGCTCCATTTGGATATTCTGAAGTCTGTTATTATTAATATGCTGAGAGCTGCTCTGTGTATACAACAAGAATAGAAATATAAATTGGCCCTCTTTGGTGAAGCCATTACCCAGTGAAGGATAAATAAATAAGAAAATGAAAGAACATGTAGATTTCTACTTCTGTTCCAAAACACGAAATATTTTGTATACGGATATTCAAAATTACAATATATATATATATATATATATATATATATATATATATATATATATATATATATATATATGTAATTTTGTTATTAGTGTAGAGTTTATTATGGTAATTTTGTTATTACAATGGTTTATAAAAGCATAATAGCGCTACAATTTTCATGTTTCAGAACAAAACTATTCCTCTTCAGGTGATATGTTAAAATAAAGTATGAAAATTATTTATTTTTAAAATATAAGATGAATTCATAGCTATTTAGAAAATTAGTGAAGAAAACGCATTAGATGTGCCAATATTGTTCAATCAAATTTGAGAATTATGTAACTATGGAGATTTAATATTTGGGTTATGAAAGGGGACAGGATGGCTTGGATCTAAACATGTCACTTTTTAATTTTGTCTGGATAAGATACATAATGGGACCTTAGATTTTTTAAAATGGGTAGACAATAATTTTTAAGTTAGATTTTAGGTTTTTTTAAAATTTAATAATAGATTCTTTAAAACTATTATTTATGAATAAAGGGGCTGGAAAGTTTAGGTGAGAATTAGGATTAAATAATTATGGCATACTAATATTGTATTAAGAACAACAATTGAGTATTGTGAGTGTCATTTATTTTAGTAAAATAATTTTCATTTTTTTAATTATGTTAGAGTATAAGTTATAAATGAAACATTGTAATTAACTAAATTTAAGAAAATCATTTTGTCTGAGTAAGGTACATAGTGGGACTACACAATACTTAAATAGGTAAATAATTTTTAGCAGCAAGTTGGATTTTAAAAACAAGTACTTCATGGGTAAAAGGGCTGAAATGTTTATATTATAATTCTGATTAAATAATTATGGTATATTAATGTATACTGTAGTTAAGAAAACTAATTAAGTATAGTGCAGGTCTTTTATTTTAGTGAAATAATTATGAATTTTTAAATTATTTAGAGCATAATTTATAAATGAAATATTATAGTTTTTTATAAATGAAAATAGAATCATTTTGTCTGGGTAAGATACATTGTGGGAACATACATTATTTAAATGGGCAGACAGCAATCTTTTACAGCAGGCTGAACTTCAAGGAGTTCTTTTTTTTAATTAGATTTAGTGTTTATTTAGGATTTTAATAATCATGTTATACTAAGGTATCTTATAGATTAAAAAACAAATTAAGTATTGTGTGAGTGATTTTTATTTTGGTAAAATAATTCTAAAGTTATCTTGGGAAACATTGCAATTAATTAAAATTAAAAACACTACACAAAAATTCTCATTTTTAATTAATATATAAATTAATTCAACCATTGTAATAACAAAATTACATATCCAATATATATATATATATATATATTACATATATATATATTGGATATTATATATATATATATTGGATATTACATATCCAATATATATATATATATATATATATATATATATATATATATATATATATATACATTCAAGTTTGTCCTAAAAGTTCAGGCCGATTGTCAAGAGAAAGAAAATATGATTCTTCCTCTTTTTTCTTTTCTTTTTTCCTGAAATGTATTAATTTATTATATCTCGGTGGGGTAATGGCAATTTGTTTATATATATATATATATATATATATATATATATATATATATATATATATTAATAAATATACATATTATTCTTCGTCAAGAGCATAAATCGAAAATTCATGCCCTATGCAGTCATCAGGTGCATATTATGAATTGACCGTTTTGAGATTCGAATTTTTGCTTCTCGCCATGTTACGATTGTTATATATTATAATACTGGAATGATATTTTTAATTTTTAACTGTATAGCTACGCTAACATCGCAAGAACCAGAAATTCAAATCCAAAAATAATCAGTTCATAAGAATGTACCTGATAATTGCATAGGACAAGAAACTCCGAGTAATGCTATAGACGTAGAATAATAGGCATATTTATTAACATATACTTAATAGCTGTGTTAGATATCATTGAGCATTGCTCTATTAACATCTGTAACACATATATGTATGTATCTGTCCGTATATATATATATATATATATATATATATATATATATATATAATACAAAAATTTCGAATTTTAATTTCGTTGGATGGCCATTTCAGCGAGGAAATTCTCGCTTCATCAGCAACGGTGGAAAACAAAAACTTTATTAATTCAAACGTGTTACAAGATTTATATAAATTAACAAATTTTTTGAATTTGTCAGCACAATCTAAGAAAAAGGGTAAAGCAGACATAGAGATTCCTGGCGCGATATTAGAAGACTTCGCACTTCGTCTGTAACAGTCAAAAGTTAAAAATTAAACCTTGTAACAAGAATAGAAGTAGTAGAGGGAACGGAAAGAAAAGAAAGGGCAAAGGAGTGGACAGTGGTTTATTTTCCACTGTTGCTGATGAAGCGAGAATTTCCTTGCTGAAATGGCCATCCAACGACATTAAATTTCGAAATTTTTGTATTATTTTTGTATATTTGTCCCTGTAAATAGGACATACTATTTACATCAAGCCCTCCACCTTCATCAGTTTTAGTATTAATAAAATTAATATTAATAGGATCGGGTTTTTGTGATTTATCTATTTGCTCATCCTTTTGGATTTAAATTAATACACACACACACACACACACACACACACACACACACACACACACACATATATATATATATATACATATATTAATGCAAAGAAATTGTCACAATAACTGAGCAGGTTCATGCCGATTTTGAAGTTTCGTAAGGACACCGTTATGATGTCTTCACTCCTCAGGGCTTTTTTATTTATATGTCCCAGCTTTTTTCTTATTTTTACCGAGTTTGGTGTGATTTGATATTTTCGATTGATTGCTTTTCTTTTCTTTTTTTCTTTATTATTATTTTTATTGTTCAGGAGTTTGATTTCTTTTTAGTGCTTTTTATTGCCTTTCAATGTACACCTCAGACTCCGCTTAATTTCTTTTTCAATTGGTTTGTCTTGTCATTAAGTTTGACCTATTTTTGTTGTATTGACGTCTTTTATTTATTTGACCATTATCTTACAGTGTTAGTATGTTTGACTGCTTAAGAGTAAATTTTGAAGGTGATATTGGGTGTGTGTGTGTTCTTGTGTGTGTTTGTGGACATTGTGTGTGTTTTTTTCTGTTTGGTGATTGTTATATTACTTTTCTGTTTTTATTTTTATTTTGTTGTCGTGATTTAGAGCATGTAGATTTATATTTGTACTTTTATTTGTTTCTTGGTTTAATTTGATTTTGTTTTTATCTATTGTTATTTGTGTAGCAAAGTAGATATATATTCGCATGAGTGAAGACATCATAACGGTGTCATTTTGAAACTTCGAAGTCCTCATGAACTTGCTAAGTTAAAATGTCAAATTATTTACATTAAGCCTATTAACTCATTGTATCCACCCCGGTATCAAGCTCTTTACGATAAAAAACCTGCTTGCTAAAGTACCTTTTATAATTAAACTACTGAAAAGCAACAATCTTGGCGCTAAACATTATCACAAAACAACACTATATATATATATATATATATATATATATATATATAATTGTGATAACATTTATCGCCAAGGTTGTTGTTTTATCAGTGGTTTTACTGATAAAATGTATTTTGGCAAGCAATGTTTTTTATCGTGAAGTGCTCGATATCGGAGGGAAGGTATAGCGTTGATAAGCACAAAGAGTTTGTCTCCTTAACTGGGCAGATTCATAGTCCTGACCAGTGAGAACATCATAACGATGTTATCACGAAACTTCGAAGTCGGCATGAATCTGCCCAGGTAAAAAGACAAACACTTTGTACTTATTATATATATATATATATATATATATATATATATATATATATATAGGATATTCGAAAGTCACTATGCACATATTTTTATTAAGAAACATCTTTCAATATGCAATACAAGTCGGCAATATTAGTGAAAATTATGAGCAATTTAGAAAGTGACTCCCATTAGCATGCATAAAGGATTGGATGACACTTATTTTGTTTCTGAACACCGCTATCATTTGATCAGCATTTTTTTGTTTGAGAAGTGTTTTGTCTGACGGCCTTATGAGCAGTTCCAAGACCAATATCTTGCTACTGCGCTAACTTTCGTAATGATTTTCTTGGACTCTACTGAATACTGTCAGAGATATCTAACAGTTTCTCCTCCGAGAGCTTTGCTGGCCCTCTACAACGTTTGGCATCGTCCACTGATCTTGTTTCGCGAAATTTATCAGCAAGTTTACGAACTTAATTGCGTTAGAGAACATGTGAAACTGAAAAATTTACCAACAGAACACTGTCGCATCAAATCTAAGTATTTGCCACTTCGAAATACATGTTCGACGAGAAACACGTGTTCTTCAGTTGTTGAAATACTATTAAGCTGAAATCTCATATTTAAAAATATAATTAGAAAAGTACACTCTAACTTTCCAAATAGAAAAAGAGAGAAATACTATTCTATAAAGCTGTCTTGATACAACCTTGAGAGAGATTGAACATCGTTCTTATTCATATTGATCATCATGTTCACGATGATGGCTTTTAATGAGACATTATTGTGGGTACGCTAATTGGTCTCCGTCAAAATGACGTCCTATACGTAGCAATATACTGGATGTGAATCATCAGATCTAGAAGATCAATTACTGAGGGTACGTTGAAATTTCTGAAATAGTAATTCTTTGGTTACCTGGACCTTGTGTGAGTGAGCATAATCTGGTTAGAACATGTACAACGACACCCTCCATCCCAATTCTGATCTCTGTGTTCAACAACACGATTTGAGTGATGATATTGACCCAGAGCCTCTGTAAAAAAAAAGGGGGGGTAGCATTTCATAGCGATGTTTGTTCGCAGACAACGTGCACTTCAGTGTCAATTATCGCTGATAACTTCTAGGAGTCTACTATCGTAGGTATCTTCGTGCGGTGCACACAGACACATGTTCTTCCTCCTGCTCACCTGGACACTATTAAAGAAGCTTGCTATATTCGAGCACGGCGTGCCTTTTCATTTTCTCTGTCAGTTGGAAGCTAGCATTTTAAAGATTTCCGTATGTCAAAAGGTGAAATGAAAATGTTCAAATTTAGCGCATGCCACATAATATTACATAAGGTCAACTTACATTACTGCCCCATTAATGATAGATTCTCAAATACCTGGTGCATATATATACCTGGTGCATATATATATATTATATTCTCAAATACGGTGCATATATATATATATATATATATATATATATATATATATATATATATATATATATATACTCTTCAGAAATTAATTCAGTTCTCTCGGTGACTGGCGTGTGTATACACTGCTTATATACAACACGTTAAAATTTCCTTTCTCTGATTCCATGCGTCGATGGCTTAGGGAGTAGTGACTCCGACTGATACCAAATCGGTCGAGTTTCGACCCTGGCCTAGAAGCAAGTGGATGTGTCTAACTACACTGATGTATGTGGATGACTAATATATATATATAGAAGACCAATATATATATATAGGTCTTCTCTCTCATAGAATTAAATAAGTGTAGGGTAACAGTTATAAAAAATGTTTGTACGAGGATTTAACATAGAAACATTTCTGAAATAATTTCATTCAATTTTTTTAATAAGTCCTGAAAGTTTAATTATAATCTGACAGTTATTTGATTTTTTTTTTTAGAAGTTTCAAATGAATGTGTTTTTCATTACAAAAAACGTCAAAATTTTCCATATTAATTTATGGCTTCCCGCTGACGAAAGTAAAACTAAAATTTTAACCAAAATTTTGAACATTCTGAAAAGGATTAAAAAAAATATAATTTCATAATCAAAAAATCCTTTTGCCTTTCCTCTAATGACATAAAGATTTTGACGATAAAGCTTTTCTTTTATTAAATTTGTGACATTGTTGTTATCATGTAGGCTCATTTTAGCGATTCTTTCGAGGTGACTATATATATCTGTGTGTATGTGTGCGTGTGCTTGTGTGTGTGTGTGTGTGTGTGTACATCAACAGCACGTGTTTTTATCTCAATATGTGCAATTGTTCTTTTAACATGCTGATTCATGCAAACACACGTACAAAAAACATAGACATGTATATGTATACATTATTTTGCAATCTTCTTTCTGTTGTTCCTGGTCTCTCCCTATGAGAATTGGCACCTCGACGTGGTGTAGTGGTTGACAATCTTGTCTTGAACCTATTACAACTGAGTAGTGAGTTCGGCCTTAGAAAATCAACTTTTCCTATGAGCTCGTGGATCCGTATAACATTTCCATCAACTGATCTCTCCATCATCGTCTAATGATAAACTCTACGGACTCAAGTTCTGTTGCTCTACATTATCTCCTTATTCTTTCTGCTGTTTCTCTATCCGTCCATTTTCTTTCAGAGTCTCACATTTCTCACTCTCTTTCTCTTTCTATGTGATTTCTCTCTAACTCGTATTTACGGTCTTCCTCCTGCCAAAAAACGTCTTATCTTCGATCTAAGTTCACTGGTTAAACATTCAAATTGAGCAACAAAGTTTTCCAACATGGCGCTGCGTCTATCAACTACCCTCTGACCCTGAGCTGGGGTGGTGGCGAAAGGAGAAATTTGGTGGGGTTTATCTGGCTCGTATCGCGGGAAATTCGACAGGGGAGTGGAGACTGGACGAACTAGTCTATAATGTCAACCATTACACAAGAACTAACGCCGGAAACAAACCCTGAGAAACAGGTTCGAGCGGTAAGCTAATTGGCCCGATTATGATCTATTTCCTCTGGAGCCTTATTGCATGTTTGGGCATTGTCTCCGACGTGCAGACTGCTCGGCCAACAACAAGTGTAACGAACTGGCTCGTTGATATTTATAACAATAAAGTCATGGGGTATTTACACGCCTCCAGTCTTCAATCTACCTTTCTCCTTCTCTCGTCTCTTCCTTCTTTTTTTCTTGCTTTCACGTACACACATACACGTATACACACGCACACTCACACACAGATTTTTAATTTTATTATATGTGCTATTTTCTAAGTTTAGCTAAACTTTCAGCATAAAGCTAAAAGTCGGTGGCATCCAGTGTGTATTCCTAATTTCCGAGCGGAGTGATCTCGAAAGATGTATAAAATGTCCGGTCACATACAGGAAAAGGTGGATAACTTAACAGATTAATTACACAAAACTTTCTTCAAACATCTAAATAGTGCGGTTATATATATATATATATATATATATATATATATAGAGAGAGAGAGAGAGAGAGAGAGAGAAAGAAAGAAAGAAAGAAAGAAAGAAAGAAATAGATAGCAAAAGAGTGAGTGTGGGCACAAGAATCAATACTGCTTGGTGACTGTCAGTTTTACGCCTCAATGCGATCTTGGTCTGATGATCGCTTAAATGCGTGAAACTGATAGTCAGCATGCAGTGTTGATCTATCTATCTATCTATCTTGTATCTAGGAAGCAATCTTTCTTTAATGCATGTTTCTTTGAGAATGACTGACAATCTTTTACTGGATTTAATGAGAGTAAAAAATGTTATTCAACCTTTTGTGAATTAAACTGTTGGCTACTTTTAAAAAATGTTGCTGCACTACTATAATAAATGGTGTGCAAGTGCCATTGTAGATAGTATAGAACTAGAAAACTTTCTCCAATTATTATGTTTCATGATAAGAACAAAGTTGTTGCTTCTTAAATGTAGAAATTTGGAGAGAGCTATGCTATTATCTGATTTGGTAAAGACAATAATAAATGGCGTTGGGTTCATCATAAAATCTAAGATTACTAAATGACTGTCATCACTTCTAAAGGCCATCACTGATTGCATTATGATGATCGTCATTGAAATTGCCAATAATAATTATGTCTTTGTAAGTTGTCATGTCTCAGCGTTGTATTATTCCAATGCTGAAACTGCTCATTAGCTCAGAAATTCAAGTCATTCAAGTCATTTCAAATATTCACCGCCATTTTAAAATGATGATGATCAGATATTCTAATGTTTTTGCTGGATGGAATCTTTGTACGTTACCCGGAGTGATTGGTCCTGACGATAATGGCTCAGTGAACGGAAAGTGTCTGCTGCTTATCTCAGTTTGTAAAGTGTTTGATTGAAGCATACCAAATGAGTCTTTTCCAACAACATATGAGCGCCTTGGATACATCTCAGGTCAAACGATTGGCTATGAACGATTTTGTGATTACTCGCAAACGCTTTCCAGATGCATTCGTTCCTTTCACTCTTAGGTTTCTTATCTTACCATTTTCTGTTACGTTGTAAAATTAATTTCTATCTACAATCCTAGAAGCGTAATCGCTACTGCTCTATTCCCTAAGAAACTAAATGTCTTATCTTTAAAATCTGTTGAGAAATTTAATGAACTCTCCTCTCAGCTCGATTCAGCAATAGATGCTATTGTTATTTCTAATATCTTAGAGCTGTTAGTCTCAAACACCGTGCCGCTGCACACTAGCGTTCCACGCGATCCTCTTAAGTGTACCGCGAAATATCGTCACGGCATATATATATATATGTATGTGTGTGTGTGTGTGTGTGTGTGTGTGTGTGTAGCAGTAGTAATTGTACAGCATTAATATTTGAATAAATGAATAAGTATTACACTTTTTATATCACATTAGCTAAAAAGACTTTACTAGTTTTATGGCAATTTTCCGCTTGTTATTTATGTTAGGCTTCTCAACCCTAAATATCATAAAAAACAAAAAGCGAGAAAGACAATAATTAACTGAAGGAGAAATGAGAGTCTGTTTATCGCACATTCGACCTAACATTAAGAAATCGTGTAAAAACAACAGCTATAAGTTTCACATTTAATAAGATTAACAAACGTTGCTTGAAAAGGTTGAGAGATGCTGTAATAGAGGCATCATGGGATTCTTTTAAGGATGTAACTTTTTCTACATCTCTTGAAATTCTTGAACTTCCTCTTAGGAAGCACTAAGAATGGTTTGATTAGAACAATTTTCAGGCTCAACTGCTTATCGACAAAATGCAGCGACTACATAAAATATAAAAGGAGTACCGGATCTAAACAAGGAATGAAAAAAGCAAAATACATTATGCGTTTAGGGACAAGAAGGAAGTGTAGTTATCAGCAAAATTAGCTGAATTGCAGCAGGCCACTAACAGAAAAGACTGTAAAGGGTTCTACAACGAGCTGAGGTGGGTGTTTGGTTCATGATGGTGTACCGCCCGAGTTGTTCAAATTCGATAAAAACCATCTTGTAAGAAAACTACATGAGTTTACGATAATTCCCAATGAATTTCACTTCTTGTCATAGACGGCAAAATTCTCGATCGTGTAATTTTAAATGGAATAATATCTAAACCTGTAGATAATGTCTCTTCTGAAAATCATTGTGGACAAAAAAATCATAGGTATGTTTTTTTTCTCCAGAGCAAGTTTATGAAAAATTGTGCGTAAAAAAATCATGAATTATCCATGATATAGCTGTAATATTTAAAATTTTTCTCAAGGGCTTTAAATCTTGGACCCTCTTTCAGAACCGTATTCGCCAGATTGATCTCCTAGTTAAACGGTCCTTACTACAATATACGGCTATAATCTGAAAGACAAAATATCTAATATTGTTTTCATAGTGGAAAATTGGAAGTAGATAGACATTAATGTAAACGCCACTTCGCAGGGCTGATCATGTGCGTATAAGCGACAAAGGAACACTAATTCTTGCACATTTGTAAAACCTCTGTAGCGATAATACCATAAACTTAAGGAAAACCAAATTTCAGCTAACATATCTCCGCCGTCCTTTGATTGAAGTGGAGGAATATATGCATAAAAGGCATTATAACTTTTGAGAGGTCACCCATTTAACATTTCTGTATTACCGAAAAAAAGTTCTAACATTCCTGAAGTCTTTACAAGGGTTTCTGTTCGTTGTCCTGTGGATCTCAAGCTGATGTTAAAGTTAATATTAGGTACAAACACTAGTAGGTTATCAAAGGCGGAAAATGCTGTTAAATCCTCATATATTAATGATATCTGCAAAAAAAATATAAATGCAATATTTACTTGCAAAAATGAATTTTCTTACAATCCCAGTATGCTTCAGTTTTAAATAACCAACAGTTAGTAAACCGAAAAAAGACAAATCTTCGTATTTCCAGCAAATAATGCATTACGATGTTGACCGGACTAGACAGCACTGTCGCTTATTAAGAGTGTTACGAAGATACAACGCGTAAAACTAATTCGAAAAGTATATAAGAGACTACATGATTACGAATTTAAAATCAGTAAACAGAAATGTCAGTTCTTTATGGATAAGATTAAATATTTAGGTCAGATAATCGACGAAAAAGGAACTAAATATCCGGCTAGAGCAAGTGTCCTTAAAGAAATGCATCCTCCAACAAATTTGGTGACTCTACAAACATTAGAAAATTATTATAGTATTTATGTGCTAGTATATGTAAAAATTGCAAGCATCTCTGAATAATTTAGTTAAGGATAGGAAATAGAATTGGTCGGCGGAAAATATGCGTTTGAAAGAATTAAAAACTACTAACTTCAGAGATATTGATTACACATTACGACCCGCAGCGACAAATAATAGTAGCGTCGGGCGCAATCGAATACGGTATAGGAGAGGCCATAAATTTGAAGGTGGTATAGTAGAAGCAGTCGCCCAGGCTCCAAGAAATTTGACAAATACGGAAAAAGTCTACAATCAAATTGAAAAGTACCTATTCCTAAAAACCATTGTTCTGTTGTCATTTCGCGCTATCACGCGGTGTGACGTCATAGAACCGCATTGCAAACTTGCGAACTGCGTTTGTTATTTTTGGTAACTATTGCCGTTGCCTAGCGGAGTTTTATGTCAACACAAAATAAAATCGTCGGTGATGGTGGATGTTATTGTATTACCATCATAATAACCTCTCTGAAGATGGCTCATGTGAATCGATAGCTTAGAACCAAATTAATAAAAAATTATCAAATGTTGGAGAATTTTTGTCTTTATTTTCAACTGAAATTAAAGCCAAAATACGACGTTTAGAACGGCTCATGATTAAACATAATAGACATTCATTGTCTCTTATATTTAACAGTATATGCTTAGAATATATATATATATATATATATATATATATATATATATATATATATATATATACGATGTGCCAAAAGTTTTTGGTAAAAACTCTTGATTTCGAAAAATCGGAAAAATTTGAAGGTTGTGTGCATTTTTCAAAAGTAACTTACTTCGGGGTAGAGGGACTTTCTGTTCTTGAAAAAATTTATCATATATTCAATAAAAATAACAAAATGAAAGTTTCCTTAAAATAGTATCAGTTTCCTAGCTTAATAGGAATTAATTAAACCAAAGAAGATTGCTATTTATTAAATCTAACTTGCTACCTAATGTTAATCTTAGGCCGGCCTGATTTTAAATTTTAGGTAACCTCGTCTCTAAAAAAATGGACTATATCTATTCATGGGTTAAATAATTTCAGCTCCCTAGCTTAATAGGAGTTAATTAAACCAAAATATTTGACTAATTATTAAATCTAACTTGCTAGCTTATAGTAATATTAACCCACTTCTGTAAAAGATTGAACGCCATGTACTAATGGGTTAAGTAGAAGTTGATATATTTTCTTTTTTTTCAAATGCAATTTCCCTGTTTCTTAATACTTTGCTTACCAAGTACTCAGCCAAAATCATTTCTCTTTATTAGATCACGCCTTAGTCGTCAGATATGACTGTACGTGCGTGCTGAACTGCTTACAATTCGTGGATGTTCGAATGTGGTTTGACACCTCTGATAATTTTATTCATCTGTAATGTTCTGACAAGTATCACCATGTTTGTTTAGACGGCGGTGGGGAAGCGATCACTTTTGCGGGTATACAGGTCGCAAGATCAGAATTAAACGAGGCTGTATTGCAGAAAATGTTATAACCAGAAGCCATAGCGGAAGACAGGTGGGAATGAACTCCTCTGGGAGGAACAGCTAGAAGCTATGTTGTAAGTGAACCATAAACTGTGTGAAAAGGAAATCTGTTGAGTATGAAGTTACAAATAAACATCTGGTATGTGTGCTTATGAAAAAATATGCGTATGTTCACATGATACAATATATATATATATATATATTTGGCATGTTCTAACGTGTTGGAATATGAATAGCTAAAAATTGACATGAACTTTTCAGACATCCCAAGGGTTTGTCTGAACATTTTCCATGAAAATTACAATAAATCTACAAGAGGCTTGCAATGTTTTGTTTTTGGGGAAAGGGGTATGGTGGGAAATATTTCCTCACCCACAAAACATGGAGATGATTTTTGGACACTAACAAGACTTTCCATATATGGTTGCAGTACTCCATTTTCAAACTCTTTATGCTCTCCTGAGGAAAATGCACGTGCTTGACTGAATTGTTATACCATTTAATTCAGAACTGGACAATGAATTTAACCTGCAAGATAAACTGTCTATAGATCTTGGAGCTACATCACTTGTCAAGTATATTATCCTTAAGAAGCAGTGTAATAGTTGTCAATAAAAAATCTCCCCTTTTTGCATTTGTAAGTTTCTGTTTGGATGAAGGTATAGTTTTCTCAATGTAAATCCAATTCTAACAAAGCTAAACAACAAACTGATTGTAGAAAATGAATTCAGATTAAAATTTAATTCATTTAAAACTAAATGTCAGTTTGAGTTTTGTTTAATGCCATATCAACTTGTGTGGATTATTTAATGCCAAAAGGTGAGGTTTCAAGGTTTTTTTTAAAATTTTCGGTTATAGAAAAAAAATTGATTTAGTCAGATTTTAATGAATTTTTTTGTTTTTATTCCTTTTAATTTTAGAAAACTGAAAATGTTTTCTAATTTTGTATTCAAAAATGTTTTACTGAGAATATTTTTTTTCCTTCAAAAATATGTTATGGTAATAATTTTCTCTTCAAAAATGTATTGATAATGTTTCTTCTTCGACAATGTATATTTTTTTGTATAAAGGTCTATTTTTATGTATAGATTTCTATAAAAAGTGTATTTTTATGCTTTCATAGTGTTTTGACCCCATAGCTGGGACCCTAACAGCTGCTACCACCACGGGTCAGGGTAGACCTGGGAATAACAGCAATTAAGAGGTCACAACTCACAACTAGCATTTCAGTTCACTTGGCACCAATTCCATCTTTGCAATTTGTAATAGAAATGGACATTTGATTGGAATGATTTTAACAAGTTTGTGGAAATGAATTAAGACTAGCCAGTTTGACAGTTCTATCAGTTTGAGTGTTTCTATTTATCTGACAATATAAACCGGGTTAAAGTAGAAATGTTTAGTTCTATCTATTCTAAATAAACAAAATTTTCTGTCTGGCCATTCATCCATGTGTCTGAAACTCCTCTAACTCTGGCTACATTTACTCTACATAGACATATTATACTATTTTGGAATCAGGATGATCCCAGGATTGAAAATCTTTCATCTGTTGCTTTGAACATCCAGCATTGGGATTTGTCTGAATGAAGAGGAAACAGTTTAAAATTTTAAAATAACTGAAAAAAATTAGCGATTAGTTTTTAATTTATGTTGAGTTTAAAGTAACACGAAGACTTTGAATTTCAAAATTTTTGTTTTTAAATTAATTTTAAAATATCCCAAAAACTTTGCGAGTTGAAGAAATTAATTTTAATTCTTCAAAATGCCAAGGAATCAGAGTTAAAGTGAGAAGTTTTATCGAGTTTCTGAAATTTTACAGATTTTGTGATTTGAAGAACTCAAAAGGAAGGAGACTACCACCACCTTTAAATTTGGTGTTTTTCATTTTTTACTTTTTCAGTCCAGTCTTATCAATTACATGAAGTTTCCGATTATAAAAAAAAAAAAAAAAAATTGGAATATTTAAATAATTTTTAAACTAGGTTAAAGTAGAAATGTTTAGTTCTATCTATTCTAAATATATTTAAATTATTTTATGGGGGTGCCTCTCTCACTGTGTGCCTTTCGTAGTCTTCCCCCTCTCACTGTGTGCCTTTTGTAGTCTTCTCCCCTCTCTCACTCTGTGCTTTTAATTGACCATATATTAAGGTCAAGATTTCTTATTGGTATATAATTTAACTTTGTGGCTGAGATATGGATATATAAACTTTTGACTATTTTCCAAAATTCACCTTTTTGGCAAGGGTCTTATCTTGGGAACCCTCTGACCTAGAGATGTAAAATAGGTACCATTCAATTCATATCATGAAGTTCTATAAATGTACCAAATTTGCAAAAGATCTGTGGTGGTGATGATCAGACTCTTGATTTGACTCAGGGGTGGATGGTTCTTGTCTAATTCTTATTTTTGATACTGCTCAGTTATTGCTGACCCTGTTTCTACTTAGTTCAAATACACACTGCCCAGCCCTGTGATCAAATTGACAATTACTAAGTGACCAAATTCATAAACCAATGCTTTAATTTATGAGGCTACTAGAAATAAGAACTAGACGAGATGTCCCTAGACATGGGCAGTAGAACCAGAACAGTTTACTCCCCATCTTTCTAATAGATTAAAGAAAGCATTCAGTTCAGAATTCCATGTAGGCTATCCAGATCGACATACACCTGATGAAGGCCAGTGAGCACAACAGTCAAAACATTATGATAAGAACAATGAAGATGAGGATAATAGTCTGTATGTAAATAATAGTTATCATTTTTCTATTTTAATAAGTACTAAAATCATGTGAAGACTCTGCAGAAGTACAGTAATATATCTTTAAAAATTGCAATAGTTTCTATTAGGAAATGAAAAAAAAATAATGGAAACTCATTTTTAATTTATGGGTTTTTTATTCATTTTATTCATTTTCTTAAATAGTTAAAAATATTTTATTACAGTATTTAATCTAATATGACTGGCCGATTAGTTGTAACTTTCATGGAATTGAAATAATTACCAATTTTAGATCATTAATGCAAAAGATTTTAAAAAAATTAGTCTGAAACTAGGTTTAAAAAAATCTCAAGACTTTTTTTTTCAATTGGAGTAGATAGACTAAACTATCGCCCGGTTATTGAACGGGTGAAGAAGCTCATCCCTTGTTTCCTGTTTAGGATGTGGTTTCCGGCTTTCTCTTTTCCAATCTTTTCACTCTTACGTAGCCCCCTGCACATCAGTGGCGTTACCGCCTTGCTCGGGGTGATATGATTTAAAAACAAATATATATATAGTCATCTGCAGATAGATCTGTTTCGCTGTATCACAGCTCATCAGTACGGTTAGACAGCCGATTGCTTTTTACCCAGGATTGAAACCCGACCGAACTGGCGTGAGTCGGCGATTCTACCTCTGAGCTACGGGTGCTCGATCGACTTTTTAGCGTGTATATTATCATTATACAAGCCTAATAGCTGAGAGTGTTCTAATTCATTGCTGAATGAACTATGTGTAGATGCCAGAGTAGCTACTATTTTTCAAAGTCTACCATTCTTCCAGAGTGCTTAATCAGGGTGTGATATATATACACGAAGAGGGCACATGTTCTCGGTCTGTCTTACTTCCAAAATCTGACTTAACCAAACATTAATTTGTTTTTGGCGGAGTTGGGAATGTTTTCTTACTCGGGATGAGATCTTTTCAGCACACCTTCATGTGTGTGCGTGTGGTGTGTGTGTGTGTGTGTGTGTGTGTGTGTGTGTGTGTGTGTGTGTGTGTGAGAGAGAGAGAGAGAGAGAGAGAAACGTAATTTACATTGTTTCTAAAAATAGGTCGTCTACTCAAACATGGGTATCCACAAAATAACATTTGGATTATTATTGTCTCATAAGAAGTGTATTGATTGCGTAGAAATTTTCTTTACGTTTCGGATATTAAAAAAAAAAAAAACAACAGATATGAACTTTCTAGAAGAACGAGGAGACGTGAGTTCTTCAAAAGAGCAATTGAAGCTTTGTGGTCAGTAGCCGAGCAGCCTAAAGCACGTCGTATCAGAAGGCGAATAATGTTTGGACTAAGTGGAAATGTCGAGGCTATCATCAACATCTCACCGCCCATAAACTCTTCTCGAACAGACAGTATGGCTTCCGCTTTGCCAGGTTTACTGCTGATATGCTAACGACCATCACCGAGTATATGTATCGGGTACTCGATAAGAACTGTAAAGCTCGGGCTGTTGCCCTCGATATCTCCAAAGTATTTGATATGGTCTGGCACGCTGGCCTTCTGTGCAGCCTCGACAGGCTACAAAGGAGAATCTATCATGTGGCCTGGCAGCTCGACTCTAGCCATTTTCTCACCGAGGGAATGTAGCTTCCCTCTGTCTCTTCTGCAAATATTTTCATGGCTTCTGCTTCGGCGATCTTAGCTCACTCGTGCCCTCCTCTACAAGAATTTACATGAGCAACCAGACTGGCAACAAGGTCTCACTTTTGTAAAGAACTATCAAATGCAGCAGCCACTTTTGCTCCGTCAGCTTCTTTTTTCGCACTTCACGCCTGTGAAACACCCTTCCTTATAATTGCTTCCTTGATAGCTACAATCTGTAAGAGTTTAAGTGCAATGTCAATTACCATGTCTTATCTCCTTGAATTCAGTCCTTCTCTTGTCCGTTCCCAAAAACCCCTTGTATCTTGTTGTTCTCCCTTTTTCACTCTACTCTCGCAACTCTCTTCACACCAGTATTGCCATCCATCTTTTGCCCTTTCTCTGACACCCCCTTTAACTGCTTCCTCTTTCTCTTCACTCTCCTCCTATGTAAACTTTTACTCTCCTCTTATGTAGATTCCTGCGCACCAATGGCTGTAATGCCTTGCTCGGGGTGAAACGTTTAATATATATATATATATATATATATATATATATATATAGTCATCCGCAGATAGATCTGTTTCGCTGTACCACAGCTCATCAGTACGGTTAGATATCCGATTGCTTTTAGCCAGGATTGAAACCCGACCGAATTGTCATCAGTCGCAGATTCTACCTATGAGTTATGGGCGCTCGGTAGAAGAAAGCAAACTATTAGAGTGTGATATACCATGTAATATATATATATATAGTGAGCGGCAGTATCTCTTTTATGCATGTTTCATTGAAAATGACAGACAAGGTATTATCATTGAGTTTTTATATAATTTTTTGTGTTATGATTTTTTTCTTTTCAGAACTCAAATTATATAAGAACGCTCCAAAGCTTTTGTATTTTCGAGCGCTTTCGGCTATACTTTTAGCCATTATCAAGAATGAAGTTTGCTTTACTTGTAACTAAATATGTGTAAAGTTTATTCATATAGAATTGTGTAAGTTATGTGTAAGTAAGCACATTTATACCGTGTTCATTATTGATTATTCTTATCATTAAGGGTAGGATTTCTCCTTTTTATTAGTCATGCCTCCATTGTTTTTAATCTTCTTTTGCATGTGGATGATGGTATTATGTATGCATCGTCAAAAAGTAAGTTACGAATAGGTGCTGGAATATCTCCGTGTGTGTTTCAATGAGATCGGTTGAAACTGTGCTTAGAAAGGTGCAATGTTAATCTTCTCGTCAATTTTGTAGTAGTGTGACAGATGTAATCATTCAAAAATTTGGATTGTTGAGGAGCACAGTTCTTCAAAAGACATAAATTCGTCAACCTCTCTCTCTCTCTCTCTCTCTCTATATATATATATATATATATATATATATATATATATATATATATATATATATATATAAATGAATAAGAACGAAGAAAATAATTGCAACATTCAAAACATTAATTAAAAAATAGTGCTCAATATAAAAAGAGAGCAATGAATATTTATTATTAATTATTACGTTAGAACATGTGCAAACTACAAACTACTACAAAACTGTACGTTTTGTTTCGACATTGAAAGAACAATGTCTCATCAGGTAGTTAGCAATGATGCTAATAAACGGTTTTATTTAAAAATATTTTTCTTTTAAGAACAACACTGCCCTTTATGTTTGAATTTTTTTCCTTATGAGGTAAAATGATATTACAAAAAATAAGGAGAAAGAAAGAGGAAAGAAAAGATCAGAACAGAAAATAAGATGAGAAATCAAGAAAAGGAAAAGAAAAAGGAAAAAGAAAGACACAGAAAAAATAGCAAATAAAGAGGAAAATAAGTGAGAAAATATAGAGAGGGAAGAGCCAATGAAAGCTGCTAAGAAAAAAATATTTTTAATTTTGACCGGAAATGGATTGCAGACAGATATCGACATTGGTTACAATGTTTCAGCTCAAATAGTAATAATAATAACAACAGCAGCAGCAGCAACAACAACAAGAAGAAGAAGAACAACAACAATAATAATAATAATAATTAAAATAATAATAATTATATTATTTTTATTATTTTGTTATATACATGTTATATTATTTGTTATATACATGTTACATTATTTTAATCTAATTTTATATTATTTTATTAGTTTTTTTCTATTTTTTCTAATTTATAGTATTAGATCAAATGAATTTATATCTTCGTGTTGTGTTTTGAAATATCCTTTATTTTACGTTTTATGAATAATTTTTTCTGTCTGTGTATGTGGTTTCATCAGTTATTTTAAATGATAAATGATTTGAGCTGAAACATTATATATATATATATATATATATATATATATATATAGACTAAACTATCGCCCGATTCACACTCCACCCACGTCTATTGAACAGGTGAATAGGCTTATCACTTGTTCCCTGTTTAGGATGTGGTTTCCGGTTTTCTCTTTTCCAATCTTTTTACTCTTACGTAGCCCCCTGCGCATCCATGGCGTTATCGCCTTGCTCGGGGTGATATGATTAAATATATATATATATATATATATATATATATATATATATATATATATATATATAATGATCGAATCCAGAACTGTAAGAAAGTGAGTTCGAATTCCAGTTGAATTCCTTGCATTCACTTGCACGCAAATACACTTGGGAAAGTTATTAATCCGGTTCTTCCTTCCAGTTATGGGTGGGTTCTCTAGCCTTGGCTGGCAACCAGTCTACCACCAAAAGCAATGGCAACCTACTGTGGGATAATCTTCTACCCAGTCAGTCTGATCTCTTTCGAGACATGATCGCCTAAAGAGTGTATCTGACTGACTGACGGTTTGACTGCAGTCTAATGCGGCAACCAACTTAATGATAACTAATATTATAGATATAAATAGCAATGCTCTGAAACTGTTTCAGGCCAATTGCCGGATGCTGTTACTGATTAAAATGCGACTTTTGCATCTAGAATTTATGTCAAACGATGTGAGTCACTTTCAGAGTAAAAATGCTATATTCAATCGTAACATCCTTAAAATGCTCTTTGTTAATTTTGTCTCATGGGCATATTCAATTACAAGGGGTTTGAGTCAATTCATTCACGTATAACTGGTTTTATTAGACAGAAACTTACAAAACACACATCCATATATATATATATATATATATATATATATATATATATATATGCAGAGAGAGAGAGAGAGAGAGAGAGAGAGAGAGAGAGAGAATGGTTTATAAATGCATTATATCACCACACAAAAATTTTCATGTGTCAGAACAATGCTGTTCTTATTTAGATGATATGTTGAAATAAATGGTGAAAATGATTTATTTTGAAAATATAAGATGAATTCATGGTTATTAGGAGAATGAAGGAGTAGTAGTTGTAGAATGTGCTATTTAGGTGTGTCAATATTGTTAAATCAAAAAATTAGCTAACTATGGAGTTGAAAATCTGGCTTGCGAAAAGGAGCAGGATGGCCTGGTGTCTAAATATATCAATTTTTAATTTTGTCTGGATACGATACATAGTGGAACCATTGATTATTTAAATGGGTAGACAATGACTTTTAACAGCAGGTTGGATTTTTTTTTTAATTAGATTTTGTACTATCTCCTGAGTAAAGGGGATGGAATATTTAGGTTAGCATTAGGATTAAATAATTATGCTATACTAAGGTATATTGTGGTTAAGAAAACTAATTAAGTATTGTGTGGGTTATTTATTTTAGTAAAATAATTTTTAATTTTTAGTTATATTGGAGCATAAGTTCGCGCATTACCAAATTTTATGTGATAAAAAATACATTAAAAATAGAGGGTTGAAGAGAGATAGCCGCGTAATCGAAGTCTGAACATGATCATTGATTACTCTCTCCTCCAATTTGCTAACCCTAGTTATATATTTTCTATACTTGGTATAATGAAAAATATCACAATGATAAAATGGGTCAATATTTATTTAAATAATTTATACTGGATTGCATTCATGCAATTACAAGTAATCTTCCATAATATTCTAAATTTTCAAATCAAATTTATTTTTAACATATGAATTTTTTAAAACTGTTTCTAAATCTTTGATTGTCTTTCAATCATTCCGCCTACCCTTTCCGCACCGCACTGTTTGGAAATTACAGTGTTAATCATTAAGGGTGGCTGTCTTTCCATCTTGACTTAGGCGATAGGCTTAATGATTAACTCTATATCTAATCCCCTTTTCCATTGATAATTTTTTTTCTTTCTTCTCCTGTCCCCTCACGATTCCTTTAGTCTGGATAAATCTAACCCATTTTTGTGAAAAATTTTGGTCTGATATGCTGATTCGTAAAATCTCCCCGAAATAAACTATTACCAATTGATTTATAAAGGCACCCAATTTATTTTCGTTATAATACTCTGTTAAATTCTAACATTGAGTTCTCATCGGATTACGATCCCCCGTATATTGAAGAAATTTTCAAATAAAATGGAAAAAAATGTGAACGGTTTATTCCATTAGTACTTCATTAAATGGTGAAACGTTATAAGAAACTGGACGTAAATTTACTATGGATGTATTAACGATTAAAGCACTTTCTAGGCATTTTCGTCTTAGCAAATTATTTTCTCTTTTAATTATGGTAGCATTTTTTGTCAAATTTGTGGTCAGTTTCATTGCGGAAGCAACATCAAAAAAACCAGTCCGATGAAGTCATAACAGATAAAATGCGTTACAAATATTTATTTCCATTTTGTCTTACGGTTTCCTCAATACTGTTCTTGATATATAAAAATATGAATCGTTATCTCATATAGAAGCGGTCAGGCGAAACCAATCGATTGCAATTTCATAAAAGTGTCCTTATTTATTCATTTACTGGGCTTCTCAGTTTTGTAAATGATTTCATACGATGCATTTAATTATATTTTCAAATGTTTACATGGAATTTTCTTTTGTGGAATTTTATTCAGTAGAATTTTTACGAAACCTTCCTGTTATAACTCGTTTTCTGCGTTTCTTCTCGAACAGTACTATTGAAAAGTTCCCTTATGTCAATTTTGACCTTATTCAACAAACACACGTATATTTTAATCACTTATATAGAAGTAAACGGTATAAACATTAAGCGTATATATGCATGTATGAGTTGAATATATGGATTCAAATCCGACAAGATGAATAGAATAAGTAAAGAACAGGTAGAAAGTGTCTTTAATCTAACATGTTTCACTTTAACAAGTTTCTTCAGAGATTTTTTTAAAGACGAATGATTTACTTTTTTTTTAATTTAAAAAATCCAAAGAGAAAGAGAAAGAGAGAGAGAGAGAGAGAGAGAGAGAGAGAGAGAGAGATTATTTTGACTCAGGTTTGATTTCGTTGATCAGATACGTGTCACGTGGAAGAAAGCAACAGATGAACATTTTAGAGAAAAAAATTCTGCTTGTTTATATGTGTGTGCCAAGTGTAATAAAAGCAATAGATGTTTATTTTAAACTAGCAGTATAGCCCGGCGTTGCTCGGGTGTAATGAAAGCTTTAAAACTAATCCATGGTACTGGAGCTCAGACTCAGCCTAAGGAATATTTGTGTGAAGTTTGGTGAATCGGTTAAAAATTGTTGATTTGTATAAAGGACATACAGACAGATAAACAGACACACACACAAACACCTTGCTTTATATATATATATATATATATATATATATATATATATATCGATTCTCTGCACTATTGTAAGAGCTGCAACCTTGAAACTTCTGAGTATAGTGTCTTATGTCTTTGTCTATGAGTGTATGAAATTTAATTAAAATCGGACCTCTCTTTCTATAACCCGATTTTTTCGATTATCGATTTTCGATATTTATTGGAAGTACCTCGACACAAAACCTAGCTAAGGACACTCGCAGACGCTTATAGTACAACTGTGTAAATTTTCAAGAAAATCGGTTCAGCCGTCTATAGGTAACGGACACACACACACACACACACAAAGTTCCATTTATAAATAAGATTAGATTTTGATGTCAGTGTATGTATGCAAAAATAATTCATGCATCAAGCGTATTTAAAATATAGACAAATTAAGTGTGTTTATATGTCAGTAACGTTAGTAGATATGTGAATGAGAAAACGAAATACATTTCCGTTCAAAATTGTAGCGAAATTATGTATGCAATTATTACGCGAACTTTTATAAATAAATATTTTTTTTGAAAAAATATAAGTTGATAACGTTTAGAAACTTTCAATAAAATAATATATATTTTTTAAATCATATCACCCCGAGCAAGGCGGTAACGCCACTGATGTGCAGGGGGCTACATAGGAGTGAAAAGATTGGAAATGAGAAAGCCGGAAACCACATCCTAAACAGGGAACAAGGGATGAGCCTCTTCACTTGTTCAATAGACGTAAGTGGAGTGTGAACCGGGCGATAGTTTCGTCTATCTACTCCAATTGAAAAAAAAACAGTGAGATTGGAAAAGAGAAAACAGGAAACCGCATCCTAAACAGGGAACAAGGGATGAGCATCTTCACCTGTTCAATAGACGTGGGTGGAGTGTGAACGGGGCGATAGTTTAGTCTATCTACTCCAATTGAAAAAAAAGTGAGAAGATTGGAAAAGAGAAAACCGGAAACCGCATCCGAAACAGGGAACAAGGGATGAGCATCTTCACCTGTTCAATAGACGTGGGTGGAGTGTGAACCGGCCGATAGTTTCGTCTATCTACTCCAATTGAAAAAAAACCCAGTGAGATTGGAAAAGAGAAAGCCGAAAACCACATCCTAAACAGGGAACAAGGGATGAGCCTCTTCACTTGTTCAATAGACGTGGGTGGAGTGTGAACGGGGCGATAGTTTAGTCTATCTACTCCAATTGAAAAAAAAAGTGAGAAGATTGGAAAAAAGAAAACCAGAAAACGCATCCTATGTTTTAAAATATGTATATATATGATTGCGGGTGAATAGAGGCAGAAATATGATGAAAGTAGGAGAGGTTCTTGAGCAGAGAGGGACTGAAAGTGACAAAATAAGGGAGTTAACTTGGATTATGCCACATAATAACAACGTCTCATTTAAACTGCAAGGTGAGTCGATCAGTTGGAGTTCTGAAACGATGCATAAAAATATAAAGTGGCCGGCATATTTTGCTGAAAAAAATAATGTATGCAGGATCTGTGCTAAAGAATGC
Organism: Ascarosepion bandense; assembly: GCA_037127315.1. Lineage (NCBI taxonomy): Eukaryota > Metazoa > Mollusca > Cephalopoda > Sepiida > Sepiidae > Ascarosepion > Ascarosepion bandense. The sequence continues at coordinate 482,019 of JBBBDQ010000195.1, read as the reverse complement.
AGGTACTTTACTGCCCGAAAAGTCGCATCCGTGCTGCTCGGAGATGAGGTCGATTCTGAATTACTTCAAAAGATTATTATATATTAGAATGTGTGTGTGTGTCAAATTGTGATAATATATACAGCATCGAATTGTAATGATTATAAATTGGAGTAGATAGATTAACTATCGCCCGGTTCACACTCCATCCACGTCTATTGAACAAGTGAAGAGGCTCATCCCTTGTTCCCTGTTTAGGATGTGGTTTCCCGCTTTCTCTTTTCCAATCTTTTCACTTTTCTTTTCTTTTGTATTTTTTTTTCAATTGGAGTAGGTACACTGAACTATCGGCCGGTTCACTCATCACCCACGTCTATTGAACAGGTGTAGAGGCTCATCCCTTGTTCCCTGTTCAGGATGTGGTTTCCGGCTTTCTCTTTTCCAATCTTTCCACTTTTCTCTTTTGTTAATTTTTTTTCAATTGGAGTAGATAGACTGAACTATCGGCCGGTTCACACTCCACCCACGTCTATTGAACAGGTGTAGAGGCTCATCCCTTGTTCCCTGTTCAGGATGTGGTTTCCGGCTTTCTCTTTTCCAATCTATTCACTCTTACGTTGCCCCCTGCACACCAGTGGCCTTATCGTCTTGCTTGGTGTGATGTGATTAAAAAAAAAAAGTACCCTCAAGTATATGTGTATGTACGTATAGATGGTTTAGTATGCGTGTGTATAAGTGCGCACACGCACGTGTGTGTGTGTGTGTGTGCGTGTGTGTGTGTGTGTGTGTGTGTTGATGGCTGGATCTGTGAATGCATTGACGTAATGTTTCGTTGAATATAAGTGAATAGAAACGAATGTGCTTGAATTTTATTTTAAGGTAGGCACGTGTTGACACATACACAAATATAGATACGTACATATATCTTACACACGCACGCACTCATAAGCACACACGCACACGCACACGCACATATATATGTAAAGTGTGCGTGTTTGTGTGTGTGTGTGTGTGTGTGTGTGTGTGTGTGTGTGTGTGTGATAGACAGTATTCCTCGCCAGAATTTATCTTCATTCAGTCAAGTGTCATACATGATACCCGCCTGCGCGATCATGTCACGAAAGAGACATAACTGACTGGGCAGAAGATTTTCCCGTAGGTTACCATTACTTTCTGAAGTAGACTTGTTGCTAACAAAGGCTATAGAACTCAACCTTAACGCATAGCTGGAGGGAGAAGCGACGGATTCATGCCTTTCCAAAGGATATTTGCGCGTATATAAATGCAATGAATTCGACTGGAATTCGAACTCGACACTCCGATTTCTCGTCTCGAGCCGATATCCACTGCATCACAGCGTACACCCATCTTACACATTTATAAATCTATTATTCGTCCATGTATTGAATATTGTTGGTGCCTTTACTATGTGTTTAGAGATTCTTGATAAAACACAAAGAAGAATCTACAATGTAATCTCGGCTTCAATCACTTTCATACCGCCATCGTGTAGCTTCTCTGTACCTTTTCTATAAATATTTTCATAATATTTTGTTCTGATAAAATAGATTGGCGGCAAAATCCCATCATTTTACAGTTGAAATAGATAAACGTAACCGTAAGTTCTATCCTAATAGTTTCTTCTATCGCTTGTTTAACTCTCATCCGGATTCTTACTTCCCAGTCAACTTTGATCTTCAAAAATTCAAAATGCAACATTAATCATTATTGTCTCTCTTCTTTATCTTTTTCGTTCCTGAATGCCATTTTTTTCTTTTCTCATGTTCTCTCAGACAAAGTAACCCCTTTCCTCTTAGTGGCTTTATTGTCTCGCATGGGATGAAATAATTAAAAAAAAGATTAACAATGATTTTTTCTTTATACTAAGCCCAAGAGCCATTCGAGGTAGAACTTACAAAGTAAGAGGCACAGTTTATAGCGATATATGGGTAAGATAACGGTTGAGTTTAGATTTGAGCAGGCCAAGCTTGTAATGATCAAGGAAGCATCCTCTTAGGAGTCGGTTCCACAAAGCGGCGGTTCGTATGAAGAAGCGACTTAAGTGGAATTTACAACTCACCATTGTAATACGAAAGGAATTAGGGTGGTTCGCTATAATATTCGTAGTATGAAGGGTTAGAACTGGTGAAGTTAAGAAATTGGCTAATTAGGAAATTGTGAATACAGGATTGTTGTTAAATATCTGATCGCTTTATATAACTGTATCCTATAGAAATTTGAGTCTAACTTCAACAACCACATTGTTTCAGTGTCAATTAAAGTATCTCACATTGTCTCATTATTAATTTAGATGATATATTGGAAGGTTATGTGATATATGTCCTCCTATATGGCAGCGAATGCCGAACAATTTCATCAAAGATAAGGAAATACTTGAAGCAACCAAAATGTGGTTCTACAGAATGATGCTGAGGATACCATGAATCGAATATGGTTTTGGGGAGGATGGAAACGAAAAAGAAACTTATACTTAACATCAGGAAGAAACAGCTGAAGCTTATGAAACACGTAATATACTTCACAAATACTTGATGGAAATGCTCAGCAACTGGACATATTTGGAAAAGACATTTGAGTAATGAAGAACCTCTCCTGGCAATAAACCGCCTGCATACGAGTTCAGCGGACAGGTGAAGAGGCTCATCCCTTGTACCCTGCTTAGGATGTGATTTCCGTTGTCTTCAATTGGAGTAGATAGACTAAACTATCGCCCGGTTCACACACCACCCACGTCTATTGAACAGATGAAGAGGCTCATCCCTTGTTCCCTGTTTAGGATGTGGTTTCCGGCTTTCTCTCTTCCAATCTTTTCACGCTTTTCTTTATTTATTTTTCAATTGGAGTAGATAGACTAAACTATCGCCCGGTTCACACACCACCCACGTCTATTGATCAGGTGAAGAGGCTCATCCGTTGTTCCCCGTTTAGGAAGTGATTTCCCGCTTTCTCTTTTCCAATCTTCTTATTCTTCTTTATTTTCAATTGGAGTAGATAGACTAAACTATCGCCCGTTTCACACTCCACCGTTTTCTATTGAACAGGTGAAGAGGCTCATCCCTTGTTCTCTGTTTAGGATGTGGCTCCCCGCTTTCTCTTTTCCAATCTTCTTACTCTTCTTTATTTTCAATTGGAGTAGATAGACTAAACTATCGCCCGTTTCATACTCCACCGTTGTCTATTGAACAGGTGAAGAGGCTCATCCCTTGTCTCCTGTTTAGGATGTGGTTTCCCGCTTTCTCTTTTCCAATCTTCTTACTCTTTTTTTTCAATTGGAGTAGATAGGCTCAACTATCGCCCGGTTCACACTCCAGCCATGTCTATTGAACAGGTTAAAAGGCTCATCCCTTGTTCCCTGTCTAGGATGTGGTTTCCCGCTTTCTCTTTTCCAATCTTCTTACTCTTTTTTTCAATTGGAGTTAATAGACTAAACTATCGCCCGGTTCACACGCCACCCACGTCTATTGAACAGATGAAGAGACTCATCTTTTGTTCCCCTTTTAGGATGTGGTTTCTCGCTTTCTTTTTTCCAGTCTTTTTACTCTTAAGTAGCCCCCTTCGCATCAGTGGCGTTTCTTGGGGTGATATGATTAAAACAAAATACAAAGATAAAAAGGTGTGTAAGACAAGGATATATCTTTTCACCGGACCTATTTAACTTGTACAACGAGAGAATTCTGAGAGCCCTAGAAGTCATGCCAGCATTCATCATCGGCTGCCGCAATCTGAACAATATAAGATACGCAGATGATACAGTGCTGATAGCAGACACGGAAAGGAAAGTACAAGACCTCCTACGGAAAGATAGCTGAAGAAAGCGGAAAGAAAGGACTACAAATAAACTACAAGAAAACTGAATGCAATAAAAAGATGAGCCTAAAATGCCAACTACAGGCGAAAGATAATAAAATAAAGCAGGCACAGAAATTTAAATAACAGAATGCGGAAAGTGCGACACTGAGATCCGAAATCGAATCGACATAGACAAGGATGCATTCCATAAGCTGAATAGTTTATTGAGAGACAGGAAAAGTTCGCTAGAAATATAGAAAATGGATTGCAATATGGCAGTCAATGCTTGACAATGTCATCAAAGATGGAAAGACTCGAAGCAATCATAAATAGAAAAACTTATTGTAATTTAAAGACCCCAAGAATTTTAAATTTGTGTGTATGCGTGTCAATGTTTGTAAATACGGAGGTTCACACACGACATTATCGGGAAATAAGAACAGTAACTATAGTAAATTTATTGAAAACATTATAGCATTTTCTCAATAAACATCTTCGTAAGACTAAAGCCAAGTACCTAAAATCTAATAAAATATTAAAATATTCTAAACTTTAAAAAGAACTGCGTAGTTAAAAATATATTTAAAAAAATGACGTTTACATTGTATTCGTCATGTAATTTTACTGAAATTATATGTCTTTGTTTAAATTCCCCAAACATCAGACTGTAGATAGCTGTGTCCACATCGCATAAAACACCCACCTCCGTTGCAAAAAATATTTGTTCTGTGATGTTTTAAACTAAAACTAATTAATATTTGTTTAAAATTCAGATTAACTTTAAATCCTTTAATCTTCCTCAAAAATGTTTCAAAAACTTATATTTTATTTTTTAAGATTTTTTAATAAAGAGAATTCGTTGTGGTGCAGTGGATATCGGCTCGGAACGAGAAATCAGGCGGCCGAGTTCGAATTCCAGCCGAATCCATTGTATTCACTTACACGCAAATACCCTTGGGAAAGGTATTAATCCGTCTATTCCTTCCAGTTATGGGTTAAATAAAAGGACAGATTGGGTTCTATAGCCTTGGTCGGCAACTAGTCTACCACAGAAAGCAATGGCAACCTACTGCGGGATAATCTTCTTCCCAGTCAGTCATGTCTCTTTCGAGACATGATCGCCCAAGCGTGTATCACGTATGGCACTTAAATGCAATGCATGTTGTATTGACAAAATTTTCAATATGGACGATTTTATAGATTTTATTGATAAACAGAAAAGGTAATTTCAATCGATTTAAATTCGGTTTGAAATACACTATATTATTTTGCTTTTTGAAATATTAAACTTAATCGATTAGCTTGAAATTAAAATAAAATTAAAACTTCAAGTAAGATCTCTAATTTTTTAAGTGCATTTTAAAGCTTAAGTATTTTATATATATATATATATATATATATATATATATATATATATATATATATATATATATATATATATTTGTTTAAACATTATTTTTAATGGATACTCGTATTTGTGTAGATACTATGTGTTTTTTAATGATTAAATAGTATACTTATTTACATCTACTAGCCGGAATAATCGAGAAATATCGTTAGCAAAAATATGCGTCCTCCGGTAGGATTCGAACCTGCGTCCGCTAGGTTTGACTCCAAATAAAGTATCCATTAAAAATAAACAAACATATAAATTAAATACATATGAGAGTTAATCCATTTCGTAACGGATTTCATGTATATATATATATATATATATATATATATATATATATATATGTGTGTGTGTGTGTGTGTGTGTGTGTGTGTGTGTGTGAGCCATTTATCTGATAATAGATCACATCGCATATAATATTTATTTGATAATAGATGAAATTGCGTATCACCAACCAGCACCACGAAAAAACAGCAAGAAATCCGAAAATCTCTACCAATAATACAAACATGATTTATTAACTAAACTGTAAAAAACAGCTACAACTACTTTAAGCTACATTAAGATTAAAATTAAGCAACCGTCCATCAATAAAATGATAACTAATTCAGAAAAAATTATTAAGCTTATAATAATTATTTAAAAAGATATCTGACAAGAACTATCATGTAAAGAATGTTAGTTAAACATCGCAGTGTTTAAAAATCTCTGTTGGTAGTCGATTCAACTGGCCAAAAATTTTCGAAGGAATTAACTTAGCTAGTTTTTTTTAGGTTGATTTTTTTCAGAGGTGCGGCTTTGTCAGTTTTAATTCTTGTCTGTCATGAGCTTTGAAGTTATTTTCTTTTTTCTTTTTCCCTCTCTTTCTTTGTCTCCTCTCAGAAATACATTCATTTTTTATTAATTTTGTTTTCGTTCTTTTGTTAACATTTTTTGTTAACATTTTTTTATTTATTTTATTTTCTAATTAATGTTCTCCGTGGTATTTGAGTACTTATTTTGTTGAAACTTTCCCGTTTGAAATAGCCTATTTTTTATATTAATTTTTATTTCTTTGATTTTCCTTCGACTTAATTTTTCAACCAATCTAAAATGGAATGACTAAATCAAATCAGTAGCAGCATCTACTACTAGGAAAGTTGGGTCAATGTGTCGTGTTGTCAATGTGTCGAGGGACCTAACACGTAAAGCGCTCAATACAATAGCAGAGCAAATAAATAAGTAAGAAGCTAACCTAGAGCCAACGGACCTACCAAGGTTTCACGTAATGGATCGTCAGGCCAAATTGCCCTGACGATCCATGTGGTGAAACCTTGGTAGGTCCGTTGGCTCTAGGTTAGCTTCTTACTTATTTATTTGCTCTTCACTAAGCCTGGTGAATCAACTTCATCTTCCAAAAAAAAAAAAAAAAAAAAAAAAAAAATTGGCGAAAAAGGAAAATTCATGTCCTATGAAATATGTACTATACATAACCAAACTAGGACATCTTTGTGAAAATCAAATAAATGCGCCAACTTTCAACATTCAACCCTCACTCGCCATGTTTTATGCAAAAAGCATCAGTCCTGCCCTAATATTGCTCTTCTACAAAAAGACTTAGAACTAAGGTGAAATTTGACAGTTAACAGATAAAGTAGTGCTGGTGCTGTTAAAAACCGCTCACTTGATGGTCCAGAAGGGAGTATCCCTGTTAAAATTTGAGTCTGTACACAACTTTCTGACAGAGTTTGGAGTCCCAGATCTTCTACCTCTACAGTAAATAGCAGTAGCATACATATCACGATATGCAGGTGAGGAATTGCTGTCTAGTATAACACACCGTACAGACAACTTTAAGACAAAGATGACTAAATCTCCATTTGTTATTGTGCTTGTAGATGAATATACAGACATAACTAACCACAAACGCCTTGTTGTATATGTTCATATTATTGGCACTGTGACCTTTCAACCAAGAACTCATTTTGTTGTAAATAAAGGTTATGTTGATACAACAGTGTGAAGTGTGTAAGAATTACAAAATCCATCCAGGAAGTCATATTAAAACTAGAAATCCCATTAACAAAAGTGATGTGCATGGAATCGGATGAATTTGTTGTAATGGCTGAGAGAAACAAAGGCTGTACAGACATACTGCTTAGGGCCAACCCCCACATGATGAACATGCACTGTATTGTCCAATCCCTGGCCGTGTGCACATCTCAAGCAGCAGCAGAGTCAACAGCAGATCTCAAATGGCATCAGCACATACTGACTGATCTATTTTATTACTACCATGCTAGTCCCAGATGAGCAGTCAAAATTAGACACATATAGGCACTTCCGGAAGGCCCAATGCTCACTTATAAAGAGCTGCTTTCCATCTGACAGCCATCATATCACAATTCTCTTCAGGCTGTGCATAGACCAATTGATAGCCTGCTGAGGTACTTCACTGAAGTGCCTCATGATTTGAGCAAAGACCCAAAGTTAAATGGCATAAAAAAAAGATTGCAACATCAAGTTCATCAGCATCACTGCTCTCGTGATGAATGTCATGGCCCCGGTTACAATCTTAAGTTTCTGCCACCAAAAATGTGAATGTGGCTTTAATAAAATGAAAATTAGATATTGCTATAAATGATCTGGAAAAGACCAAGGAAATGACATCTTCGAACCTGAGTAGCCAAAGAGATCCAAGGCAATATGTACAAGGATAAGTATCGGCATCAAATTCTAATTTCCCACTATGGACATCAGCAAACCCACAAATGAATTGAGAATGGAGAAGATCGTCAGATGACTACGCAGCCTTTCATCAATTCTGTTCAGTCTCGACTGGAGTGGGACATACTGAAGAAAGTTGTCAAAGCACAGCACTACCCCAGAGACAGCATGCGGAAACTTTGGGTGTTGGTAACAAAATATCACCTAAAAAATTTCACTAATCTCAGCATCTTTGCTTAACTGGCCACCATCTTGGCTGTGCATACAGCTGGCCGTGAACGAGGGTTCGCTGTTCAGAAACTCATTCACATCCATCACCGGGATTACGGCCATATCACATTGAATACACCGGTTCTCGCTCGATCACCGAAGGTAAGCAACGTTGAGCCTGGTCAGTACTTAGATAGGTGACCGCTTGGGAATACCAGGTGCTGTAAGCGTATAGTGACGGATGTGCGTTGTGGTGCAGTGGATATCGGCTCGGAAAGAGAAATCGGTGAGCCGAGTTCGAATTCCAGTTGAATACCCTGCATTCACTTAAGCTCTGGTACCCTTGGGAAAGGTATTAATCCGTCCCTTCCCTCCAGCTATGGGGTAAATAACAAGGGTAGGATTTGGGGACCCTGCCCTTAAAAACAAATCCCAATGAATCTTGATACTCGAAAAGAAAAAAGTATTACTAGACACAAAAACTTATATAAAAACAACAATAAATTGTTGAAAGAAAAAGGTATTACCAGCAATAAATAAATAAAAATTTAGTTGGCAATAAATGACCCGCCGTGGTTGATATGCCATCAAAACAAGACAACCAACAATCATCCATCACCAAAACAGGTTGTCGTTGAAACATAAAGAGCAGCTTCTTAAGCTCAATCTGGGAACCAAAATGTCAGTTAGCTTTTGAAGAGGCACTAGCCAATTGAAAAGTGGTAAAACAGAGAATGCTGTACGCTATGGATTACAAGTAAATCAACCTTGCACCAATGAATGTATATATATAAAAGAAAAATCGAATCGAAAATTATGACAAGTGGACAGAGTGTCCTGAAGAGTCCGTTCACCAAATTGCAGATCGGGATGCCGAAGGTTAACATTTATCAGCTAAGTGACAATTTTTTGACAATCCCCAACTACAGGGTGTTGCAGCAAAATCCGACACTTGACAAAAAGAAAACGAATTAGCGCAACAAAAACAAGAATTCTGAGGTTCTTTTCTGATGAAAACAATTTCATTCAAGACCAGGCAGAACGACAGGTGGATCTGCAAAGACATCGAGTAGGTTCCCGTCGTGAAGCATACGAAGTTTCCCTCCTCCGTCATGGTTCTTGGCATCATCTTCAGCGAGGAGAACGTCATGCCTCCATTCTTCTTTTAAAAGGGCCTGAGAGTCACCGCTGAGATCTATCAGGAGTTGCTGAGGAGCGTGGTGAAGCCCTGGATGGACGAGATCGCCGTTGGACGCCCCTACGTCTTCCAGCAGGATTCCGCTCCTGCACACAAGGCCAAGACGACACAAGCATGGCTGTTCAACAGTGTTCCTCACCACTGGTCGCTGGATTGTGGCCGCCCTTCTCACCCGACTGCAACTCCCTTGACTATTTCTTCTGGGGGCGTGATCAAGGCCAAAACCAACAAGCACGCGCCCACAACACGGTCGACTCTCTGAAAGCTGCCATCGTGAAGGTGTTCGCAGCTATGGACAAGGACAAGATCGCCAAAGTGTGTGACTCATTTCGCGCCCGCCTTGAAATGGTCGGCGCCGCCACCGGCAGTTACATTGAAAAATAATGTAGTATGTAACTAACTGTTGGTAAATAAACTGTCGGGTCTCTGCATATACAACTTTTGTTTTTATTGCCTATTTCGTTTTCTTTTTGTCAAGTGTCGGATTTTGCTGCAACACCCTGTACATTAAAACATACAAATTAAAGAATTAAGGAGGAGGACTACCCAAAGACTAGATGCCAGAATTAAACAACACCTACCTGCAAAAATTCGTGATTTGAACTATTCTTCGTCAGATAGGCTGACCAATACATATGGGTCTACTATTGCGCAACACCTTATACATAACCATAATTTGTTCCGCTAACTTTAGTGTGGAGAGGCGTTCACCGTCTTAAGTGTGCCCCACTTATGTTACCCATGTTAAAGTGTTGGAGGCCATTTATATTCATTCATTAAAACCTCCTCTGTGTAAACTCTCCAGCTCCTTTCCTGTTAGAAATATTTTTCTCTCCTCCTTACATCTTGTTCTGTTTCTTAATTATTTGTTCACCTCGATTTAGCTGTGTTGAGCAAGGTGCGAAACCGGTTAGCCAGCCCGTTTTTCAGTTTTATCTTTTTTTTAAAAATAATTTTTGTCTATTCATAGCGGTAATGAAGTTTTGTAGCACAAATTATATTTTCAAATTTTTCAAGACAAGGTACAAACCTGAATTCATCAGTAGATTAAATTCTCTATTAAAAATTATATATATTTTTATTTGTTTTTTTTTTTAATCATATCACCCCGAGCAAGGCGGTAACGCCACTGATGTGCAGGGGGCTACGTAAGAGTGAAAAGATTGGAAATGAGAAAGCCGGAAACCACATCCTAAACAAGGAAACAAGGGATGAGCCTCTACACCTGTTCAATAGACGTGGGTGGAGTGTCAAACCGGGTATATACATATATATATATATATATATATATATATATATATATATATATATATATATATATTATAAATTATGTTTTAGAACATGTACATAATTTCTTCTATATATGTCCTCTTCCCTACAATCATATGTTTGTTTCAGTGTTTGGATTTAAACACTTCCTCAGGGGAAATAAAGGTTTGGAATCATTCTATGTTTATATTTCGTTCGTTATTGTCGTGGGGGTTGGTTGGGGTTATTGGTAATTAAGTGAACGTCTCGTTTTGATCGTTCTATACTCACTTGGATATATATATATATATATATATATATATATATATATATGAGGTTTATTGCGAATGCATGTGTAAACATAAATGCGTCTATTTTTCGTTAGTCTCTATTTATACATACTGTTGTTTTCAAAATTGTTTCGCCGTATGAATATACATATATATTTATGTGTATTCGTGAATGTGTGCGTTTTGGCCTGCGTGTGTGTCGGTTTGTGTGTCCCTACTTTCTGTGACTGCGAGGGTGATATCATAGGGAAGAGTGGGTAAAAGCGAAGGCATACGTGTAATTTATTTTTCTGTCTTTGTGTAAATTCTTCTGCCTGTACAAATCACTTTATTCCCTGGTAAATAATATACAGCAGAGGGTCGGATTTTCGATTCTGTTTTTATAGTCATTTTTTTTTTAAATCGTTACAGAATAAGAAAAAAAACATCAGAAAATAAAGAATTAAGAAGAAAAAAAAATCATCTTATCAGGAGCAGAGCATTGGTATTTATTTACATTCTTGACAGAATATCCCAAACGATATCTAACTCTGGATCTGTTTTAGACATTTAAAACATACGGATGGTGTACCCTAAAAAGTCAACATTGCTTTGGCTATGATGAGCGATAGTGGTTTGTACATAATTTTGTTCTGTATTCTTAAAATTATTTCGCGCATGTGAATGATTCACATATAATTAAATTATCTTAATAGGGAAGTATACTTTATTATTAAATACATATTGTTAAAAGAAATATATTTGAATATGATTTAAAGTAATCTTTATAACTATTTATTGTAAATACGGCCTTCATTTCTTGAAAATATATTTTCTAATTCTGTTTACAAGAACAAACAAAAAGACGCACACAGAGAGCAATGGAAAAGTTTTATGATGAGTCTTAGGAATTTAAACTCCACATAACCTTTGGGTAATCTTTAGATTTTTCCTCCCCCCCCCTCTCTCTCTCTCTCTCTCTCTCACACACACACACACACACACACACACAAATATACAAAAAATATGCACACGTAAAACAATGTGCATATTTACGGCACGGCACTTTGTCTTTCTCATTTTTTTATTCTTTTCCTAACACAGCAAACACCATATCTTTGTACATATGTTTATTCTTTACCCTACTTTATTAGTATAGATCTTCAGGAACATCGTTAAGTTGGTAATATTTTTTAAAAAAAAAGAAGAAATTTATACCACAGAATTTATATATGACTCTTTTTGTTAATCCTCGTAGTTACTTTTTACAATTTCACTGCTTTAATTATTGTTGCCCCAATTTTAGTCACCCACACATAAGCCTGTTTCGCTGTATCACAGCTCATTAATGTGGCTAGACATTCACTTGCTTCAAGCCAGGGTCGAAACTTGGCCGATTTGGTGTCAGTCGGAGTCCATACTCCCTAAGCCACAGGCGCATGGAATGAGTTGGTGGGGAGATTAAATTTTAGCGTCTTATATATATGCAGTATATAGATATATATACATATATATATACTCACGTTGCGTAGTTCAATTCGATCAAACACGGAGACCTACCAAACTCTATCCATAACATACTCGTTGGTAAAACAAATATAATAGCATGATACACATGGAAAAAAAAATTAAAAAATAATGGAGGCATTATTAATAAAAAAATCCAACACTTCATAATATCCACTACGAACACGGGAACAACTTAGCGTGTTCGGAATATAAAAAAACACATTTTCTGTTAATCTTTTTTAATAATTTGTCAACGTTTCTCAGAGTTGCCAACATTGCTTGTTTATAAGTACATAATTTGGAATAAAGCTGATTTCGTTCTTTTGCCTTGATAAAGTCCATCACAGGATGAAACACGTAGGCGAGTAAAATGCAGTTTCCCACTTGTCGTCCTTTTATTTAAATACACACACACACACACACACACACACACACACACACACATACATATATATATATATATATATATATATATATATAAGTATAGGGCACGTATGGATGGAATAATATTCCGTATCCAAAGAAACAATGTTCTTAAAAAAGTGCTCAATAACAAAGTAGAGATAATATTTATATATAAATTATAACAGGAATATGTTATAATACGACTACAAAATATATATATATATATATATATATATATTGTGTATTTGGGCAACTCTCTCTCTCTCTCTCTCTCTCTCTCTTATAAAGGTTTCATTAAAATCAGAGACAAGGTATTATCATTACGTTTTTTAAATAATTTTTCACGTTTTCTTATAATTTTTTTCTTTTCAGAACTCAAATGATATAAGAATTATCTAAAGGATTTGTACTTTCGAGCGCTTTCGGCTATACTTTTAACCATTATCAAGAATTAATTTTGTTTTACTTGTAAATTAACATGTGTAACCTGTTTCAAATTGTGGAGTTGTTTTTTTTTAAAGAAAAGCGATTGGGGAGATGAATTATCATAAGCTCTCGTGAGGAAGTTTTAATAACGCCAATTTTGTATCAAAGAGGACATTGACTAATAAAATTAATGTGGCAGGAATTTTTGCTCGTGGGGTTTTTATATACTGAAGTAGTGAAAGTATTATTACTAGAATCTACAAGAACATCACGAAATAAGAGTTTGTTTTTTGGCTAAGCTCATATGTGAAGTTGAGAATATTATTTAATGAAACGTATATATATATATATATATATATATATATATATATATATATATATATATATATAAAGTACCTCCACTCATTTTTTATAACTAACTTTTAAGTGAATTTTTAAAAATAAATAAAAAAGCTTTCTTGAAATTTTTTCATTTAGTTTTAATTGAAAGCTTAATTATTAAATTTACTATTTCCAGTAAGCAAAATACTCTAGTGTATATCAAACAGAATATATAATATAAAATTTTATATAATATAAAATTTTGAGCTATTTTTTTTTTTAAGTTTTTAGTTTTTTCGGCCATTTTTGAGCGTTCAACAGATTTGTAAATATGAGTTAACTTTCGGTTTTAAAAATCTTGCAAAAATAAGATATACATTATTTTTGAAAAAATTAGCAAATGTAACGTTAAATCATTTTGATTTACACAAGTATTACTTATTTATAGCATGAAATTTAGATTAAAACTATTTTAAACACAGAATTGACCATTTTAATCTGACCATCGTAATTGAAATGTGTTGACAGATGTGAGATAAAATAAATGTATTGCGATCACAAGTGACATAATTGTACAAGTTTTTATCCGGTAAAAGAAGAAGCCCTGAAAGACATGACCTTTTAATATACATATAGAAATTACCACACAAAAATAACTTTCAAATAAACACTAAAAAAAATTAAAAATTATTTTAAATATACGATGACTAGATGATTTGTATTAAACTTTTCAATTTTCGATTAGTAATTATAGTCTTCACTATATAATCTGCCAGCCTAACGTCTACAATTCTTGGAAATATTTTTGAAACTTTATAAATTTTTCATAACTAACAAAGCAAAAATGAAAATGATTCTTTTAAAATTTCATTATTAATCGAAAAAGAATTTTTTTCCGACTATAAAAGCTTATGTAATTAAATAATGTCATAGCTTTACTGCATTTTTTATTTTACTATTCGGAGCAGATGTTTGTGTAAAAGAGACTAAATGATTCTTAAAAATAATACATGATTTACATTCCCCAATGAGTCCTGCAGTTAACTAATAAAACCATTCTTGCCTCCAGAATTTCATTTCTTGAAATTTCATGAATTCACGTGGAGGTGGTAACATATGTAAAAAGAATATTTCTACCAATATTTTAAAAAATAATGATTTTAAATATAAGTTCATTAATTTGTAAATAATCTAACAATTATTTGATTTTAGCAAGAATTTCTAAATTAATGTGTTTTTCATTGTAAACTCTCGTAACGATTTGGCTCCTCGTTAACGAAAATAAAAACATGATTTTTACAAAAGTTTCGAAGGAGTTAGAAAGGTTTTAAAATTTTGAAAAATAATTAAAAAATACTTTCATCTTTCCTCTTAATAATAACATAAACATTTTGCTGGAAAAAACACGTTTTTATTAAGTTTGGGCCTTTTTCTTCTTACTATGCAGTTTTTTTAGCGATTTAGTGGTGGTACCTAGCCTAGTCTGGTATGGATGGGCAGCTAGTGAATCTCTGCTGCAGCCGCCTGTTTTGTTCAACATCCAAAGTGCTCAACTAAAGTTTATACTTCAACTATGCTGTTATAGATGGGCAACTAGTGAATCAGACGCTTGCTCCGCGACATTTGTGTTTGTTCAACATCCACAGAAGTTTCCTGTGGTTTATACTGCAAATATGCTGGTCGGAGAGAGAGCTCGTTATGTAGCGTGATCGACGTCTCAATAAAGACAAGACATTCAAACCTTGGATCACGTTAACTTGTGACTTCCTGCTAGCATGAACATCGAGGGCTCAATTGTTCCGTCTTGGTTCAATTCGGGTATCCGAGTTGTTAGAATGTTTTCTTTCCGACCATAAGTCCTGCGTTTGTATCGCATCATAATCGTCGATTAATCAAGATCGCGCTTTTGGATGCCATCGACCAGCGTAGGGGATCCCAGCAAGCGAAACCTTTGGAAAATTTATGAAACCACGGGATGACCGACCGTTTAAAAAAAAACAAAAACAAGTAAAACACCCGGCGTCTGCTCAAACATAGGTATCCATAAAAGGAATTTTAGAGAGTGTGTATATATATATATATATATATATATATATATATATATATATATATCGCTCATTCAGTAAAATGAATTAGAGCACGTTAGCTATTGGGCGCGTAATATGATATGCGCTAAAAAGACTTCCCTCTTCCGCCAAACACCCCATGGCCCAGGGGTAGAGTCGCCGACTGACGCCAATTCGGCCGAGTTTCAAGCCTGTGTTAGGTAGCAATCGTAGTCTAACCGTACTAGTGAGTTGCGAAACAGATCTGTCTGCGGATGACAATAAATATATATTGTGTATTCGGGCGACTCTCTCCCTCTCTCTCTTATAAAAGGTTTTCATTAAAAATCACAAACACGGTATTATCATTAAGTTGTTTATATAATTCTTCGTATAATTTTTTCTTTTCAAAACTCAAATGATATAAGAATTGTCCAAATGTTTTTTGTACGTTCGAGCGCTTTCGTCTATATTTTTAGCTATTATCAAGAATTAACTTTGTTTTACTTCTAAATAAACGTGTAAAGTTTATGCATATACAGTCTTGTGTATTTTTAGTTCCAAACACGATAAGCACATTGTTACCGTGTTGACAGTTAATGTTATTAAGTCTAGGATTTTTCTTTTTATTAGTAATGCCTCCATTATTTTAAATCTTCTTTTACATGTGTATCCACAAAAGGATGTTTAGAGTATATATATATATATATATATATATATATATATATATATATATATAGTCATCCGTAGACAGATCTGTTTCGCTGTATCACAGCTCATCAGTACGGTTAGACAGTCGATTGCTTTTTACCCAGGATTGAAACCCGACCGAATTGGCGTCAGTCGGTGATTCTACCTCTGGGCTCTGGGCATTCGGTAGAAGAAGGCAGACTTTTTTAGCGTATACATTATCATTATACACGCTCAATAGCCAGAGTGCTCTAATTCATTAAGGAATGAGCGATGCGTACAAGCCAGAGTAGCTACTCTTTTTCAAAGTCTACCATTCTTCCAGAGTGCTCAATCAGAGTGTGAGAGCGTAAATAGTCATATATATATATATATATATATATATATATATATATATATATATATAGTTTCAGTTTCAACTTTTCAGTTGTATGTATTTTAATTAATTTTGCTATTTTTTCATTTTAACTGTTTCTTATTTCATAGTATTACTTTTGGGCTACTGTGTACACACACTCATACACACACGCGCGCACACACACACACACACACACACATACACAAACACAAATACACTATTATGCTAATTAATAGAAACAACTGCTTTAGTTTTCTTTCTTTCACCATATGGCCAGTTTTATATCCACTGGCATGACTATTTCGACTTTTTGCTTAGATTAGGTCATTTGCAATGATGCGTAGTAATATGAATCTGTTTTCGGGGTGTATGATGAAATTTGTTTGGACTTTTTACGTTACCGTGATTGTATCAAATTTTTATTTTACTACTGTCTTGACTGTCGATTAGTTGTCCATCAGCCATTGTCTGCGATGGACGTTACTCCAAGGAAGCGTACAAAAATTGTAACACAGCGAGAACACATTAGAAGGCTTACAGAGAGATCGCGGATGTTGTTGGTGTCAGCCTTTCAACTGTCAGTCGCGTTATCAAGGCGAAGAAACAAAATCCATCAAAGAAAAACAATGCCAAGAGACGACTTATACGCGATCAGGGAAAGCGTGAAAAATCGTAGAAAGACATTATTCACTTTGCTGCAATTAATTTGCAAAAGGTATAATATATATATATATATATATATATATGTGTGTGTGTGTGTGTGTGTGTGTGTGTGTGTGTGTGTGTGTGTGTGTGTGTGTGTGTGTGCGTTGCAAATTAAGCTTGTTAACTATAACAGCATACGTCAAGCTGCCAACAAAAAAAATTGAGTGAAAGTGAAACATTTTTTTCTGGATCCGAAGCGCGGCAGTTTTGTTTTTCTTTTATAACTACGAATTATTATCTTCAAAGTGACCATCCGCTGGGCATAAGAAAAATAAAATGAATTGATGAATAAATAATAACTTTGAGGATCAAGTATCACTTGACCGTAATTTAAGAAATTCAAACTGCCATCTTCTATTAGCAGATTCAAGGTTAGAATGTAGACTGTTTCTAGACGATTGTTAAAGAATTCTGCGCCACCCATCAGTGTGTTCTTGTCCACTCGTTAGATTGTCGCCAACTGCGCGTCGTGATTTAGAGATGGGCAGATGGGTGGTAGAAGGAAAAATCTGGTCCGTTAGTCTGTCGCGACAGTATCTACAGAGATTCTCTCAAGCTATGAAATATATCTGATAAATATTGATAAAAATGTTGTTTGGTGTCATGCGCTGCATAGTTTAGAACAGAAATCTCACAAGCAGTTAAATATGGGTTCATTTCTCAATAGAGTACGATAATGGGCAACGGCTGACATGCGAAAAATAAAGAATAATAATAATAAAACTAAACAAAAATAAGATGACCAACATATTCACAATATTGAAATCATTCACTGAAAATTGAAACAAATGATCATTATTCTTTCATTTTGTTTTTAGTGATAAACGAAACTTTTCATTTGTTCTTAGTAAAAGTATTTTTAATAGCCTATCCATATGTCATATAAGATGACCAACATATTCACAACATTGAAATCAATCACCGAAAATGATTTGCTGATGTTCTGTCTCAGCTATATGTAAGACAGCGGTTTAGAAATGGATCCTGTACTTTGTGAAACGGAAACTCTAGAGTGGGCACTTAATTTTTTAAAAAATTCTACATATAAAGGGAAATAACCATGTTGTTATTCATACACGCGTCACTTTCTTTTATCAAGAACTAGCAGTATAGCCCGGCGTTGCTCGGGTGTAATGAAAGCTTTAAAACTAATCCATGGTCCTGGAGATCACTCAGCCGAAAGAATATTTGTGTGAAGTTTGGTGAGAATCGGTTAAAAATTGTGGGTTTTGTATAAAGGACATACAGACAGATAAACAGACACACACACACACAAACATCTTGCCTTATATATATATATATATATATATATATATATATATATATATATATATATATATTCGATTTTCTACACTATTGTAAGAACTGCAACCTTGAAACTTCTGAATACCATTACTTATGCCTTTGTCTTTGAGTGTATCAAATTTGATTAAAATCGAACCACTCCTTCTATAACCCGATTTTTTCGATTATCAATTTTCGATATTTATCGGTGGTACCTCGACACAAAGCCTAGCTAAGAACACTCGCAGACGTTTATAGTACAACTGTGTAAATTTTCAAGAAAATCGGTTCAGCCGTTTCAGAGTCTATAGGTAACGGACACACACACACACACACACACACACACACACACACACACACAGACGAAGTTCCATTTTTAAATAAGTTTAGATATAAAAATTATCTATATTCGATTTTTTTTCACTCTATGGCGATAATTTCCTTTTTTTTTTCTACCATGACGTAGCCTATCAAATCTTTCAACAGATTATCTTTCTTTATTATCTGTGAATTGTCAAGATTTCTTTGGAAAGTAGGATCTTGCCGTTTTATTCTCTATTGCTTGGAATTCGGAAGTCCATCTATAGAGTTGCTAATTTTTCAGCGCTTTGTCGTGGATTAATTTACACTGATGGCGTTAGGGCGTCATTATCAAATTCTGATGAACGCCACCCGTTGGGTTTATCTAACGATGTTTCTCCAAAATTAAACTTTGCAAGCCAGTTTCGTACTTGTCGGTTAGTTATGTCCCTTTGACCCTAAATTAACTTTTTTTGTTTCTCAACGTTTTTTTTCTTTTTACTTCAGCTTGCATTTATAGAATGATTAAAACTCTGGAGCGCGCTTTAAATTTGGGTAAAGAAAAAATTATCATGAAATTTGAAAATGTGAAATTTTGGTTATGCATTCCCAAAGAAGATTCGCGGTTCATTTTTCTTTTAAAGGAACTCATGAAAAGTGTGGTAAAATAGACCAAACTCGGATATAAAAGAAACACGGATATAAGAGAACGTTTATCCGGTCCCGACAACTCTCTTATATCAGGGTTACACTGTATTTGTTTTATAGAGGCTAACAAGAACTGGTTAAAACCCCTCGAGGAAAGCTCCTTCTTAAAGATTTTAGCATCCAGTTTAAAATATGAAATGACAAATACTTGACATAGACATGGAAGTCATGTGCGCGGTGTCTCTAGCTTATTTTTTAAATTTCTGTTTGAATATAAAATAATTAATAAATTACTCTTCTATCGACCTGGGGCATTCCTAGCTAACTTTCCGTGCGCATTAGTACGTCTGAGCGCATCGATTGAGAAACGCTGCTCTAAACACTAAATATATTTCCAAATGCTCCCATACCGTTATTTTCTTGTTTGAATTTCCATAACATTATGCAAAGTAAATTCACTTTCAACCCTTTCACTAGTAAGGATAAAAAGTTTATTACTTAATTCACAGAGTACTCGGTGACTGCTGTGCCAAAAAGTAAGGTATATTTGTGTAAAACTTATTCTTAACTGCCACGTATGATTAATAGTTAGCGGGTCATATTCGTCATTATCAGTGACTTTTAAGGATGTGAATTACTTATAACTGAACCTCACCTACGTATGGAATTTTGGGCAGTATTAAACAAGTAATAAATCACACCCAAAGTTAACTTATATGAAATATTATTACTTTATTTACGGTACGTTTAGCAATAAACAAACAAATCTTAACGTAAAAAGAACACTCATTTTTTTTATATTCATTTTAAAAAATATTTTCATTCAACTTTTTAAATCTTCCTTTATTTGAATAATTGAGTATAGAAAAGTATGTTTAGAGTGGAAATCCCTTCATAAAGGTTCACAAAGGTTTCTTCTAATATTGGTCTTCACTTATGTGAAAAAAAACAACTGGCCACCATTTCTAGTGATCAGAGGCTTAAAATAAAACATTCGACGGTACCCATTGATAAATTTTGGAGTTCAATACAAAAGGAATATCCACATTAGCTAGAAAGGCTTTATCAATTTTATTGCTATTTTCTACTTATTTATGTGAATTCAGACCCTTTCAACCCTAAATAGCATCAAAAATTAGAAGCAAGAAAGGTTACATGCAACTGAACAAGAAATGAGTGCTTATCGCAAATTTGACCAAACGTTGAAGAAATAGCAAAAAAAAAACAAAAAAACAAAAACACAACAAGCACTAATATGACAAGCAGTAAAACAGAGATTGATAATAAGGAGGATTGAAGAAGGAAAAATTCAAAACGGGATTAAACAAAACAGAAAATGATGTTTGACGTTACATTTAAATTTTTGAACATTGCAGTTATCAGGGAAGCAAAGTAAACGGAAGGGAATTACACAGGCAAGAAATGCGAGAAAAGAAACTATTGAAGTGAAGTTTTCATTTAACTGTTTTAACAGTAAAATGGTGGGACTTAATTGTCAATCTGTTAGGTTGTAACAAAAGTAATGGCCACTCGATGTATATTTTGAAAACCCATTTTAACATACTATTCACGGTATATATTAGGTGAATTTTGGTATACATAACAATATGTGATCTAAAACATATTGCCAGACAGAAATGTTCTTGAAGCATAGAAGCCCTTAATCATGAATATGTCAAAACATGATATTCGTTTACTTTTCTTACATGTTGGGCACAGGGCCTCTCAAACTTCTGCAAGTATCAAAAGAGCATGAAGAGATGGGCTCACAAGGGATCGGACAGTACGAAGGTGGTTCCAGAAATTATGTACTGGTGATAAGAGCCCTGAATAGGAAGAAAATAGAGGACAGTCGTGCAATCTTGACAACGGACAGCTGCAATCAGTTGTTGAGCAAAACCCACATCAAAGTGTCAAAGAAATGTTTCAGGCGCTTGGTGTTAGCACTGCGACAGTCTCATGCTATTTGCAGAGTATTGGAAAGGTGAAAAAGCTCGATAAATAGGTTCCTCATGATCTCAATGAAAATCAAAAACTTAGGCGTTTTGGAGTGTGCTCGATGCTCTTTCTGCGTAAGAGCAATGATTTCTTTTTTGACCGAATAGTCACTTGAGATAAAAATGGATCCTTTATCAGGTCAATAGCTTGATCGTGATGAGTCCCCCAAACATTTCCCAACGCCAAGTTTCATCAGCAAAAGATTATGGTGACTGTCTGATAGTCTGCAATTGGTGTTATTCGCTACGGCTTTCTGGAAGCTAACCAGAGCATTAATGCAGAGCTTTACTGCAATCAGCTTGTTGAAATGCATACACGCCTGCAAAAAGTGAGACCTGCATTGGAGAATCGACGTAGTCCAATTCTGCTCCACAAAAATGCGTGGCCACATGTTACAAGAATGACGTTGCAAGAACTCATAGACTTGGGATACGAAAGTTTACCACATCCTTCATATTCTCCTGATCTTTTACCGACCGATTATTATTCTTTAAGCACTTAAGCACATTTTTCAATGGTAAAACTTTTAGGTCCAAACCAGAGCCAAAATCAGGTTTGAAATTTCGTTGCGCTACAACCAATAACTTTTTATCTACGAGAAATAAATAATTTCGTCGATCGATAACAGGTACATAGATGCTCAAGGCTCGTATTTTAACTAATTTGAACATTTCGAGAATCAAATGTTCAAGAATAAAATTATATTTCCGAAATCGGCCATTATTTTTATAACAAACTAATAGTAGATGTGCGTTGTGGTGCATTGGATATCGGCTCGGAACTAGAAGTCGGGGAGCTGAGTTCGAATTCCAGCCGAATTCATTGCATTCACTTACGCGCAAATACCCTTCGGAAAGGTATTCATCCGTCTATTCCTTCCAGTTATGGGTTAAATAACAGAACAGATTGGGTTCTATAGCCTTGATCGGCAACCAGTCTATCGCAGAAAGCAATGACAACCTACTGCGGGATAATCTTCTTCCCAGTCAGTATTGTCTCTTTCGAGACATGATCGCCCAAGCGTGTATCGCGTATGGCACTTAACTGACTGAATATAATAGTTGCAAACATGATGAAAGTTTCTACTGGTCATAAAGTGGGGGATCGGTTTTCTATTGATATATAGTAATAAACTGATCCCCCACTAATCACTAATTAAAAATATAATACATCTATTCTTCCTCTAGCTATGAGACAAATAACAGGACAGATTGGGTTCTATAGCCTTGGTCGGCAACCAGTCTATCGCAGAAAGCAATGACAACCTACTGCGGGATAATCTTCTTCCCAGTCAGTCATGTCTCTTTCGAGACATGATCACCCAAGCGTGTATCACGTATGGCACTTAACTGACTGACTGAATAGTAGCAAGCGCGTATAGTACATCATTCTAAAACGCACGCTGGCAAGCAGTCAAGGAATTCTTCGACGTGGTGTCGTAGTTAGTAAGCTTATCTCGCTAGAACCTATTACAACTGAGTAGTGAGTTTCATACTCACTAGATACCCCATAGTTTTGGCCTTGTGTCACATCTAAGCCGCGCTTGGAAATCAATATGTCTTACTTCCATTTTGACATTTCGACGTAGTGTAATGGTTAGCAAGCTTGTTTCGCTAGAATCTATTACAACTGAGCAGTGAGTTCCATATTCACAAGAACATATTACAAATAATAACTACGATTCTCACTGGGTACCCATACTTTCGGCCTTGAAAACTGTGCTTAGAAAATCAATACTTGACTAGACCACTAAACATTATCCAATGTCCATCTTTTTAGCCATAATGATTCTCAGACATACGCGTACACGCTGGCAAGCAGTCAAGGAGCGCTACGACGTTGTGTAATGGTTAACAAGCTTGTTTTGCTAGATCAGTTAAGACTTAGTAGTGATTTCTATCCTCACTGAGTGTTCCAAACTTTTCGGTCTTGTGCCACATTTAAGCTATACTTAGAAAATCATTTATGGACACTTGGACGTGGTGCAATGGTTAACAAGCTTATCTTGCTAAATAGGGAGTGAATAGTGTGTTGAATCCTCAATGAGTACCCCATACTTTCGGACATGCACCGCATCTAAACTACACATAGAAAATTATTTTTGGTACTTCAAAGTGGTGTAAAAGTTAGCGAATTTATTTCGCTCGATCAATAGAGCAGCCAATTAGAATTAGTGCAAGTAATAAGTTCGATTCTCATTAGTCATCTTATACTTTCGATATTCTGTCACATCTACGCTAGAAAACCACGCCCCAAATGAATTAGCATTTACTAAGTATATTTGTGTAAAAAAAATTTTTTAATCATATCACCCCAAGCAAAGCCTTAAAGCCACTGATGCGCAGGGCGTAAGAGTGAAAAGATTGGAAAAGAGAAAGCCGGAAAACACATCCTAAACAGGGAACAAGGGATGAGTCTCTTCACCTGTTCAATAGACGTGAGTGGAGTGTGAACCGGGCGATAGTTTAGTCTATCTACTCCAATTGAAAAAAAAAAAAGAAAGAAAAGAGTGAAAAGATTGGAAAAGAGAAAGCCGGAAACCGCATCCTAAACAGGGAACAAGGGATGAGCCTCTTCACCTGTTCAATAACTATAATTATTTAAAACTTTATTCTAAAAAATACGAATTTATTATGGGCGTGCACGTGCTTGTAGTGGTTTTCTAACGTAACTTAGAAAACCACCGCAGGCATGCACACGCCCAAAATGAATGAGAAGTTACTGAGTAAATTCATTTAAAAAACAAACCTTTGATCTATTAAACTATATTAATACATGCGTATGATATATCGATGTAATAGAAATAAACTTAGACATTTACTTTATATTAAATAAGAATGTATATGTAAAAATGGACTGTGGGGAAACCATTTTCTTTTTAATCATATCGCCCCAAGTAAGGCAGTTTACAGCCACTGGTGTGCAGAAGGTTACATAAGAAGAAAGGTATGGGTAAGAGTGAAGGTTATAGGGGGTGTCAGGAAGTGGGTAAAAGAAGGATGATAATACTGATGAGAGTAGAGTGGATGGAGAAAGGAGCATGAGAGAGGATGCTAGTTAGTGAGATAGGAGATGACTATTGACTTTACATTTACATTCTTGAATGTAGGGGAAGCAAGTAAACGGAAGGGAATTCTACAGGCGCGAAGTGCGAGAAAAGAAGCAGAGGGAGTAGACTTTGCGTTTACATTTCATTGGTTTTATAGCAAAACGGTGGGATCTAGTTGATATATAGGGGGCACCAGTGACCTAAATTCACCAGAACAGAAGCCATGAAAGTATTTCTAGAAGAGACACAAGGAAGTTACATTGCGCCGGTGAGAAAGTGACTGTATCTGACCTGCCAAGTCGGGATCAATCACATTACAGATTCTCCGTTGGATTTTGTCGAGGACGCCTAGGTGTATAGCAGGAGCACCCGACCAGATAGGGCAGTAGTATTCAATGCACGGGCGGATGGTAGATTTATATATGTGCAGGATGGTTTCAGACGGGAAAAACTTCCTTGCCCTACACAGAGAACCGACCTTCTTAGCAGCGGATTTAGCTATGGATTCTATATATTTATTCTACTTGAGGTCTGATGTGAGAGTTAATCCGAGGAGACGCAGTGTTTTACTTTCAGAAAGAGAATCCTGATCCATGTTAATGGGCAGGGGGAACGATTGTTTGTGGCGGTTATTAGATAGCAGCTTCGTTTTGGAAGCATTAAATTTAACGAGCCATTTCTTACCCCAGTTCACTTCGGATTGGAGATCATTTTCAAGCTTGGCAGAGAGGTTTGTTTTGTCGGCCTCGGTAGAATTTTGATCGAGACGAGAGTAAACCGCAGTGTCGTCAGCATTAATGGCTTTATTTTTAATCTGGCATGTTTATTAGTTCAAACCTTATTAGAGTGTATACTCGTATGTGAAATAGAAGCCCTAATTTTATCTTATTTTTAAACAGTGCGTATTACGTCGTCGACCTGCACATTTTACCAGCTAATGGTTATATATTTTTAAAGTTAGAAAACATCCATGGATATAGACCAGAGCTCTTTGGAAGCAAACAACATTTGCTTAAGTTCTTTTAATAAAGCTCTTTTTTTGTATTATACTAGCAGATTTCCTTATGCAACTTAAAGTTTTTACAATAAAATTGATATTAATTAATTAGCGTTGATAAAATGTTCAGGACACACACACACACACACATGTATCATATGAATTTTCTTGTTATAATATCTATAATAATTATTGATAATAACTTGTTTTGGCAGACAGTCAGGTTTTATTATGCAAACATTCTGAGTGAAACATTTTTTTATTCATTAATAAATCCAAATGTTAATGATTTCAAAATAAAGTTAGCATTAACCAGCTAAAACTGATAAAGTTTTGAGTATATCTATATTTATATGAACAGTATATCGGATTTACGTTGTGATGCAATGGATATTAGCTCGGAATGAAAAATCGGAGATCCGATTTTGAATTCCAGTTGAATTTGTTGCATTCACTTACGAAGTAAGACTCCATCACTTCTCCCCCTACCTATGGGTTGAATGGAAAGACAGATTGAGTTCTAAAGACTTAATTCGCAACCTGTCTGCCACAAAAAGAAATAGCAACCTACTGCGGGAAAATCTTCTGCCTTATCAATCATGTCACGAAAGAGATATGATCGCCCAAGCTTACATCATGTATAGCACTTAACTGACTGGTTGATATCGTTAGAGTTTACAGAAAAATATTAACTGTGCACATGACAGAAGGAAAATTGTCTTGTATAAATCTAAACTTATTTATAAAAGGAACTTTGTCTGTGTGTGTGTCCGTTTCCTATAAACTCCGAAACGGCTGAACCGATTTTCTTGAAAATTTACACAGTTGTACTATAAGCGCCTGCGAGTGTTCTTAGCTAGGTTTTGTGTCGAGGTACTCCCAATAAATATCGAAAATCGATAATCGAAAAAATCGGGTTATAGAAGCAGTGGTCCGATTTTAATCAAATTTGTTACACTCATAGACAAAGATATAAGAAACGATATCCAGCAGTTTCAAGGTTGCAGTTCTTACAATAGTGCAGAAAATCGATAATATATATATATATATATATATATATAAAAGGCAAGATGTTTGTGTGTGTGTCTGTTTATCTGCCTGTATGTCTGTATTTTTTTCAGCCCTTTTATTTTAGTGTTTGCTTCGAGTTTGGCTCTAAATATATATAGTTGTAGTTCTTAGTCTCAGCCATGATACCATTTACTCGGAGAACTTATTTAACCTTCAAAATTCAGTTTACGACGAAAAACCTATCGATATATCGATACCAGGAAATCAAAATTTGACTTACATCCATTCATTTTTCTTTCAGTCTATGGTTTCGTTTTAACTGGAAACAACTATTGCTTTTTAGTCTTTCGTGCCAACGTCCAAAGAGTCTGAACTCCAGGACCATGGATTAGTTTTAAAGCTTTCATTACACCCGAGCAACGCCGAGCTATACTGCTAGTATAATGTAAATTTTTTTCATTGTGACCAGTACCACTAAGAAGTTTTTAGCTTTGAACGTGCAATAATTCTCTACATTTATCTTGGCTCTCAAAAATCTTTGAGCACTACTTATAAGGTAAGTATTTGAACAAGCACAAAATCGTTGCGCGTTTCGGGGATAAGGAGTTATCATTATTTACATACGAACTATTACCTCACCTTTGTGTTGTTATCACGTTTCGGCCGTTGTAGACCTGATTTTCATAAAGTTTATGTCTATCTGAGTAACCTGCACGTAATTTCAAAGAGAATCCGTTGTTCAACCTACTGGTGTAGATTGTTTTCCTTCTGCTGTCCGTGTCTAGTAATGCCTCGTCTAGTTCTTTCTGCTCAGTTATTTTTCTCTCTGTTCCCACTGATTCTAAGTACACACTGTCCGGCCTAGGGACTGAACTCACAATTAATAATTCCTTAAAATCCCGAACCAACACATAAATACACGATAATAGGTTAGGTTTTAGAATCCAGGAATTATCCCTAGCTTTGTGCATTGAAGCTTTCGTTCGTAAATTTGGCGACAAAGTAATTGCTGTTTTAATCAGAAGTAACTGAACTCAATGGAAATGTGCGGGAAGTAGCGAAGTATTGCTAAAATAACGACTATTATAGATGATTAAATAAAGTTAAGAATTAATCAAATAGACAAAATACGCTTTGTATATATATATATATATATATATATATATATATATATATATATGAATCCGAATTCTACATTCGTTTAATAGCTATTTCAGCGAGAAGATTCTCTAATTTTCTCGCTGAAGTAGCTATACAACGAATATAGAATTCAGAGTTTGGCTCTGTAAATAGATAATACTATTTACATCGAGCCGCCCACCCGGATCATTTAAAAAATATTAATAGGATCTGGTTTTAGGGATTTTGCCTATATGCTCATCCTTTGTGGGATATATATATATATATATATATATATATATATATATATATATATATACGAGAGAGATAGATAGAGTGATTTTGGTGGTTGCGACATGGCATCGAACAATGTTATTGTTTGAACTATTCTCTAATATGAACAGAGTGGAAGTGGCATTTTTAGTTTAGCTAAGATAGAAAGTTTCGCCATCAGCAAAAAAAAAAAAAATTGAGCGTAAAATGCTAACTACAGCTCAGTGATATTAAAAGCAAATAAGTACAAAAATTTAAAAACAGAAAGAGCGATATTGAGATCCGAAGACGAATTGAGATGGTCAAAGATGCATTCCAAAAGTTCATCAGAGACAGAAAAATTTCGTTAGAAACAAAGGAAAGGGTACTGAACCTTTATGTATGTGTCTTCATATACGGCAGCAAATGCTGGACAATTCCCATTAAGCGAAGAAGTGACTTAAAACAACAGAAATGTAATTCTACAGAAAGATACTGAGGATACCATAGACTAAACATATGATCAACGACGAAGTTTTAGAGGAAATGGACACACAATGGAAACCTATATTTAACATCAGGAAGAGGCAGTTGAAATTTCTGGGGTGCATAAAGAAAAAAGATGGCTTGGAAAATCTGATACTCACAGGACAGATTGAGAGAAAGAGGAACAGAGAAAAGCAGCGGGTAACATACTTGATGAGCATGCGTAAATGGATTTGGGAGAAATAACAAAAAGACAAAAATTGTTAAGAGCTGCAAGGTACAGGAAGATGTAGAGAACCGTGATCGTCTACGTCCTTCAGGGACACAGCACATAAAAGAATAAGTTCAGTACTTGTTGCCTTGCTTTAATGACAGCAAGAGGATCTAATTTGAAATCTAAACTGTTCATTTAAAATACTACATTTGTTAGAAGATGTCAAGTACAGAAATTTAAATATCTGAGAAATGTTCTAACAGAGGACGGAAAGTGTGACACTGAGATCCGAAGACGCATTGGGATGGCCAAAGATGCCAAGCAGTGCAGTGAAGGGCAAACAAATTTCGTTAGAAATAAAGATAAGAGTACTGAACTGTTACGTTATATCTATTCTCCTGTATGTCAGTGAATGCTGGATAATCTTCTAAAAGATAAAGAAGAGACTTGAAGGTAACAAAAATATGGTTCCACAGAAAGATGCTGAGGATATCACAGACCAAACATGCGAGCAACGACGAAGTTTTGGAGAAAATGAATACAAGAAGTAAACTTGTACTGAACATCAGGAAGCAGCAACTGGAATTGAGACACGTAAAAGGCGTTCGATAAAATACGCCACAAAAAAATTGATAGAAATGCTCAGCAAAACTCGACATATTTAAGAAAGACATTAGAATAATCAAGAACCTCTACTGCAACAAACCGTCTGCATACGGACAGGAAACGAATTCAGTAGATATATAAAGATAGAAA
The DNA here is from genome assembly GCA_037127315.1 of Ascarosepion bandense. Taxonomy (NCBI): domain Eukaryota; kingdom Metazoa; phylum Mollusca; class Cephalopoda; order Sepiida; family Sepiidae; genus Ascarosepion; species Ascarosepion bandense. Next base: position 452,633 of record JBBBDQ010000195.1, on the reverse strand, counting down.
GGAGCGTAAGACAAGGATGTGTCTTTTCACCGGATCTATTTAACTTGTACACCGGGATTATTCTGAGGGCCTCAGAAGTCATGCCAGCATTCGTCATTGGCGGCAGCAGTCTGAACAATATAAGATACGCAGATAATACATATTTATATGTATGTATGTATGTATGTATGTATGTATGTATGTATGCGTGTGTGTGAATGTTTGTGCAAGCATACGTATATGAATGTGGACACTTTTTATTTTATTTTCCTTTATGGTTATTTAAACAGACGCTCACGTGAGTGCGTGCGCACTTATGTACTTAAAGCGATATCAAAATCCCCTGTGCCAAAATTATACACTACTTTGTTTACGTGTCTTAGAAAATTTAACTTTGGGTCTCAATGTCAGAGGGCCTATGGTTTTGCATATGTTAAATTTATGTGGGTCAAATTGTAAACTGCAAAAACAAAAAAAGCAAACAAAAAAAAAAAAAAAAAAAAAAAACGCCCTTAGCATTACTGATGTCCTTAGCAGAAGTAACATGACGTGTTTTTCTGCATGTTAATGGCCCCCTACTATATCCCTGGAGGAATGAAATTGATATGGAAGTGAAGAGAAAGATTGCCCTCTGAATATCAAAGAGTTCCAACGCAAAACGAATCATTTCTCACGATGAAACCGAAGAAAAACTTACATTTTCAAATTATTTTTTCTACAGATAGCATTAATAGTTACGTGCTAATGGAATCAGATATATATCGGCTTTAACAGTATAAAAATAGTGCAAGGACAAAAAGGCAGATCAAATAATGAAGTCAACGGTTCAAATCCCAATAAACTGAAAAATCATAATTACACCCCAGCAAAAATTGAAATTTCTTAAGCAATTTCAAATAATTCGAATATTAAATTAGTAAAACCAATTAAAATTTAATTAACAGAACAATAACCTGCGAAACTTAATTTCGAAATATAAATGTTTGTTTTTTATCCTTTTCAAAAAGTATAAAAGGTAGTTTACTCGCTCTCCGACCCATACAGAAAAGTTTTCGGGTCCACTCACTTCCTAAAATCTGACAAAATGGCCAAATCTCCGAAATTGGAAAGGGATTGAACTCACAATTACGATGTCAGCAAATTCATGAAACAACGCATTAATAGACTACATCTTTTCCCTGTCAAACTAATTTTAGGGCTACTCAAATTAACCTTTCACCCACTCAAATTAATCATCCGACCACTTAAATTAATCTTCTATACAGTCATGTTAATCTTTCGCCCAGTCGCATGATTAAATTAACTTTATTTATGTATAACTTTGTTGATTTTGAATTTTGAATTTATATTACATGGTATTAACAACGTATTATATTATTGTGATTATAATCACAGTACACTGGGGGTGCTGCCGATCTTGAAGGTACGTCCTATGTATGACGCATCACAACAGCATTTAAATTTGAAAATAATGGAACTTTTTCGAAAATAGGACAACCTATCTTTACTGAAGGAAGGAAACACAGGTCTAGTCTGAAAAACAACACGTAACTCGACCGCAAAATAACAGGACGAAACACATGCCAAAACTCTGTCGGCTACATCTTCTACCAAGCCAGGGTATTTTCAGATACAAGGGACAGCGGCTAGGTCCTTCAACCTTAGGTTCTTTATAACGTTTGATCTTGCGATCAATTACCCGTTTCACCACATTAACCGGGTACTCGTTGCCTTCGAAAATCTCCTGCAAGCGAATTAATTCGCTTTCTAAACATTCAGGAGAACAAATATTCAAGGCACAGTGAACCAAGGTTTCTATCAGACCCAGTTTACGAGACTTAGGGACAAACGATTTCCAATTAGTATACAAACCTGTGAAAGTTGGTTTGCGAAAAACAGAAGTCACGAAAGTACCGTCCCGCCGCTGAACAAGGATATCTAAAAATGGGAGACATCCATCCCTTTCAATCTCCATGGTAAACTGAAGGGAAGGATGTAAAGAATTTAGCTGAACTAAAAAATGTTCAGCATCAATGGCGCTGTCAAATAAAGAGAAGGTATCATCAACATATCGCTGATATAACAAAGGTTCAGCTACCCTCTCAAATAGCAGACGCTCATGAAATCCCACGAAAATATTCGCAAGGACAGGACCCAAAGGACTACCCATAGCAACACCGCCCCTCTGCGCAAACATTGTCCCGTCAAAGCTAAATTCGACCCCCTCAGTTGCCAATCGCATACATTCCAGGAATAACTCCTCGGGATTTGCCGCGGCACCTAAACTCCCTCTATATAACATGTCTACACAAATGTTAATAGTGTCGTTTAATGGAACATTTGTGTACAAACTGACAATGTCAAAGGAGACCATAAATTTATCTCTAGATGAAAAATCTAAGTTTCTAATGAAACTAGAAAATCTGAAGGAGTCGATGACATTGTACGCAGACAGAGCAAGAGACACAGGTTGGAGAATCTCAGCCAACCACTTAGCCAATTCATGTTGTGTGGAGCCCACCATAGACAAAATAGGTCTGAGTGGGACTCCGTCTTTATGAACTTTTGGAAGGCCATACATTCTAGGGCGTTGTCGAGCCCACGGGTCTGATCCTACTATAGATGTTCTTAGAAATTAATTTGTCCTTATACTTGGACAACAGCCAACGTTGAAGTTTGGCTTCTATTTTGCCGGTGTTATCGTGAGTATCGGCTGGACCGATAACTGTAAATTTAGATGGATCATCCAATATATTATGCATCTTTGCAATATAATCCGATCTATTCAAAATCACGACACTGGCACCCTTGTCTGGCTTGGTGATATAAATGTCACCCCGCGAGCGTAAAGCTCTAATCGTTTGAAAATGAATACTGCGCCAGTCGAGAGAATCTTTCTCGCAACCTAGCGCAGAGTATTCAGTGGCAAACTCAAACAACCTAGTTTTAACCTCAGAACACTTCTCGACGGATTAGGAACATGGTGGATGATTTGAGAGTATAACAACTCAAACTCAAAAAAAATCCGTTCCTTATTAACAGCAGAGGGGGGAATACAAAATTCCAATCCACGGGATAGAACAGAAAGCTCAATACCAGTGAGATTAATATTGGAATAATTGAAAATGTGTCGGTGTAGATCACCTGACACAGAACCAAACCGTCTGGTGATTAAGTATTCTAGGTACTTATTATTTCTCCCATTGTAAGTAATTTAATTTATTTTGCCTTGTCCTTTTCCTTAATTCCCTTAAAATTAAAGCCAACGAGAACCCTTGATAAGAGTTGGCCGAAAGGTTCCTCGGGTTTAAATAATATGACGTCTGTTCTTTTTAAAGCCATTAGTAATTTCTGTGGGTACAAATCGTTATATATATATATATATATATATATATATATATATATATATATATATATATATATATATATATAACCGAGTTTCAAGTCGTTTAAAGATCACGTGAAACTCGTAACCCGAGTGTGAAACTCGGGTTACGACTAGGATCATCATTTCATAGTAGTTAATGTTGTCAATAGTTTTTTGCTTGGTCTAGGTCTTTGCCTTTAGATTTTTCTTTCGATCTTTTTTCTCCTTCTTTGTTCAGTATTGTCGTTCTAATTAGAGATTTTATCTGAATAAGTTTTAGGTGTTGGCAAGTTGACCGTTGGTTCTATCAAAAGATAGAGGGAAAAAGAAACAGGGGAAAGCAGCGGATAATATACTTGAAGGGACTGAGCAGGTGGATGGCAGAGCGGGGTTTGGGTGGGGTAACAGGAGAAAGTGTGCTAAGAACCACCAGGAATAGGGAGACGTGGAAAGCCATAACCGCCTACTTTCCTTTTTATTATATATATATATATATATATATATATATATATAAGTTTCCTTAAAAATAGCAAAGTATTATCATTAAGTTTTATATAATTTTTCATGCGTTCGTACAATTTTTTCTTTTCAGAACTCGAGTTATATCAGAATCGTCTAAACGTTTTGTACTTATTCATGGGTTGACTTAATAATTCGCAGAAAGTTATGGGGTAATATCAGATGCAAAATGACTACAGACAGGACGAATCTTTACTTATCATCTGAAATTATGCAACGCTGACCAATTCAAACAAAAAAATTAAATTATCTATTATAAAAAATTAAAACTGCCAACCTCATTATCAATAATAATAATTCATCTGCAAAATATAAACTGCAGAGAACCAGTGCCGTTTACGAATTTATATATCCTTAGAAGAACTTTGTTCCTCAACTATCCTAATCCGTAAAAACATTACATTGGCTACACGACCACAAAATTGACGAGAAAAATGACATTGCACCTTTCTCACAACAGTTCCAACCGATATCAATTAAAAAAAAAATCGAGATCTTCCAGGACTTATCCGTGATATACTTGTTGATAATACATACATAATAACTTCATCCATATGCAAAAGAAGATTAAAATTAATGAAGGCATTACTAATAAAAAAAGAGAAATCCTACACTTAATAACATCAATTATGAGCATGGTAACAATGTGCTTACCGTGTTCGGAAGTTAACAGACACAAGACTCTATATGCATAAACTTTACACATGTTTATTTACAAGTAAGACAAAATTAATTCTTGATAATGACTCAAAATATAGCCGAAAGCGCTCGTAAATACAAAATGTTTGGACTATTCTTATATAATTCGAGTTCTGTAAAGAAAAAACTATACGAACACATGGAAAATTATATAGAAAACTTTTACGCAGATGATACAGTACTGATAGCTGACAGCGAAAGAAAACTACAAAACCTCTTAAAAAGGTAAATGAAGAAAGTCAAAAGAAAGAACTACAAATAAATTACAAGAAAACCGAATGTATGGTCATTAGCAAATAGAGGAACCCAAAATGCTAATTACAGGTTGGGGAAATCAAGCAAGTCCAAAAATTTAAGTACTTGGGAAGTATTCTAATGGAATACGGAGAGTGCGACACTGAGATCTGAAGGAGAATCTGAATAGCCAAGAACGCATTCCAGAAGCTGAGCAGAATATTAAGAAATAAGAAAATTTCGCTGGAAACAAAGAAGAGAGTTCTGGATTGCTATGTGATGTCTGTCCTTCAATATGGCAGTGAATGCTGGACAATATCACCAAAGATGAAGGAAAAACTTCAAGCAACAGAAATGTGGTTTTACAGAAGTATGCTGCGAATATCATAGATCGAGCATGTGAGCAATGATGAGGTTTTAGAAAGGATGGAAACGAAAAGGAAATTAATACTGAAGAGACAGCTAAAGTTCTTGGGACATGTAATGAGGAAGGAAGTTGGAAAATCTGATACTCACAGATCAGATAGAGGGAAAAAGAAACAGGGGAAAGCAGCGGATAATATACTTGAAGGGACTGAACAGGTGGATGGCAGAGCGGGGTTTGGGTGGGGTAACAGGAGAAAGTGTGCTAAGAACCACCAGGAATAGGGAGACGTGGAAAGCCATAACCGCCTACGTCCTAAAGGGACATGACACTTAGAAGAAGAAGAAGAAGTAAAATGTTAATATCTTGTCTTATTTTAATGAAACCTTTATAAAAGATAACGTTATCCAATTACACAATATCTATCTATCTATCTATCTATATATATATATATATATATATATATATATATATATATATATGTATGTCTGTGTGTGTGTGCGTGGTGCGTGCGTGTGTGTGTGTGCGTGTGTGTGTGTGCACACACACACACACACACACACACACACACACACACACACACATGGTGCGATGGATAAATTGTCGTGTAAATTGCATAAAAACAAATAACACTGACATATCATTTTAACAGATATATTTATCAAAATTACACAGAAATATCTTGAATTACTAAACAATGCATTTAATCAATAAAATCGCCCAAACACTCTGAAATATTCGTATTGGAGCTTCCAGTGTAAATGACGTTTCCCAATTTCTGTCGGAGTGAATTGCGTGATGGTGATCCTTTTCTCACAGACAGTGCCGCACTGACCCTACTATAAAGTACAGTTGACAAAATCAAAAACATCCATTTATCCATTACACCCTTTATATATATATATATATATATATATATATATATATATATATATATATATATATATTGTGTATCGAGACAGCAGGTAATTTTCTAAACATATACTGTTAAATATAGGAGACAATGAATGTCTATTATGTTTAATCATGACCCGTTCTAAACATCGTATTTTGGCTTTAATTTCAGGTGAAAATAAAGACAAAAATTCTCCAACATTTGGATATATTTTTATGTTTTTATTATGTGAGCTGAAAGCTTAGAACCAACATAATAAAACATATCCAAAAGTTGGACAATTATTGCTTTTTTTTCACCTGAAATTAAAACCAAAATACGATGTTTAGAACGGCTCATGATTAAACATAATAGACATTCGTTGTCTCTTATATTTAACAGTATATGTTTAGAATATATATATATATATATATATATATATATATATATATATATAGCGCTTAAAATTATATAACAATAACGCGCGTAAAATATATAAGAATAAATAAAATATAAAATCTGGTAAAAAATAAAAATAAATGATTAACAGTTTTTAAATTAGCAGTAAAAATAATGTTGAATAGTGAGTAGATTTTCTAAGGGCAGCTCAGATGTGGCATAAGGATGAAAGTTTGCGGTACCCAGTGAGGTGCCCAAAGGTCGGATAGAAAGAAACCGTAAATAAAATCTTTTCCATCACCTCTTTTAAGACGCATTAAGCGATGGCTGTTGTTCTTAGAAACCAAAGAGAACATTTAAAATTATAATCTACTTTTCACTTTAATCTAATATTTTGTTTCTATCTTCTCGTCATTTTTTTTATCTTTCTTCGCTTGACTCTCTTGATTCTCGTTTATATGCATGAAATACAAACACATATGTCTGCAATCTGCCATAGTTATTAGATGAACTAACATCTGAATTTTTCATTGTGTAATACTCGACCTGACTGATGTGTATACGTATGTATGTGGCATGTATGTAAATCAAGTGTTTATTTCTTTTTCGCATAACTTTTCACTGAGTGAAAATTTTCAAAACGCAATTGAAAACCCAGTCATTACATTAACAACCCTGCTTAACAAAACGCTGCGGTCAACTTTAAATATTGTAACAATTAATATGAAATTTTAAAATATATTCGGGATATATTCGATCAAATTTGCGTATAGGAAATAAAACGAAATTTAAATAAGGGGATTAGACAGGAAAATAAAAACGAATAAAAGTTTTGTCGGGAAAAATAAAGTGCGTATAGCTAAATTAAATTGTGAATGCTTATAATTAAGTATGTCATTTATAGTTATATATTATTTAGATGTGAAGAAAGATATTAAATTATTTTTTAAAGATATCTGATCAGAATCTATTTCAATATTAGGTGGAAAAAATTGATATGTTATAATGTGGTACTATATTTGGGACAAACACATAGAAGATGTGATTTTACATCGAACACAAGCCAACTGACTTCGACGGAAGATGAACAAAAAAGTAAAGTAGTGGATTGAGATTTTGAAGACTGAAGTACTACAAAACCGGATATAGTGTGTATCCGGTTGTAGGTCTATATTAAGTCATGCTTTGATTCGTGGAGTCAGTTTTGGTCCAACCTTGTGGGTAGGGGACAGACTTATCCGTCGCGTGGCTCCGATGTAACCTGTTTTATATTGCAAGCCACACGCTGGGATATGTTAATAGAAGATGCGCTGCTAGAGGAAAGAGTTGGTCTATGAGATCGTCATAGCAGAAATTGTCATAAGTGTCACCTATTTACAGACCCACGCGAGCAGGTCGGAATAACAGTCCTGAATGAAACAACCACATACGATATGGGGAACAGGATTCACATTCTCATTTCTCGACGTAGCATTTGTTTTTCATCTGCATCACCTTGTGAGCATTCAGCAGGTTTTTTCAAAGCTTTCGATGTACGCCGACGTAGATGAGCACGGAACACAACATGGGGAGATCATTGGACGGTCAGTAGAAGATTTTATGCGGCGATCGCGTTGCATGATTACAATAAATTCATATTTTTTATTAATCACATTGAATTTTGATATCAAAACTGATTCAGTAAATTTTTCTAAATGATTTATCATGAATAAATGTAATCATTTTTACGCTTAAAATGTCCCAAGATATATATTTTTAATCATTGCACTCCCAAACAAGACGAAAATGCCACTAAGACACTAGGGCCTACTGGGAATGAAAAAAGATAAGAAGACTTTCGAAAGTACCGGAAACACAATTATAAAAGAAAACATATATTTATAAACGGAGAAAGAATTAAATGTATAACAGATGTTGTATATGGGAGAATAAAGAACAGAAGGTATAACCGATGTTATACACGGAGAAAGAATTAAATGTATAACAGATGTTGTATATGGGAGAATAAAGAACAAAATGTATAACCGATATTATTTATGGGATAAAGAATTAAATGTATAACCGATGTATTTGTGAGAATCTAAACTTGTTTATAAATAGAACTTTGTCTGTGTGTGTGTCTGTGTGTGTGTGTTTGTTCGTTACCTATAGACTCCGAAACGGCTAAACCGATTTTCTTGAAAATTTACACAGTTGTACTATAAGCGTCTGCCAATGTTTTTAGCTAGGTTTTGTGTCGAGGTATCCCCGATAAATATCGAAAATCGATAATCGAAAAAATCGGGTTATAGAAGAAGTGGTTCGATTTTAATCAAATTTGATACACTCATAGACAAAGACATACGAAACGATATTCAGAAGTTTTAAGGTTGCAGTTCTTATAATAGTGCAGAAAATCGACAATATATATATGTATAAAAGGCAAGATGTTTGTGTGTGTGTCTGTTTATATGCCTGTATGTCTGTATTCTTTTTCAGCCCTTTTATTTTAGTGTTTGCTTCGGGTTTGGCTCTAAGTAGGTATAATTGTAGTTCTTAGTCTCACCCTGATTCCATTTACTCAAAGGACTTATTTAGCCTTCAAATTTCAGTTTACGACGAAAAAAACTTATTTGATATCGATACCAGGAAATTAAAATTTGACTTACATCCATTCATTTTTCTTTCAGTCTGCGGTTTCGCTTTAACTGGAAACGACTATTGCTTTTTAGTCTTTCGTGCCAACGTCCAAAGACCATGAATTAGTTTTAAAGCTTTCATTATACCCGAGCAACGCCGGGCTATACTGCTAGTAAGGAATTAAGTGTATAACAGATTTGTATAACTCTTTTATGTTTGTAAATACTTTAAAAATCTTTATTTCATCAATAAAATTTTTATCATATTAAATTAGTGCGATACGAAATAACGATACGAAATAACATTTCCTTTATATGCTCATGACTATTGGACTCATGACTATTGGACAATTTGCTCAGAGATGAAAAAGAAAAGTAAAAAAGGGAAGCGAAAAGTAGTAAACATCAATTGTAAGAAGTCAGCAAAAAGGGCCAAGATGTGAAGTAAAAAATGGAGATGCCGAAAATCAGTAAATGAAAAAAAAAAAAGCCTCCCAAAAGTTAAGCAAAGTATTAAGGAGCAAGAAAATTTTGTTAGAAACAAAGAAAGGAGGAATAGCTTGTTATCGATCTTTTTCTATGACTTTGAATGCTGGACAATCTACTCACCGATGAAAGAAAAAGCTTAGGGACAGAAATTTGGTTCTACAAAATGATGATTAGAATACCATGGACTGGATATGTGAGTCCCGACTAGAGTTTTACAGAAAATGGAAACAAAATAGATGCGTCTAGTTGGAAAGAGACGGTTGAAATTTCTAGGGAACGTGTTGAGGGAAGAGGGTTTTGAGAATTTAACACTCACATGACATAGTGAAGGCAAGAGGGACAGAAAGAAAGCAGCAAATAACCCACCCAACGAATTTGTGTAGTGGTTTGACAGAACAAGGATTAGGCGGAATAGCAAAAAGATAAATCTTACTAAGAGCTACAAAGGAAAGGAAATTGTGGTGGGTCAGGATCGCCCACATCCTGAAGATTGTTTTTGACATTGAATGATATACGTTATTTTTTTTAATTTTTAATTGATATATTTATAGATGTAGTTGGCGTGGTCTTAATATGGAGGCATTTGTTTTATGAAATGGGTTTGATGGTAAAAATAGATATCTATTAATAGGCATAGTGCTTGTTGGGTGTATCGTTATTTATTATGTCGGCTTCTGGATTCATTATGTTGTTATGGGCTTGCCTTTTAGAGTTTATCATTAAGTAAAACATTGCAGTACCCTGGTTGCGGTATCGGTAAGTACAGGGTACCCAGTAAGCATCAAACTTACTATTTAGTCGTAATTAATCTAGCGAAACAATCTTTTAAACTACGTCGAAGTGCTCATAATATTTTAAAATTTAGTTTAGATGTGGCACAAGGCTTAAAGTATGGCTCACACAGTATGGGTTGACCTCACCCAGTCAGTCAGTTAAGTGCCATACGTGATACACGCTTGGGCGATCATGTCTCGAAAAAGATATGACTGACTGGGCAGAAGATTATCCCGCAGTAGGTTGCCATTACTTTCTGCGGTAGACTGGTTGCCGACCAAGGCTATAGAACCCAGTCTGTCCTGCTATTTAACCCATAACTGGAAGGAAGAGACGGATTAATACCTTTCCCAAGGGTATTTGCGCGTAAGTGAATACAATGGATTCAACAGGAATTCGAACTCGGCTCCCCGGTTTCTCGTTCCGAGCCGATATCCACTGTACCACAACGCACATCGACCTCACTACTTTGTCGTAATTGCTCTATCGAGTAAAAAGCTTGCTAAATGTCGACTTGCCCAAAATGATTTTCTAAGCGTAGCTTAGATGTGGCACAAGGTCGAAAGTATGAGGTACCCAGTAAAGATCGAATTCACTACTCAGTCGTAATTGACCTAACGAGACAAGCTTGTTAACCATTAAACCACGACGAGTTACCCCCTCTTTTCTCTATTATGCGTCATAGAAATTTCAGCTGAACTTTAGGACTCTAAGTATAGTTGTCCTTTTCGTATACATTTTCCTTAGAACTTCCTCGTTGCTCACATGTTCCAGTTATAGTATTCTCAGTATCCTTCTGTAGAACTACATTTCTGTTACCTAAAACCTTCTTTTATATGTGCGGAATTCTTCAGCATTCATTGATATATATATATAGTATTAATATATATAGTATTAATATATATAGTATTAATATTACACAGCAGCTCAGCACTCTTTTCTTTACTTCTAACGAAAATGTCCTGTTTTTTAATACTTTGCAGTTTCTTTTTAAGATATGTTTTGCTATTCAAATGAGCCTTTGGATTTCGATGCCACTTTATCCATTAAAACGCTTACTAAATAATTAAATTTCTGTACTTGCTTGATTTTGGCATCTTCTCATCGTAAATCGCATCTTGGACCTTTTTTATTAATCGCTACACATTATGTCTTCTTACAATTTATTGTTTAGTCCTTTCTTCCTGCTTTCCTTTACTGCGTTGTCTATGAGTTATCTCAGTTTCTTTTGTTGTCTGTCATCAAAACAGTGTCATCGCCTTTTATAGTGTCGTTAAGACTGTGTTCACCAGTAATCAATCGTGCTAGGACATTTTTTAAAGTTCTTTTAGGATCGCTTCGCTGAAAAGGTTAAATAAATTCGGCGAAGAGACGCGCCCTTGTCTTACGCATCTCTTTGTTTTTGTGTAGTTTGCTCACCTCATTTTCTATTTGGATGCATGCGATTTGTTGTCGGTGGTTTTTTTTTTAAATATTATATTTTACAGAAGAGCGATTACCTTTTTTCTGTGTTTTTACAGGAACAACTTATTTAATCCATTCTTTAGTATCTAACTGTACTTCTAATTTAAATTCAAAGTTGTTCTCATCGACTTGTTGCCAGTCTACCCTTCTATTTTAACCACAGCTGCAATTAGGGGAGGAAATATAGACTGTTGCTTTTCGTAAGAGCAATTGTTAACACGTAGAGAACAATAAAGAAAAATGCAACACTAATAGACTAATTATCGCATTGCCAGCCACTCGTCTTTATGTGTAGAATATGGCAGGTTGATTTTTCACTTTTATTAGAAAATTAACATTGCATTCGGCGTGAAAACTTGGATTTGATGCGATAAGTACCGTCACCAAAAATTAGATTCATAGTTTTTACCAATTATTGAACATTCATCGTCTGGAAAATGTACCAAACCTTTTTAGGTTTTTGCTCACAAACTGACTTCAATTTTTTCCTATTTCAAGAACAAAGACAAAGTTGATATTTTTGTATCAGATACCTTCAGTGGAAAATATATTAAAACCAGAATTCTAATTGTGAATCACCAAATGTAAAATATGTAATTTTTCTTTACTGTATTCGATAAGCAAAAACTGTGTAGAAAATTTGAAAAAGATAACAAACAAGCCTTCTCAGTGAATTAGATTTGTTTGATCATAATTAATAAAAACAAAAATAGATAAATGTGTATAGAACGCCATGATAATGCTGGGCATAAATCATAAGGCAAATTGCATTTCTTATTGAAAATCGAAAACTACTGTATTTAGTAATATATTACATCATAAAATAGTTAAATTGTTCAGTATAATTTCTTTGAAGTAAATGATGGTCGTATTTGATTGGACAATGATTTAATAATGTGCTTGTGCCATATTGTCCATATACAATTTGCAAAACTTCAGGAAATTATAAATACTTTAAGGTTTTGCTATAAGGTTTCATTGATCCTCAGAATGAAATTGCAACGTTAAGATTTTGAAACAAAATTTAATCTTTAGACTCATTTCCTCAAAAAAGGTAGCAATTTAGAAAATTCATTGGGTCATTATTTATCATGTCAAACCCCAGCTTTCAAATTGAGTGCAATATCACGGTTCCAAAATGGAACTGCTCTAGTGCAGGTAAGATGGTAGGCGTAGAGCTGATCTATAAGAACAACATGGCAGTGTAACACTCTAAGTGCTCCTTATGCACACAAATCATAAAAATAGTATCAACGGACTATGGATTCAAACCCCGGAATAGATATTTGGAGAATATATCTGTGTATATTTTTCTTTTTCTTGGGAAGAGCTAAGAAAGAGAAGAAAAAAGGAATGGTCGCTGGGGGTGACCAAGAGAGATAAGAGAGAGGCGAAACACATGGCATTTACGAAATGACATCGACAATCGAACATAGACCACATGAGGAGCTTGCCTCGCGAAGGAGAGAGGACTCTGTCTCGTTTCTTTCTTTCTCTATCTTTCTCTCTTAGGGAGGCGATAAGGAGAGACTGAAGATTGAATTGTCGGTCGATTCCGAGGAAGATCACCCACGTAAGGAGGGAAATTATCATTAACGCTGGCAGGTAAATGTATGAAAGTCAACAAAATCTTCTCTCCAATCCTCCAGATCGGCATACAACAGCGCGAAATCGTAAGCGGATGATTTAGGCCAGATGCGCGAGATTGACATTGGACTTTATGGAGAAACATTCCGGTCACTTACCGACCCGCACCATATCGAAGCGTTTTTAAGAAAAAGGCAGACAGATTAAAAAAAAAAAAAAAGGAGAGAGAGAGCGCGAAGAAACACTCATCACGCTAGAAAACGGTTTGGCAGACAGATAAGACGATAACGCTCTCTCACGTTAGTCTCTCTGTCCATCGCCTCAAGAAGAAACCCATGGGAAGAAGAGCATAAAGACTGTATTACCTCTAACAACAAATAGACATAGTAGCAGCAAGTAATTTGTAGACACTAAAAGAAGTTGGATTGTAATTTTCTTATTAATTCTTTTTCTCTCTCTCTCTCTCTCTCTCTCACACACACACACACACACACTCTCTCTCTCTCTTTCTCTCTCTCTCTCTCTCTCTCTCTCTCTCCTTTGCTGTACAAGGAATTACAAATATTATCATTATTCCACATATACTGGTCTTTGCTACTGTCTTATCTCTTTTTTTGTTCTTGTCTGTTTTTCTTATTTCTGTCTCTTGATTTCAGCTGTCAAGGAGTGCAGCACGAAGACGACCGAGCCCTTTTTCTCGAGTCCTTAATTTACCTTGAGATCAGAAATCACAACGTGGCAGGGGAAGTGCGGGATTTTGACAGATCATTGACATCTTCGATCACCTGGGGATGGAACGGAAACGAACAGCTTCAGACACAGGTGCAACTAACTTACGGCCAGTTAGCGCACGCAACACACTTATATGCATGCCTGAGACTGCAGAATGGAGTGGGTCATAGCAGAAGTTGTTCCAAGTGTCCTCTACCTAAACACCCACCCAGGCTGGAAGGCGAAGCTTTGAATAAACATCTACATATAATATGAGAAACGGGGTTCGCATTCTCATTTGTCGACATGGCTTTTGTTTTTCATCTCCATAATTTTGTAAGCGTGCTTTTCCCAGCTTTCGGTGCGCACCGAGGTAAACGAGAACGGAAACATGGAAAATCATTGGGCTGTCCTACATAGAGATGGCTTGTTGGATTTAATGCAATCAGTTTGCAGCACATTCAAATGATATTCAAGATTAGCTTTCCTCAGTACTGAGAAGAGCAGAAAGAGTGATTGATAGAGTTAAAGTTAATTACCCGGTATGTGTGTTTTTGACAATTATTGTCTCCCTTTACAAAACCCGGGAACCACTCGAGGTAGAAGGTTACAGAGTAAAAGACAGTTTATGCAGATATGTCAGTAAGAGAACCATTACTAGGTTAAGATTGGAGTGATTGGTGAATCATACTCTTGGGAGCCGGTTCCACAAAGCAATTTTCTTTTGCATTAGCATTTCTGTTTTTGTTTTTTTTTAATAAACACATGATAAATATTAACCAACATTTTTTGCTTCGAGTTGCTATTAATAATGTTTTCATTTTGTTCCTCTTTTCAAGTGTCCTCAGCGTAGCCATATATAATTAATCTTTTTTAAAATCAGTTTGTGTCTTCTCTGTATTTTCAACTTATAATTCTGTTTACTTTTCTCTGGTCTTTCGTCTTTTGCTATTTTGCTTTTTTTTACACAAACTTGCTTTTTTGCCATTTTCTGTTAAAAAATCATTTTATCCCTTCATTGTATAATTTTAGTTAATTTTTGTATTAGCACAGTCATCTATGCTGGTGGGCTTACACGGTGCTTATTTTATTTTTCTATGAAGAAGTGCTGAAAATATTTCATAGCTCAACCAAGAAAGGGTTTTTTAATTAAAATCATTGATATTTAGTCATTTAGTTAGATTTGGGGACATAGGTTGAGCCCGGAAATTTTAGCAACCTGTTATCTATGGTCAACGAGCATCATTTTTAGTGTTTAATGCTTTATACATATTCATGGATGTGCGTTGTGGTGCAGTGGATATCGGCTCGGAACGAGAAATCGGGGAGCCGTGTTCGAATTACAGTTCAATTCGTTGCATTCCCTCACGCGCAAATACCCTCTTCCCTCCGGTTATGGGTTAAATAACAGGACAAATTGGGTTCTATAGCCATGGCTGGCAACCAATCTCCCGAAGAAAGTAATGGCAACCTACTGCGGAGTAATCTTCTGTCCAGTCAGTCATGTCTCTTACGAAATATGATCGCCCAAGCGTGTATCACGGATGACACTTCACTGACATTCATTTTCTCTACTGAGCTAGCTATTTTACTTTCTCTCTTGTACAGTTTAGAAAATGTACAGAGTACCTCGCTATGATTAATGTGCATGTACGAACGTGTCTATAAAATTTCTATTATCTATTTTTTATCAGTATTTTTTCTTAATTTCTGTAAGTTATTTTCCCCTTCTTTTGTCTTTCATTTATTTTTACTTTTATTTTTTTAATAATCGAGTATATATACAACTATCGCCCGGTTCACACTCCACACACGTCTATTGAACAGGTTAAGAGGCTCATCCCTTGTTCCCTGTTTATGATGTGGTTTCCGGCTTTTTCTTTTCCAATCTTTTCATTCTTACGTAGCCCCCTGCGCTTCAGTGGTATTACCGCCTTGCTTGGGGTGATATGATTAAAAAAAAAAAATACAGCTATATTTTGTATTTAATTTACTGATTAATTTATTTTAAATTCCTTCTGGTGACATATGTTCCTTAATGTACTCGGATTATATGACACTATTTTCTCTGTTCCTCATTGTACTTGGATTTTACAACACTATTAGAAATCCTAATTTTATGCCTTTTCTAAGAAGTGCATTATCATTATATTATTTATATTAAAATTACTGATGTCTTTTCTTTTTAAGGTCAAAGACAATCCGACAACGAGCATCCCATTGCCTATCTGCGCAACTAAAGCCGGCGAGGAAGCGAGCAGCACCCAAATGAACGGACACGATATTGAACTCCGAACGAAACAGAATTCTTCGGAAAGCGCTGGGGAGAACCAAGATCAGATCAATGGGCCACTGTTAACCTTTGTAGTGACTTCGGCCTCGGACAAGTGCCCCGAGGATAGCAATGAATGCCACGAGAAGACGACAGTGCTTTGCGGGTCATCGAGCGTCGGAGAGCCGGAAAAGGCGAAAGATGCGGAAAATCTCCACGAATTGGAAGGCAATGAACAAAGGGAGACTTGGGGTGGAACTTTAGACTTTTTGCTCTCGATCATCGGATTCGCTGTTGATCTTGCCAATGTATGGCGATTTCCATATCTCTGTTATCGAAATGGAGGCGGTAAGAAATTTTTACTTTTATTTTTTATCACTGCTTTTTTATTACTGCTTATCAGTCAGTTAAGTGCCATACGTGAAACACGCTTGGGCGATCATGTCTCGAAAGAGACATGACTGACTGGGCAGAAGATTATCCCGCAGTAGGTTGCCATTGCTTTCTGCGGTTCTTAGTTTGAATTCCAGTCGAATTTGTTTCATTCACTTACGCACAAATACTCTTTGGAAAGATATTAATCCATCTCTTCTCCCTCTAGCTATGGAGTGAATAGCAAGATAGATTTAGTTTTATAACTTTGGTTGGCAACCGGTCTATTGCGAAAAGTAATGGCCACCTCCTGCGGCAAAATCTTCTGCGTAGTTAGTCATGTCTCTTTCGAGACATGATTGCCCAAACGTATGTATCATGTATGGCAGTTAACTGACTGATATGTTTATTGATAACATTGGTACTTTTTTCCCCGTTCGAAGTAATTAATGACAAAGTGTGTGTCTTTATGCGCATGTGTCTATGCATCTTAAATCTCTTTCGCTTTCGCTTTCACGCTCCCCCCTCTCTCTCTCTCTCTTCTCTCTCTCTCTCTCTCTCTCTCTCTCGATTTCTCTCTTTCTGGCTATATATTTCTCGACATCGGTATGTAATAATGGTAACTCTTATCCAAGAAAGTCTATATATATATCGTTTAAAATTTGCTATATTTATAGAGTGGTCAATATCGGAAACAAACTGTTTGCAAATATAGATAGTATAAACTTAGCTCCCTGGTGCCCCCTATGTATGAATTTACTCGCGCTACTAGACTAGAAACTAGGTCCCACTCTTTTACAGTGAAACCAATAAAACGTAACTTCTACTCTACAGATTCTTTTCTCGCACTTCCCGCCTGTGTAATTCCCTCCTGTATACTTGCTTCCCCGACAATCTCCAGGAATTTACTCCGGCAACAATCTCCAGGAATTTAAATGTAAATGTCAATAGTCATCTCCTATCTCACTGACACACATCCTTTCTCTTATGCTCTTTTCTCCATACCCCGATATCCGATCGGGTCTGATCAAGATCAGGATTTCAGCCCTTTTATAGTGGTTCTTTATATTTATGAATATACTCTTACTGAGGTAGGACACATTCAAACCGGATAGGCCACACAGAATCAAAAAGGTAGGTCAAATACTATACCGACACCGATCCCTTCTTTTCTTAAGAAGAGAGGGGATGACTTGTACAAAAGGCACTATCAGAAATAAGATTTTTTTTTGTTTTCAGAATTGTTTTTCATATTATTATAGATTGAGCAATCTTGTTTACGAATATGAAAATAAAAACAATTAAATGTTATAAAAGGGTTCAATTTGCCATATAAATTCAATGTAAATTGGTCCACGCTGCACAGGCCGAAACAAATACGACGTGAGTTTTTAAAAACAAAAAATTAAAAAAAATTAAATTCATAATCTGGAGTGCCTAATCGATAGTCATATATGGAGAAAAAAAAACCCTCCAGATTATGAATTTCAAGAAATCACGTGGTATTTTCCGGCTTTCTTTGGAGGGGTTTGTTTTAATCATTTCACCCCATGCAAAGCAGTCAAGCCACTATGGCACAAATAGTTACCGAGTGTAAATGAATAAAAAAATAACCGTATCGAGAAAATTGTTTAAAAGTAATTGTTTGAAAACAATTATTCGAAAAATATTTATATGAATTGTAAATTGTTTGAATGAAAACTAATCGAAAGTATTTGATTAGTATTCGAAATACTTATGTTTTAAATACGTATGTAGTCTTACTTTGGGAAAGTCATTGCTGATTTACCTAGACCTAATAAGGCCCTTGAAAGATGGCATAGAGCTATTTTCTGCAGCAAGTGTTATTCCATCATTGCACAATATGGAAATTCTTAGACGCTCTCAAAAATCACAATTCATATTACAAAGCAAGAGCAGGTTACCAAAATATCAAGAGCGCTAAGATATACCGCGACGTAAAAAAAAAATACTTAAACAATTAGTGGCATCTTTTTAACAGGTACTCTTCAGTAGTTGACTATTTGCATCCAGTATCACATAAACTTACGGTTAAAATGATTTTTTCCTAAATTGTTTTAATAACAATATTTGTTTTTCTAATAATCATCATTTGTGTATTTCTTCTTTTAATTTTTATATTTTTATTGGAATAAAGAATTTTGCATTTTGAATAATTTGAATAGTAAAGTGTTCCTTCCTTTTAATTTCATTCAAACAATTTACAGTTTGAATAAGTGTTTTTCGAACAATTGTTTTTGAACAATGTTCACATAATCAAGAAAAGAGAGAAACGTGATTAAGGATTGAGAATAATAGAAGAGTAAGTAGGAAGACAGTAGTAACGATTGACATTGCACAATGAATTTATATTGCAAACTACCTACTCACAATTAACTTTTATAAAATTTAATAATTCTTTATAATCTGGAGAACCCAATATATAGTAACAGGAAAAGACATGAAAAAAGTAATTATTTGTGATCGTACTGCTTTTTGTACACCCTTTTTTAAATAGTTTTACCCCAATCAAGGTGACAATGCTACTAAGACCCAATGGATTACTGGGAGTGAAAGAGAATGAGAAAACTTAAGAAAATACAAAAGAAAAAAGAAACAGAGTTTAAGGAAGACACCCGCTTCTCTATTTTTTGTTTTTTTATCTGTTTCTTACCTCTTACCCAAACTCGCCATTAGCTTACTCAATCATTATTAACCAAGAGAAATACAAGCATCATTATAATAGAATGTTTGGAATTCAAGTGATATAAATATAAAAAACTTATTCTAAAGCTCTACAGTGGCAATGCCTTTTATGTCTTTTTACAACACTCCATACGCTATTCTTGTTTTTACTGTGAAATATGTGAAATAAACTCAGATAAAATTTGATTTCATATATAAGTCGATACGTCACAAATTCTTACACGAATCTTTTTAATTCATGATTTTTTTTTAAATTCATGTATTGTGTATTGCTTTCCACGATTCAGATGAGCTTTTGGTTAAAACAACCTAGCAGAATCAAATAATGTCTATTAGCTGAGGCGTGTGAAACTATTTTTGTTTTTATAATCATTTCTACTCAAGCAAGGCAGAAACGCAACTGGTGCACAGATATCAGATAACGAAATCTTCCAGTTCTCAATACCCTGTTTAGCTTTTGAAAAGGGTTCTTGGTCATGCCAATGCGCCTTCGGATCCCAGTGTCGCCTTTTCCATCCGCAGTCAGAACACTTCCTTCCCAGGCATGTAAATTTCTGTATCTGTTTGATTTTAGCATCCCCGTTCTGTAGTTGGCATTTTAGGGTCCTCTTTTTACTGATGACCATGCATTCGGTTTTCTTGAAGTTTATGTTTATCCTTTTCTCCTCACTTTCCCTTACTACCTTCTGTAGGAGGTTCTGTATTTTCCTTTCCGTGTCTTTTATCAGCACTGTATCATCTGCGTATCCTATATTGTTTAGATTGTGGCAGCCAAGTGACGAATCCTGGTAGGACTTCTAGTTCTCTCATAATTGTTTCGATGTACAGGTTGAGTAGATCCAGTGAGAAAAAACATCCTTGTGTTAGACTCCTTTCTGTTTTCTATTTTCGTATGTATGCCGAATTAATTTCCTGTCCGCATGCAGGCGGTTTACTGCCGTATAGGTTCTTGATAACTCTAATGCCTTACGCTGCTCCTTTACATGCACTTTGACGCGATTAAATGGTTAGCATGCTTGTATCGCTAGACTAATTACGATAGAGTAGTGAGTTCGATCTTTTTTCGGCGACCCCTTTTTCGGCCTTGTGCCCAACTTATCTACGGTTATGAAACCACTGTGCCTGTCGCTTATATGTATGACCGGGATCAATGCTAGCTATGTTTTCAATATTTTATAAAGAAAATAGCGCCTGGTCCCAGAGATTCCAACCTTGCTGTAGCCCCTTCCTCATTTTACTAAAAAATGTAGTGCCATTGTAATATCGACACCAACATAACAGTAGTCGCGTGGATTGGCTAATTCTTGTTTTTCGCTCATATGTACACGTATTCCTCCTGCGCCATATTAAAAATACCTCGTGTCACATCCTACCGACGTGGGAAGGTTAGGTAAATAAATTCTAGAGAATTCGATTGAAGGAGAGCGTCTGTCCGGTGTCCATGACCGTTGACGACATTAAAATAAATATATTAACCATAAAAACGTAAATCATTATTTATTGCAATATAATTACAATTTTTGGCAAAGGTGAGGCTGGTTCACCCTGACAATCGTAATCTGATTTTTAACCCACTGATTCATTACAATTTACTCTTTCACCACAAGAACTCATATATCACGATTCGATCCAACATATACCACAATACCGCATATTCACAGGGACCCTACTAAAATACACTTGATAAAAATCTGATAATAAACAAATTGTCTTTTTTTAACAAAAATATATATAGAAACATATGGCACTAAGCGCGTGGGGAAGGGATGAATTCGACAACGACAGTAAAGTACGACCAAACATTCAAAATGAAAAATAAAATATGTTAGTGAGACCCGGCCACCCTACAGAAAAATAAGAGTAGCCATTGTATTCTGCTGTTCTGCAAAATCAAGCAGCACACTCGGTAGAGGCAAGGGAGGAACAAAATAAATTACGGAATAGGAAAGTCAAAGGTTGATCAGGTTATAATAAAAAGGGGCGAAAACAATCTGGGGTAGACATAAATGAAGGTATAATTGTTTTTGTTTTGTTTTGTTTTAAAAAAAATAAATGACTAAAAATTAAAAAAAATGATGATGAGTAAGCGAACTGTTAATTCTGATCACTATCACCGCCGATCCAAAAACGGCATCGATGTTGGCAGTCCTGGGTAGATAAAAATGTGTGTTGGAGCAACGGGCTGTTCGAGACTCTTTAAACCGATCGATTCGTCAGCGTTCAAAGCCCTTTATTCCGGTGTGACAAATCTTTACTGACCTGGAAAAATTAACTGCTAGTCTTTCCCATGTGTCAGCGAGAATGACAAAAAGTTTTGAACTTGGATTTCAAAACATTGGTGTCCTTGAGGATGCCGGTTCCTGTTTCTTGCAGTTCTAAGTAGCTCTCATCTCTTTATCGTTCCTATAGTACCAAATTTCTGTTACTTCAAGTATCTTCTTCATCGTTGGGGACATTTTTCTAGCATGACTGTCATACTGTAGGACTACTATAAGATATGCATCGTGGTGCAATGGATATCGACTCGGAATGAGAAATCGAAAAACCGAATTTGAATTTCAGTTGAATTTGTTGTATTCACTTACGCACAAACAACCTTGGAAAATCTCTTCTCCCTCCAGCTATGGATTAAATAACAGGACAGATTAAATTCTATAACCTTGGTTGCAATTAGTCTACAGCAGAAAGAAATGACAACGTACTGCGGGAAAATATTTTACCTGGTCAGTCATGGGTCGAAAACGACATGATCACCCAACCGTGTATTACGTATGGCAGTTAACTGAATTACTGATATCACTTAGCAGTTCAGTACTTTTTCTTTGCTTTAAACGAAATCCATCTGTTTCTTAATACTCTGCTTAGTTTCAGAAAACATTTTTCTCTATCCCAGTGCGCATTCGGATTTCAGTGTCGCACTTTCTGTTCTCTGTTAAAACACTTCCCAGATATTTGCATTTTTGCACTTGTTTAATTTTGGTACTCGAATTTCTAATTTGCATTTCGAATTATTCGAAAATCGTTAACGTGTAATTCAAGCTTTCCCAACATTTCAAAGTATTTGTGTTGTATCAAATGTTTGTGCAATTTATGAAACACAACCATAGGTCACTCTTTGTTCTCTATTCAAACACTGTTTTTGCTTCAGTTGAGTTGACCTTTGATAAGAAATCATTCGAATTTTATTAATTCTACATCACTCAATAAATGAAACATAAAAATAAACAAATTAACTAAACAAAATTTAATCAAAATGAAACAATAAAAAATATATTCACCTTACTTAATATATAAATAACAACTAAAAATAATTTAAAATTCACATAAAATTATTTTAAAATAGAAAATAAGAAGATAAAAAAACAAAGAAGACATAAAAAATTAAAACAAAAGATATTAAGAATAAAAAAATATTATTAATAAAGTATCTTCGAGATATTTTTTGACACATTATTAATTTTAAAAACTCTTTTAATAGGACGAAGTTAAATGATCATCTCCTCCTTTTAAGTGCAGGTTGAACGGTTGAAAACCGAAATTTGAATTTTAAAAATGTAAATATAAATTTTCTCATTATTCCTAGTTTTCGTTTAATTTTTTTTTATTCAACTTGATTCTCACGATATTTTTTATCGTCTACAACATTATTTCTTCTTCGTCTTCTTCCTCCTTGCCATTTGCTTTCCTTTTATTTATTTTCTTTTTGCCTTTTCATAATAATCAATCATCATCTTTACAATAATTTCGAACTTCATTTCATTATTGAGATGATCTTCAACATTTCATTTTTTGTCGCAGTTCTGACGTCATATTTCCTGATTTTCTTAATCGTTGGCTTTTCTTCCTTTGCTTTCTACCATTTTATTTTTGATTTTTCATTAGCCCAGACATTTTATTCATTTACCAATCAACGCGCAGTTCAAAACCCGTGTCAAATTTTCTACTCTTTTGCTTTTTCCCTAACAACGACGCCTTCCCGACATTCTTTTCATTACTTGCATATTCTTTGTCTCTGCCACTGCTTCCTGCATTCCCGTCATACATGATTCAGCCTCATTCGTTCTTTGATATTATCATTATATTATCATGTGCGTTTCTTTCTTTCGTATATTTTATTTATATGCACACATACACGCATACACACACATATACATAGGCAAGGTTGTTCTGTACAGGGCCTGTTTCCAGTAGATTCTGTTCTTCTTGTGAGTTCTCATATGATGGATCACACACACACACACACACACACACACACACACACACACACACAACTGTAACTTCTGAGGTCTTCATGGGATTAGTGAGACTGGAACATCTTCTGCGGGATTTCTGAGGCCCCCTCCTCGCATTAATCTCATTTTTGTGAAAGGTTTACTAACGAGGCTTGCATTATTGTATCCATGATAGCTGGCCACTCATATCCGAGGTTGCTCAGGCACATTTGTGCAACACCCACAGTGGTTTATACTTTAACTATACTGAGCAGAACTTAGTTGCAGTTTTCTGGGCGCGTTATCTTGCGTGATCAACAGTCTTAACAAGTCCCTTGGTCACGCTGACGTTTTGCTAGCACAACCCTCGACGGCTCCGAAAGGGTCCCATCTAACCAATTTCACTAACAAGGCTTGTGTCAACGCTGGCTGATAACACCAAAAGTCATCTTTCTAACAAAAAAAAAAAATCGATCATGGCGAGATTCAAAACCGGATCTTAGAAAGCGAACGTTCTAACCACTCGGCAACGTTCCCATAATATATATAGAGACAGACATACATAGCTGACTACTATCGTTTTCAAAGAAAAGTGGCTAGCCAATTCCTGTTGAATGCTCAGGCATATTTGTGTTTGTTTTATTAGTTTATAATCTATTTCTTTTATTCGATTTCACTTTTGCAGTAATATTGTTTTTTCCAAATTTTACTTTATCTTTGTTTGTTTGTTTGTTTCTTTCTTTCTTTCTTTCTTTCTTTCAAGTATATATGTCTCATATCTTTCTTTACTTCATTTTTTCTCTATTTTATTTTCTTTAATTCACTATTTATTTTTTCTCTTTCCTTTTTTAGTGCTCGGCCTGCATATCCTTTATTTAAAAACTAGCAGTATAGCCCAGCGTTGCTCGGGTGTAATGAAAGCTTTAAAACTAATGCATGGTCCTGGAGCTCAGACTCTTTGGAGGTTGGCACGAAAGACTAAATAGCAATAGTTGTAGACCGTAGACTGAAAGAAAAATGAATGGATGTAAGTCAAATTTTGATTTCCTGGTATCGATATCAAATAAGTTTTTTTCGTCTTAAACTGAAATTTGAAGGCTAAATAAGTCCTCTGAGTAAATGGTATCATGGCTGAAACTAAGAATTACAATTATGCCTACGTAGAGCCAAACACTAAGCAAAAACTAAAATAAAAGGGCTGAAAAAATACAGACATAAAGGCAGATAAACAGACATACACACAAACATCTTGCCTTTTATATATATATATATATATATATATATATATATATATATATATATATATATTATCGATTTTCTGCACTATTGTAAGAACTGCAATTTTGAAACTTCTGAATATCGTTTCTTATGTCTTTGTCTATGAGTGTATCAAATTTGATTAAAATTAGAACACTCCTTCTATAACACGATTTTTTCGATTATCGATTTTCGATATTTATCGGGGGTACCTCGACACAAAACCTAGCTAAGAACACTCACAGACGCTTATAGTACAACTGTGTAAATTTTCAATAAAATCGGTTCAGCCATTTCGGAGTCTGTAGGTAACGGACACACACACACACACACACACACACACACACACACACACACACACACACAAAGTTACATTTATAAATAAGTTTAGATATCTTTCATTCATTCGCCCTTCTTTTAATCATTTTTATTCTTTCCTTTACTCATTTTCCCTATTCTTTTCTTTCTCTATATTTCTCGCATGCATTTTTATCAAACTTCATTTTTCTTTATTCTTTCTCATATAGCCTCTATCCTTCTTTTCATTTTTTTTTCTTCCTTTTTCCATTCCTTATTCTCTTCTCATTTCCTTCTGCTTTAGACTTCTTTTTCTGTTTCTTCTTTGTCATTTTTTTTATTTCATAGCTGTTTTGTTTATTTATTTAGTATTATCTCCTTTCTTTTTTATCTTATTTCTTAATTATCTCCCCTTTGATTATTTTCTCTTTTCTTTTCCTGCCTCGAAATTCCATTATATCGCGAACCTAATTGCCTATAATTTACTCCCGATTCTTTGGCGTCTTAATGGATTCAGGTCAAGACTTTATGTTCCTCCATACTGATTACAATCAACATCTTAGCTTAATTTATTATTTGACATAACGAAAATCGCCGTGGGTGATTGGCACAGCAGCCCACAAAACTGGGTAATTCGTGAATCTATCTAACAAAGGTTTTCGACTTTACTTCGGACTCTTCTAAGCATAACTGTAGAACTTGAGTGAAAGGAAAAAGACTGGCAAATAAACCATGGTATTTTGACTAGGCATCTCTGATACACAGACTCACAACAACGCGCTGATACAACACGATACGCATAGGTACACTCACGCAAAAACGTGTGCATACATTCGCTCCTGGCACGTACACAAAATACGAAAAAGCTCAGACATATTCTCACGCAAACTTACACCAAAATCTTTAAGACGATATGTCTAAGAATTTTAAAATAGGCAATGATTTGATTAACTTGACAAACTTGTTGAATATTTAAAATACCATGTTTACTAGAAATACGTTTTGTTGGAATTGGAGTCTATTGGAGTTGGTATCAAAGATAATTATCTTTCGGACAAGGATGATACATCTGTGTTAAAAAATGTATACGCTAAAATTTGCAATACCCAAATCTATATTCTATCTTTTCACTGGAACTATTACGTCTCGGCAAATACGGGTTTGAACATTTGCTTTTTGTGATCATATATGAACAGATTAAGATAGATAGATAGATAGATAGATAGATAGATAGATAGATAGATAGATAGATAACCGGAATTCAATCTATAACCTGTAACGATTGCTATGTACTATATAGGAGAAACCTCAAAGAATTTAAATAAGAGATTATCCGAACAAAAAAAGCGATCTTTCACAAGACTAAAAACTCAGCGCTTAAGTCGCTCACTGTAAAGAGAATGACTATAATTTCGATTTAAAAAACGCTACTTTAATCAAAAGAGAAAACAATTTACTAA
This sequence comes from Ascarosepion bandense, assembly GCA_037127315.1. Taxonomy (NCBI): domain Eukaryota; kingdom Metazoa; phylum Mollusca; class Cephalopoda; order Sepiida; family Sepiidae; genus Ascarosepion; species Ascarosepion bandense. The sequence goes on along the minus strand of JBBBDQ010000195.1, from coordinate 425,980 downwards.
GGCAAAAATGTATAGAAAGTGCTTTGATTGCTAAATCTTTCACAGTAAGTCTATATCCCGGTTCCTACAACATTTCACCCTTTTTTATATATCTTCTGTTAACTAAATTTAGGACACTTAATAACAAAATTGATAAAAACAACAAAACTATAGGAAACCGAAGGCAACCGGATAGATTACAAAATCAGACATGTCTGGGGAAAAAGTATTTAAATTCCATCAACAAAAGCATTACTTTAGTCTGATGAAGTCTTTCTAGAGGACAAGACGGATTATAGATAAATTTTTCCACCTTTTCATTCATATGCCTAACATTCCTCTGATACAAAAATTATCCAATTCTCCTTTAGATAGATAGATAGATAGATAGATAGATAGATAGATAGATAGATAGATAGATTCTTCTTTTATGTGCCATGTCTCTTCAGAAGATGGGCAATTATAGCTCTACACAACTTGCTATCCTTTCTAATATTAAGCATGTTTGTCACCGTATTACATACTCCCCTAGTTTCTGTTCTGTCGTCCATTTACACAAACTTATTAAGTAGGCTACTTGCTGTTTCCTTCTACCTTTCTAGCATTCAATTTCCCCTTAAGTGTCAAATTCTCTAATCTCTCTTTCCCCATTATGTGTAACAGAAATTTCAACTATCTCTGATTCTAAGTACAACTGTCATTTTTGTTTCCATTTTCTTACAAACTTCCTGGTTGCTCACATATTTCATTCATGATATTCTGAACATCCTTCTGTAGAGTTGCATTTTTGTTACCACATTTCTTCTCTGTCTTTGTTGTCTCACTTCTTCATCTGTAAAAAGGTTGTTCAAGATTCACTGTCATATAGGAGGATTGATATTACATGGCAGTTCAACGCTTTTATGTTTTTCATAGGATTGAATGATATGGACAAAATATGATAGATAGATAGATAGATAGATAGATAGATAGATAGATAGATAGAATGATAGAATGAGATAGATAGATAGATAGATAGATAGATGAGATAGATAGATAGATAGATAGATAGATAGATAGATAGATAGATAGATAGATACTCATATGAATACATACGTACAAACATGCATACATATGGACAAAATTAGATAGACAGATAGATACGATTTCTCAAAAAACTTTCATTCATACGTACACGCAGACTCACGTGTATATACATTTGATCATTTACACACACACATAAACATACACAAAACACTATGACATATTCTCATGCAGAAAAACGCCAAAATCTTTCAGATTATATGTTTGAGAATTTTGAATAGTAAGTAGTCATAACAGATAAATAGGTGATTTTCTAAGCGTAGCTCAAATGTGACACAAGGCCGAAAGCATGGAGTACCAAGTGAGGATTGAACTCACAACTTAGTCGTAATTGTTACAGAAAGACAAGCTTGCCACAAATTACCCCATGTCGAGGTGCTAAGATAGTAAAAACTACAGACTCGATTGAGAGTTTCACAATTAATTATTTACGTTTCTATAATTTGCAGTAAATATGGTGATTCTCTAAGCACAGCTTAGATATGGCACAAGGTCGAAAGTATGAGGCCCTCAGCGAGGATCGGACTAACTACCCAAATCTAATGATTATAGCGAGACAAGCTTGCTAACCATTACACCACGTCGAGGTGCCAAAATAGTAATTGCTATAGATTCGACTGTTAGTTTCACAATCAATAATTAACGTTTCTTTAATGTGCAGTTAATATATCAGTATAGTAAAATTTAGTTCGAATTTCAGTTAAATTCATTGCATTCACTTACGCGCAAATACCCTTGGGAAAGGTATTAATCCGTCTCTTCCTTCCAGTTATGGGTTAAATAACAGGATAGATTGGGTTCTATAGCTTTGGCTGGCAACCAGTCTACCACAGAAAGCAATGGCAACCTACTGCGGGATAATCTTCTGCCCAGTCAGTCATGTCTCTTTCGAGACATGATCTTCCAAGCGTGTTTCACGTATGGTACTTAACTGACTGATCAGTCTATTACTCAGTATTTTATTCAGTCAGTTAAGTGGTATACATGATACACGCTTGGGTGATCATATCTCTTTCGATCCATGATTGACCTGGAAAAAGATTTTCCTGTAGTAGGTTGCCATGTCTTTCTGCGGTGTACTGGTTTCAATCAATGAACCCAATTTGACCTGCTATTTAACCCATAGCTAGAGGGAAAAGTGATGAAATTCGAACTCGGCTCAACCGATTTCCCATTCCGAGCCGATAGCCATTACATTACAACGCACATCCTCAGTCATTCATTCCGATTAATAATTTGATCGACTTCAAGATGGCAGTTTGTAAAACATTCATCTAAGTGCTGACTTTGATCAGCGCAGAGCAGCAGATGGTGCAGTCACTCAATTAGATAAACTGAACTTCGCAGAATGGCGATGCTTGTAGAAATTATGCAAGTAGGTACCATCCATTTTTCAAAGCATATTGCAATCAGTGACCATCCTCATATCAGAAAAGAATGAGGCATGAAAATAAATACTTGCGTATGATATGTCGCCTAGAACAATGACAAAACAGCTATTTTAATTATTTACTTTGTTCGGACTGTTGTTTTCATCTTTATTGTCATATTCACGACGTTTCAGCCGTTGTCCGATCCGACATTCTTCCGGTGAATGGAATTTTGAAAACAATCCTTTTATTTTGATCAGTGAGGTAGAGTGTTCTCGTTTCATGAGTCATGCCACTTTCGGTTGTCATACCTATCCCAATTTAACTCAATGTTCGTCACTGTCTTCAGGCATTGAAATCACGCCAAAACGTCGTAAATATGACAATAAAAGTGCGAACAGTAGTTCGAACAATGTAAATAATGTAAATTCTTCATTTCAGAAATATCGACAGGTCAGTCAGTTAAGTGCCATACGTGATACACGCTTGGGCGATCATGTCTCGAAAGAGACATGACTGACTGGGCAGAAGATTATCCCGCAGTAGGTTGCCATTGCTTTCTGCGGTAGACTGGTTGCCGACCAAGGCTATAGAATCCAATCTGTCCTGCTATTTAACCCATAACTGAAAGGAATAGATAGATTAATACCTTTCCCAAGGGTATTTGCGCGTAAGTGAATACAATGGATTCAACTGGAATTCGAACTCGGCTGCCCCGGTTTCTCGTTCCGAGCCGATATCCACTGTACCACAACGCACAGTAATGAAATGCCCGGTTTCAATTCTAAGTTATAAAAAATCAACTTGCAATACATGAACACACCTTAGAATGTAACAAACACTATTAGATACTAATATAAGCAATGAAAAATGGAAATTCTTTATTCGTACTAATATCCTCAACTATGTTGCATTCAACGTAGCGTTTCAGCTCTAGATATCTCGAAGATTTTGACAATATGTGGTACAAGAGGTGACTGAATAAACTGTCCAACTACGGCATCGCCGGGAGAGTCTTATCTTCCCCGTCATGAAGATCTATGAAGGTTGTTGTTAATGATCCAACCTCTATGATACTTGTTATCAATGATGGTGGCTCCAAGGTTCTCTTTCCCCCGTCTTACCTACTTTATACTTTATGTTAATGACCTATCCAAGAACATTCTCAGATCTTTACTATATATATATATATATAGTGTATTGAGGTGGAAGATAATTTCTCTGCAACCTCTCTAAAGATGGCTCATGTGAACCGAAAGCTTAGAACCAGCATAATAAAGAAATATCCAAATGTTGGACAATTTTTGTCCTTATTTTCACCTGAAAGCAAAGCCAAAATACGATGTTTAGAACGGCTCATGATTAAACATAATATACATTCATTGTCTGATATATTTAACAATATACAGGATGAATGCAAATCTAAATATCTTGATCATCAATGTCTGGCAGATAATGTTCTCTCTGATCTGTTTAGCACATTTTAATGCGGAAATACTGACTGTTTTCATTGAATACTGTTGCCATATCCAGTAAGGTGTTCCTGCTATTCATTTTGAGGTTCTCGACAAAATCCAAAGGTCGATCTGCAATATAATCGATCCTGATTTAGCATCCCGTGATGTGAGATCTACATGAAATCTACAAGTATTTTCATGACAACTACTCTAACGAGCTTTTCCCACTCGGTTCCCCGACCACATGTATTTACACGTGCTACCGGACTGGCATCAAGGTCCCACCGTTTTTACCGTCGAAGTAGTTAAATGTAACCTCCTCTTCTACTCTAATAGTTTCTTGTTCACGCACTTCCCGTTTGTAGAACACCCTTCCGCTTGCTTGCTTCCCTAATAACTAAGATCCCCCAAAATTTAAATGCAACGTCAATTCCCATCTTCTATCTCCTTGATTCTCATCGATCTTTTATCTTTCCTTCGACATATGTACCTTTTTTTTTCTCACTCTAACCTCCTGCGCAGTCCCGTCTTGCTTGGGGTGAAATGAGTATAAAAAAATCCAACTTATCCAAAACTAGTCTAACAACATTTCATTACAAGCGAGTAAAATTATAAACCTGTGTCAATCCTGATAAGTAATCATGCGTTCAAGACAAAGAGCTTCGAATGATGACTGACCTCAGATGAAACAAGGGGTTCGATCTTGACTCACCTCAGATGAAACAAGGGGCTTCGAATGCTGACTCACCTCAGATGAAACAAGGGGTTCGATCTTGACTCACCTCAGATGAAACAAGGGGCTTCGAATGCTGACTCACCTCAGATGAAACAAGGGGTTCGATGTTGACTCACCTCAGATGAAACAAGGGGTTCGATGTTGACTCACCTCAGATGAAACAAGGGGTTCGATGTTGACTCACCTCAGATGAAACATACATATGATTAAAGATGTTGGAAAAATGGTCGGTTCCCTGTACTGCTCCAGCAAGTAACTGACTCCTGCTGTCATGCTCAATATTTTTAGGAGTCAGATGAAGAGCATGGCTGCCATATCTGGGTTGTTTCTGCACAGTACGCGCTTTACAACCTCGACAGAGTTCACAAGTGCTTATCCGGCTCTGTGAGTGATAAAGTGTTTTACATCCTGCAACTCTGATCGCACAGACGAAAAGTTACTAGCCTTTGACTACTTTATCGCTATTGCTATAGCAGATGGTCGGACGAGCTACATTAGTTTTACCTGCTCAGACCTTCACAGCTAGGACCCGCCATATCATGTTCACGGTGGTAAACCAATTCAATTCTCTTCGTGTTCTTTTGATAAGGAGAAGGCTTATATGTTTATTTACACTATTATTGTTGTTTGGAGTGTTGTCCTCATCCTTATTGTCATGTTCATGACGTTTCGGCCTTTATATGCCTCAACCTTCTTCAGGTGATATACGTTGGAATTTAATTCACTGGGGTAGATTGTTCTAGTTTCACGTGACATGCCTTCTCTGGATGTCTCAGTATCAGAAACTCAACTCTCTGTTTTTGTTCACCTCTGCTGTGGCCAGGTATTGAACTCATAAATCTTTGGGTTACTGAGATATTAGGTTTATAAGTTTCCAAAGTTCATACACTGGTGTCCCAAAAGTAGTGGATAAAGGCGATGGTTGAAGTAAATCCAGTGGCTTAATCAAACTACAATACCTCACCTCAGAAATATAGACAGATGATTATATTTAACTTTTTTAATATATGCTATTTTAATTTGCTCTTTTATATTTAATTTTAATATAAATCCCCCTTCTCCCTTCACAACTATCAGTTAATTAGTAAGACTTGTATCACACACACACACACACACACACACACACACACACACACACACACACACATAAGATTTTATTTATTGTTGCTTTAATTTTCCCCGTATTCTTATATGTTTCCTTTTTTTGTTGGAGATAAGGAATGTAAAACTGTTCCATAATTTTCGACTTTCCAGGCGCTTTCAGCCTCTTCACAGGCCATTTTCAAGGAGGCTGTTTTTCTGGTGTTTTAATGCTCTGATGTTTGACTGTAATGTAATTTTTCGTTTTAGTGCTTTTTTTTGTTGTTGTTGTTTAAAGGAGAGTTATTTAAAGTTGTCACGTGATGCGCGCAGCGGGCATCATGTGAGCGTCTGTCTATTTTTTTAAAAAGTTTCAAAACTCCATTTCCATTGTTAAATTGTGCAAGGTTTATGGTAGGGGAAACTTGTTTGATATATAGCTCTTCTCTTATAGCGAGCTGCCTTTGATATTGTAATTTAAACAGTATTTTTGTATTATCAACCAAAACCTTTCTTAAAGGTTCGGCAGAAAGTAATGACAAACTACTGCGGGAAAATCTTCTACCTAGGCAGTCACCCAAGCATGTATCACCCAAGCGTGAATCACGTATGGCACTTAACTGACTGATTACTGATAGGTGCTATGTAAGGCGTCTAATCAGGGAAGTAGTAGTATGGCCAATATAGGTAATTGGTTTATGACAAGAAACACACTCTTGTACAAGGCATTGAAATTAATATAATACATTTTCGAAGTAGAAATTCATATAATATATATTAGAAGTAGAACAGACTGATGGGTTGTCAGTTCTCTTTTTGTAGTAATTTTCTTCATTAAGAGTGTTCATATATATTAATATATATACATTTACTTTATTAAGAGTGCTTATATATATATATATATATATATATATATATATATATATATATATATATATATATATATATAGTGGGTTATCCGTTATAGTGAAGTGCATTTGTGTGTTGAAACAGATTAACTGAATTTGACCTTGTTAGTATATATATATATCAATTAAGGTTGTTTTTTTTTTTTACAAATAAAACTAATGTCTTTTGGTTGGTACAAATGTCGTTAAAATGTTCATAGCAGTAAATGCCGAAAAGAGTTTGTGCATATGTATGTGTGAGCGTTCGTTTGTTAGGAGTGTCTTTGAAGTCTCAGCTCAGTTCATTCGGGTAAGTGGCTCAGTGAACAGTGAAGAAGAAGACGAGAGAGAAAGGAGAGGCAAGCATGATGCGATCGCTTGACGTGGTCAAGGGACGGGCTAATTATGCTCGTATTTTCTCAACTGGCGATGCTTCCTGTGTCGGCTTTTTATTTCGCCTTTGGGGCTCCAAACAAGTCATTTGGGAATTCACACACGGATTTAATTCTGGGTTTCCCATCGGACGATAAACAAAATTCACATCGGCTCGCGAAAAGCGTCCGTAAAAGGAATTTGATATTTATTTATTTTTGGTTTACCTCCGGAACATCTGCGTGGAGCCCAGATGCGCAAAGACCAGTTTTGGTCATTTGCTATCTGGATCTCTGGGGGCAAACATCCGGTCCCTGGTATCACTATATATATATATATATATATATATATATATATATATATATATATCAATGCTCGTCAGTGTACAAGTTCAATGGACTGGCCACTTGGCTGCGCGATCTGTATAGGGTATAACATCGTATTCCAAGGCGCGTATTGTACGGAGTGCTACTATGCGACAGAAGACATTAAAGCTGAACAATGAAATTGTATGAAGACTTAACTGGTTCAAGATCAGATTAAGGAACTAAAAGAGTGTACTGCCAAACGATTGCGTTGAGGTATTTTGTTCACTAATCCTCTGCAAACTTTGAACAAGACCAGCATCAAAGAACAAACTAATCAAGAACTTGTGTCACTTTGGTGCTGATCCCAATGTGTGTGTGTGTGTGTGTGTGTGTGTGTGTGTGTGTGTGTGTGTGTGTGCACATTTATAGAATGTCGTGGTTATTTTTCTCGTCTCCATATACTCTTATTATTCCTTTTCTTTCTTTTTTTTTTCTAACTTTCATGGAGATTTACAGATTTAGTTAAAGCCCAGTGAACATTCATTGTTTCGGTTTGTTTTTTGCTTTAACTTATTTTTTCTGCGTTTTTAAGAACAGTCATGTTTCAAAGAAGAATTTGAGCACATTTCTGATGCTTTTTGAGGGCTTACCGTTTTCATAAGCCATTATCAAAGCCACTTGTATCGATAGGGTTGTATATATGAGATGGTGGGTGTCAAATAGGGTTTCTTTTTTGTTTTTTCATCTATCGCATCTATTCTTTTTTTGTGCATCGTAGTTGCGAAATTATATCCGAAAAATAGACAAATCGTTCGACTCATAAAAAAGGCATCTTAAATAATCTTCGTTTGTCTTTTGTCAAACTGGCATAAATGAAAATTTGCTGCCTCCAGACATATTGTTTGGTGCTTGTTCTTTTCAAACGATGGTATGTACGTGGATGCATTTTCTTATTAAGTAGCTACACGAAATCATACCTAACTTCTTGACATCCCTTTTGAGATCTAATGGCAGATTGGCTATCCATGACAACTAGTAGAATACCAGCCTCAACGGATAGCCAAAATAAGTTTCGGTTCAATGAATGCTTTTCGCACGACACGGTGCACTTGGTATAGATTTAGAGTTCTCCTTCTTGCAGACAGGGTGCCACACAAAACTAGACCGTTCTGCTATTTAATCCTTAGCTGGAGGAGAAGAACCCGTGAATCCATGTCTTTATCAATGACATTAGTGTGAATTTGAACTCTTATCACCGAACCCATTTTCTGCGCCGATAACCGTTACACTTCTTCTTCAATGAATCGCGTCCTTTCACGACATAGGCGATCGTGGCTCTAAACAATTTCCTATCCTTTCTACACATATAAACAACTCCGATACATATAAACCAGCAAGTTGTCTTCTTCTTCTTCTTCTTCTTCTTCTTCTTCTTCTATGTTCAGTGTTTTTCAGGGCGATCATGGCTCTCCACAACTTTCTATTTTTGTAGTTCTTAGCAACAGTTGTCTTTTACTATATTTTCCAATATCTGTTCTGCCATCCATTTGCACAAATTGATTAGGTAGGATACTCGCTCTTTTCCTCTTAATTTTTGCCTTCAATATATCATGTGATTGTCAAATTTTCCAAGCTTTCTTTCCTCATTATAGGTCGTAGACATTTGAACCGGTCCTTTCTGATTCAAAGTATAAGTGTCCTTTTCATTTCTGCTTTCCTTAAAATGACCTTTTTGCTTATATGCTCTGTCTATGGTATTCTCATTATCCTTCTGTAGTATCACAGCTCTCCGTTTCCTGAAGTTTCGTCTTCATCTGCGAGAATCCATTTATTTTATATTATTCTTGGTTTGTGTGTTTGCTGTTTTTTACTTTTGATGTTTTACAAGAAAGGTGATTGTATTACTGTTTGTTAAAGTCTTATAGACTGATTGGTGTCATGTTCATAAATATTTTCTTGAATTACCTGGTGTAAAATTCTTAATAGTAACCATCGGATAATATATTTAGTTAGCAATGGCTGGAAAGTCGACTGAGTAAAACGCTAGAATAAAAACAAAAGAAAGTAAAAAAGTCCGTCCGAATAAGATATCATGTCGCAAATACTAATTCATCTCGTTATTATTTACCGAAAATCTTCAGTTGAATAGTTTATTTTCCCGGCTATAACTAAGAAGCTATCTATTATGGAAACCCCTTACTATATTTGCTATTAAAAACCTTTAACAACTTTTTTGTTAACATATTACTGTTTCTTATTTGCAGGTGCATTTCTCATTCCCTATTTCGCCGTGTTGACACTATCAGCCCTTCCATTATTTTTTATGGAATTGGTCCTGGGACAATTCCATCGACAGGGACCAATAACGATATGGCGAATTGTGCCATTATTTAAAGGTAAGGCATCATTTTTCAACTATCAAATGTTCCAAAACTATAATTTCGCATTTATTTCACCTCTTGTATTCTCCATCAAATTTTATCCCGATGTATCCCGATGTATTTTGTTAATCGAATCAGTAGTAATTGCATTGTGGTGTGGTGGATAATGGCTCGGTATTAGAAATTCGAAAATCGTGTCCGAATTTCAGTCGGGTTCGTTACGTTCCATTACGAATAAATATATTTGTGAAAAGTATGAATCCATATCTTGAATATGCATGGCAGACTGGTTCGCTAGCCTAATTTGACGACGAGACCAGCGCAGAAAGAAACGACAAACTACGGTGGGAAAATCTTTTTGCCTCGTCAGTCATGAATCGGGAAGAAATGTGATCGCCCATGTGTGTATCATTTATGGCACTTGACTGGCTGAATAGTTTTATGTCACTTACTTCCTCTTTGTAATTATTTGAAGTCAAGTTATCTTAACTTTTACGTAAAAAACTTACAGTTGTTGTTTTCATATGAAATCTAAACAGTTAGGAACTTATTTTTCATAATGCTGTGATTTCTGTTTCAAACAGGTTTTATCATTATTACAGCTTGCAGCGCAACAATTTTTGAAGCTTCAAAAAATTAACAACTTTTATTTCACTTATGGGGAAAAATTGAAAATTTAAATCCGTTGGTCTAATATAAACTTCATTTAATATATCTGTGTATATCAAGTTCTTAAAGTAATTGAACACACACATACCTACATACATAATCGGTTGTCCTTAAATTCAATGTTGATTTTTAAGGGAAATTACAACACAAGATAAAACTATACCATTAAATATTTATTCAACTAAATATGAACCATTTTGTTGCACAACATTTTTATATTTTTCATTCAAATGAAAAATTCCGTCTTCAAAGAATTTGGGTGATTTCTCGGCAAAGAACTTATGGAAGTGGCTTTTTATCCTAAGAATTAAAATTTTTACCATTGAGATTATTTTGTAAGGACCTGAATAAATTAAAATCTGAAGAAGCAATGTCTAGTGAATATGGCGACTAAGGTAACACATCCCAGGTAAGCTGCAACAATTTTTGTCCGGTCACCAAAGAAACATGAGGTCCTGATGAAAAACAACGCCTTTCTTGTTCGCCAATTTTGGCCACTTTTCTTGAATTGCTGCCTTTAATTCAGGCTGAGGTAATTGACTGATTAATTGGCAGAAGTTCATAGTTCAGAATTCCTTTCCAATCCTACCAAATGCACCGCATGACTTACTTAGGATAAAGTCCTGCTTTGGGGGTGTCTAAAGTTGGCTCATGTCTCTTACCCAACCATCTTTTTCGCTGACCATTGTTGTAAACTAACAATTTCACATCACCCAACACAATTTCCTTAAAAGAGGGCGGGTTTTTATTGCGTTTATACAGTAAATCACAGCCATAAATGTTATCCAAAAGATTCTTTTCACTCACATCATGTGATGTCAAAACAGCATAGCGATTTAAGTAATCAAGCTACACTACGTGCTCATGGATGTTGGATTTTGATAAATTTAGTGTTTCTGCCAATTCCCGCTTTGTGTAATTTAGGTTATTCTCAATCAATATCATTTAGTCGTCATCTTTACTGGAGGGTCTGTCTGAATATTAATTATTAAAAAACTACAATCGCAACTCCAAACTTAGCAAACTACTTCTGTACATTTCTGTCAGCTCAAATACCTTTACTGTACACAGCACATATTCTTTTGGAACCCAAACACATCATCGGGAGAAATTAAGGTTTGGAATCATTCTCTGTTTATATTTGGTTTGTTGTTGTCGTGGGGGTTGGTTGGGGTTATTGGTAATTAAGTTAATGTGTCTCTCGTTTTGACCGTTTGACCCTCGAAGAATCCGGTGTGTAAGTGCGAAATTGTTGATTAATGGTATTATCTGTTGGAATGTACGTCCTATCAGTCGGGTACATCTTCCGGTTAGAATTTCTAAGAGGGATTCGTGTTGAGTGGTCATTTTTATGGTTGGCTATCGTTTAATTGATTGATGTCTGCTGTTAGTGGACCTAATCCATGTATTACCTTTGATCCTGTGTCTATGTTTTCACTTTGGGGTTTCTTAGACGTGATAGGGTGGGGTGTTTTTTCTTTCGAATTTTAATTTTTTCGGTATGGAATATTTTTTTTATATTATACGGTTTTTTTAATATGTTTTTTTTTATATTTTATAGTCAAGTTTGGAGTATTATTGCATTTAGGCAAAGTTATTTCAAGAAATCTAAATTTGTATTCTTTAGGAAGTAAATGCAAATTAGTGTTTTATCAGTTTTTTGTATAAAGTTGTATGTTTAATCTTAATTTTAAGTTTAGAGGGTCGGTTTTTTTCTTTTAATTTTTTATATTCTTTTTTCTATAAATTAACGTTTGGAATACTATTTATTTATTTTAATGTTTTAAATATTTTATTTATTTAGATATTTTTGCGGGCATTAGATCTTGCTTTAAGGATTTATTATATCGATTTTTTCTATAGCATTTTTTATCTGTTATCATAATAAAAATATCTATTCAAATTTCCAGTACTTTTTAGTATGATTGTAGGTTTATATCTTACGTGTGCTTACAGCTTATTTTTGTGTATGATATAATTATTCTGAAGTAGTATATTTAATCTTGATTTTGAATATATGAATTTTGATTCTTTTTCGAGTTTGAGAGCTATTTGCTTAATTTTGATTTTTCAAGTACGGAATATTTTTGTATTTAAGTAAGGTTAGTGTGTTAAGTAAGGTTATTGGTGTAGGCTTTAGTGATAGACCTTGCTTTATGGATTTATTGGATCGATTTTTCTATAGTATTTTTTATCTTTTATAATGAGAATATCTAATCAAACTCTTAGTATTTCTTAGCATGATTGTAGGGTTAGGTCCCTAATGTGCTTGCAGTTTACTGTGGTTTTGTGTCTCTGATTTAAGAGCTTGTTAGTATTTATATATTTAAGGATTTTTATTTTTTCTTGAAGGCAAAGAAAGCATGGTTCTTTTATAGATTTTGCTGTTCTTGCTTTTTTGAGAATTTTCCATTTGACCTTAGGTGTTTTATTTTCGTTTTTTAATTTCCAAAAGTGTTTGGAGTGAGATGTCATGTTTTGTTTTTCTTTGTTATTGAAGGATGAGAGGTGATTGTAAAAGCGCTTTTTAAATACGTTCATGGTATTCCCAATATATTTTTTCTTCTTTAGGATTTTCTGAGGATGAAATCGAACACATATATATCAGAGATTTCGTCAGACATTTATTGGCCATGGGACATTGGTTGTGGTTTCTACAGTTACAGAGGTTGTTATCATGGGACGGTCTTGTATTAGTGTTGGATTTATTTTTGCTGTGTATTTTTAATATTTTAGTGTTATGCATTTTGTTATGCAATTTTTCTAGATTATTGGAACAGCTATAGCTTAATTTTATGGTATTTTTATTAAAGATTTTGCTTAGAGGGTTATGTTTGGGGAAGTGTTTCTCTACTATTTTAAGAAATTTATGTCCCAGCTTGAAATTAACTGATTGGTTGAATGGAGGGTTATACCATATTATTTTCCTGCTTCTTTTATTTCTGCTTTTTCGACTTTTTAATTTTTTCACAAAACTGATCTTTGATGATTTATACCCGCTTTCATTAAAGTTCTATTATAAATTACCTTGTGCTTCTCAAATATCTCTTTGTTGGATGAGTGTGTGTTAATGCGACGTTCAACTGATGATGGGATGTGTTTAATAATGGATGGTGGGTGATTAGAGTTGGGGTTTATATATATTGGGTTAGCGTTGTTTTTCATGTAAGGTTGGAAAGTGTTTGATACTAGGTCTAATGTTATGTCTAGAACGTCTCCTTGCTTGATATTGTGGTTAATTACTACGTTAAGGCCAAAGGATTTAAAGACTCTATGGATTAATTTTCTGGTTTTATCAACCTTACCTCCAGTAGATTTATCAATTGTCATTAGTCCGTCGTCCCTATACAGTCCTATCCTGCTCGTTTCTATTTCCTTATGTACAGTTAAGTTGTACAGTAAGAATAATCCGGTTAGATCCGAAGCTTCTGCAGAATCCAGTGCACCCATTGATAAATCAAAGTTCTCCTTTGAGTTCTTAGGCCACTGTTCGTTGTTGTGGATTATAACTGATTTCCTGCAGTTTCGGATAATTCTAATCTCATCCTCTGTGATGTCCGGGTAGAACTCAGCGAACTCCAGAGCGAGGCTGAATAAGTTCTCCGAAATTGATGGGTAGAAGTCCACAATGTCAAATTGCAAAAAGGTAGCCTTATTCTTTCCACCAATTTTTTCAAACCACTCGATTATGTCTACCGTACCCTTCCATTGCGCTAACGGTCAAAACGAGAGACATTAACTTAATTGCCAATAACCCCAACCAACTCCCACGACAACAACGAACCAAATATAAACAGAGAATGATTCCAAACCTTAATTTCTCCCGATGATATGTTTGGGTTCCAAACACTGAAACAGCCATATGATTGTAGAGAAGAAGACATATATAGAAGAAATTATGTACATGTTCTAAAACATAATATATATATATATATATATATATATATATATATATATATATATATATACGGTTATACATCAGATTTAAATTATATTTTAATTATACCAGTAAACAGTGATCAATATATATTAGAAGGGAAATGAAGCTTTAACATGTAGAGTTTCTAGATATTTAAGTTGGGGAGATCAGCCGATTATGCTACTATTTCTATTTGGAATACAAATCGATTGACGAATTGGAGTAGATAGACTAAACTATCGCCCGGTTCACACTCCACCCACGTCTATTGAACAGGTGAAGAGGCTCATCCCTTGTTCCTTGTTTAGGATGTGGTTTCCGGCTTTCTCTTTTCCAATCTTTCACTCTTTTTTTTTTTCAATTGGAGTAGATAGACTAAACTATCGCCCGGTTCACACTCCACCCATGTCTATTGAACAGGTGAAGAGGCTCATCCCTTGTTCCTTGTTTAGGATGTGGTTTCCGTCTTTATCTTTTCCAATCTTTTCACTTTTACGTAGCCCCCTGCGCTTCAGTGGCGTTACCGCCTTGCTAGGGGTGATATGATTAAAAAACAAACAAAAAAAAAACCCCGAAAAGGTCGAAAGCATTGTAGTGTAATCGGCTGATCTCACCAACTTGCATTGAAGCATTAAACGGACTATTTTATCTAACAAGCTACATCATTTACACTATTTATAATTAGACTCTTGCCCCCCACTGATGAGGACAACAATCCAAATATAATGGTAACTCCACATCCCAGAAATTCAGATAAAAATTAACAAACTACTGTCCTGAGAAGAAGGAGAACGATCAGGGAAGAAGAGATAACTGACCGAATTTAATAGTGAAAGTTAAAAGCAAATATAAGAACAATCCTGAGACTCAAAAGACAATTTTCTTGTTCTAGAGAGATTTTTCCGACTAGACACCGAGGCCATGCATATGTACCCTAGAATCCCTTTGCTAAAGAGAAAGATATCCTTGGATAGAGACTTCAGTGATCGAGGTAGAAGAGAGAGGAAAGTAATACTGAGCATCAGGAAGAGACAGCTGAAGTTCTTGGGACATGTAATGAGGATGGAAGGCTTGGAGAATCTGATACTCACAGGTTAGATAGAGGAAAAGAGAGACATTTGAAGAGCCCGAGCAGGTGGATGGCAGAGGGAGTTTAGGTGGGGTAACAAGAGAAAGCGTGCTAAGAGCTACCAGGGATAGGGAGACGTGGAAAGCCATGATCGTCTACGTTCTGAAAGGACATGGCACATAGAAGAAGGAAGGAGGAGGAAAAGGAGGAGGAGGGGAGGAGGAGGGGGAGGGGAGGAGAACGATTCCACACTACAGAAATGGGTACGAATACCACTAATGTGGGAAAAAGAAAGGTTGAGGGCCTTAGGTATTTCTTTTTATCGAATTGGTTTTAATTGATCGTAGCCACCATAGAAAATTTTAGGTTGAAAATGGCAAATATAGCAGTTGCTGTTCGTCGTCTAAGGTGGTGATTTCCAAGTTACGGTGAAAGAGGATAGCAGGTCAGGTGGATTAATTGAAAGACAATGAAAGATTTAGAAACACTTTCAAAAATTTTATATACCAAAATAAATATATTTCTAAATTTAAAACAATTATTTTGGATTACTTGTTGTTGCATGCACTAATCCAAGTATAAATAGTTATAAATAATTATTGACTAATTTTATCACTGTAATAATTTGTATTATCTAAATATATCTTTATAGTATAAAAACTACAGTAGCTAGGGTCCGTAAATTGGTGGAGAGAGTTATCAATAATAATGTCCTGACATTGAATCCGCGTTTCTCTCTTTTAGTTGTTTTTAGTTTTTAAATGTACTTTACATCACATATAATTTGGCGAGGCACGATGAAATTTTCCTTCCGAAAATGTGGCCCAGAAAAAAAATATTTGGGAAACCCCTGTGCTAAGGCGATACAAGCCGAACAAAACTTGGAACAAAGTGTTCGAAAATGTTATTTGATGATAAAAATGTTAAATATATTTTTTAAAACAACTAATAAAGTGAACTCACTCTCTCTCTCTCTCTCTCTCATATACGCGCTCTAAATATATTTCCTTCTTGATAAATTCTGCAAATATAATGAACAGAGCATTGACTAACAAGAATGTTTTAATAAGAAGAGCAACTACAATGAAAATCATGCTTAAATAAAAAATATTTATCGGACAAATAATGAGGAAAGAAAGCTTGGAGAATTTAATCACTCACACGACATCTTGAAAGCAAGAACAAAAAAACAGTCAGTAACCCCTGAATGTATGGTAGAGCAGGGATAGAAAAGGGTAAAAAGTTAAAGCAGCAAAAGACAGAAAGTTGTGAAGAGCCATGATAGCAAACATCTTATAAGGAACTGTTTCAATAGATGACAGAGCAGGTAAAAAGAGGAATGGGAAATGATCAAAAATGTATTTCAAACGACAATAAGAAAGAAAACAACAAAAAAGAAAACTGTGGAGACCCAAAATTAACGGATATCTCGCTATGGCCTTGTATCAAACTAAGTTTTGATTAGTAAATCTATTTAAAATTATCTGTTTATTTAAGTTACCTGATGGGTGAATTTCTTTTTTAATTGGTGACCAACAATTGTAATTCATGACAATTTGGTGAACATGCGCGCCAACCATCAAGCGATTGTTAGTTTACTTTTAATAACTGGGGAAGAACTAGAATGTCTCTCAATATGCAATAAATGGGGGTGATCTTAAAAAAAAAGGAGTGGTCGAAAAATCTATATTTCTATGCGTCGTTTATATATCATGGAAATCCATCGCAAATTTATTTTTATTTGTTGACGCTACGGAATGCCATGATAAACTCGTGCTTTAAAAATAACAAAAAAATTTTTCAAAACATTAAAAAAATAGCACGTGCTCCATTCTGAGAAGAATTAAGAAAAAAATAGAATACTTTCTTTTAAAAACAATGAGATAGTATCTTCCAACATATGTTATATCGTAAAAGCGTGCGTATTCCCATGATTTGTATGTCTTATCTCTTTTTACGTTCATAAAACAACCGCATTCAGTATCCCTCTACCTTAAGTGCCTCTTGAGCTTTGTGTGAAGTGGAAAAAACTTAAAAAAACATTCAAACTAGCCGAGATTGGTTGACGAAATATTGACGTGAATAAAAAGATATTTCAAATATTAAGGACTCAAATCACGTGTTCTTCATTAGTCGGTACATGTTATTATTAACCGACACACCCACTTCAGTTTAGCACATTACTTTTGTAGCCTTAAACCAAACTCGGTTAAACTTAATAAATGTGATATTTCTTTTATTCTTTCTTTGTGTCGAAAAATTATGACTAATTTTAAAACCATGCACACATTGTAGCACTAATGACCAGACGACTGTTCTAAATATAACCTGATCCGCTTTTTTTTATGCAAAAGATATGAACAAAAATTGAAACCCCATGAATAATTTCTTGTGTCCTAGTGGCTTTATTACCTTGCTTAGGGTGAAATGATTAAACAAAAATGTTTAGTGTGAAAAATATTTTTATGAAGTTTTAATACACTGATATCTAAAATGTATTCAAGTCTCCATTAGCGTATAGTTTTTTTTTTCATAACTTCATTAAACAATAACCTTACTTTTTACCATTTTATCTCTTTTGAAATATCACCAAATTGTGTCTGAATCAGAATTCTATCAGTATGTTCAGCATTCAAAACAATTCAACAATAACGGAAGATATGTACAAATACAAATCGATTGGAACATTTAATAAATTAAAATTGTTTAGGGAACCATACTGAGAGAAACGAAAGCGTAAATAATGTCTGTGGGTGCTAAAACATTTTTTTGTAAAATGTTTCTAAAAGCAACGTTATATTGTAAAGACGTTTTGGTGCTTTTCTACATTGATGCTGAAGTTGGTAATAATCGACACAAAATTGACCTCGAATATAAGATTACTTCCGTGTCTTTTTTTTTCGGTTTCTAGTTGTATATATGTGGTATTTATTTATTGTACGTAATAATCCTTTAAAAAAATAAGATAAGAATTTTGTATTGTTAGTTTGAGCAAAATACCGTTCGCTTTACTTAGTAAATTTTCTATTTATTAATAGAATGTTTGGGTCAACCTAATAGATAGATAGATAGATAGATAGATAGATAGATAGATAGATAGATAGATAGATAGATAGATAGATAGAATGAGCAAAAACAGGTAAGAAAAGTCTTTAATTTAGCATGATTAACTTCATTAAGTTTCTTCAGAGATTTGTTTACAAGACACGAATTTAAAAATTTTAGTTAAGAAAACAACAACAAAGAGACAGTATATTGTAATATTGATTGGGGCTTGATTCCATTAGACATATGAATATATATATATATATATGTGTGTGTGTGTGTGTGTGTGTGTGTGTGTGTGTGTGTGTGTGTGTGTGTGTGTGTGTGTTTTGGGTCCGAAGAAGTCTTTGAAACATTGGTTCCAGGGGCGGCTTTGCAATCCAACCAAAGTTTCGACGCGCAGAGTCTTGAGACTGGAGAGACACTATGGAGACACTAGAAGTTAGTGATCGATATATATATATATATATATATATATATATATATATATATATGTGTGTGTGTGTGTGTGTGTGTGTGTATATATATATATATATATATATTAGGTTGTTACCAAACAATGGACAATTTCAGAAATATAGCTTCTTTCTTGATAATTAACTATAGAAATGCTGAAATTAGTCAAAATACGAGACTTGAGCATTTATGCACCTCTGCCAACGATCGAAGAAATTATTTATTTTTCGTTGATAAAAAGTTACTGGCTTCGATGCAACAAAATCTTTGAAAGCTGTTACGGATATAAGCCAACAATAAATACCCACCCCCTTCCCATATCACACACAAGCTAGCAACAGATATGCGCCCACTTCCGATATCATACATAAGCCATATGCGCGTAGGCAAAAACAACAGAAGCAGCAGACAA
This sequence comes from Ascarosepion bandense, assembly GCA_037127315.1. NCBI lineage: Eukaryota > Metazoa > Mollusca > Cephalopoda > Sepiida > Sepiidae > Ascarosepion > Ascarosepion bandense. The sequence goes on along the minus strand of JBBBDQ010000195.1, from coordinate 406,757 downwards.
AAGAAGCGAAACGATTGGCTGAGGATAACCAATCAGCAAGCCGTAAATTTTAGCGCCAAAATACGCAGACCACTAGGTGGACTGAAAAAAATAGTCAGTAACCGGCTGAATCTCGACAGGTTAAGTCGACTAATTGCAACTCTAAGAAATTAGGCAAGACCGCGCGTTCCCTGAAGCAGAAAACAAGTCACATTGTTCCAGTTGCCGAGAATGTAAGAAAGATAGTCTATCGCAAAATATAGCCGTTGCACTCAAGGATCTCTGAAGAAAGAAGAAAGCCTGATACCAAAAAGATATAATTCCCAACTGTCAGAGAAAAGGAAGACGAGAACCGAAGCTCTTCATTAAAGTATAAAAAAAGAAAAAAGAAGAGAGAGAGTAAAGAGAAAAGAAGAGACTATAAGATAAGATACACACTACACACACCCCACGCCGCATTTTAGCAGTAACCCACAAACACCACAAAAATATGACGTTCGTGCAAACACCTTTACAAATGTTGAAATAGAATATAATCGTATGATCTATGTGTCTTTGTTGGTTTGTTCTGTTCACTGCTCAACGTCTTATTTTGGAACTTTGTCTCTGTGTGTGTGTGTGTGTGTGTGTGTGTGTGTCCGTTACCTATAGACTCCTAAATGGCTGAACCGATTTTCTTGAAAATTTACACAGTTGTACTATAAGCGTCTGCGAGTGTTCTTAGCTAGGTTTTGTGTCAAGGTACCCCCGATAAATATCGAAAATCGATAATCTAAAAAATCGGGTTATAGAAGGAGAGGTCCGATTTTAATCAAATTTGATGCACTCATAGACAAAGACATAACAAACGATATTCAGAAGTTTCAAGGTTGCAGTTTTTACAATAGTGCAGAAAATCGATAATATATCTATATAAAAAGGACAAGATGTTTGTGTGTGTGTGTGTCTGTCTATCTGCCTGAATGTCTATTTTTTTCAGCCCTTTTATTTTAGTTTTTGCTTCGGGTTTGGTTCTAAGTAGGGATAATTGTAGTTCTTAGTCTCAGCCATGATACCATTTACTCAGAGGACTTATTTAGCCTTCAAAATTCAGTTTACGACGAAAAATCTCATTTGATATCGATACCAGGAAATCAAAATTTGACTTACATCCATTCATTTTTCTTTCAGTCTACAGTTTCGCTTTAACTGGAAAAAACTATTGCTTTTTAGTCTTTCGTTCCAAAAACCAAAGAGTTTGATCTCCAGGACCATGGATTAGTTTTAAAGTTTTCATTACACCCGAGCAACGCCGGGCTATACTGCTAGTGTCTAATATATGAAAGTAGGAAAATGATGTTATTTATTTTACTTTTTATGCCAATTAACGTTTAAATTATTTTAATATGGCTTCTGGCTCCTATCCCTTCTTTTTGCCCGTTACCTTTGAAGAAATATCAACAGCCCTTATATTTCGTGATGATTTAATTTGATTTTATTTTCCTTCTGCAGGTGTTGGTTATGCATCATGTTTCATGTCATACATCGTGGCATTTTATTACAACATTGTAATCGGATGGAGTTTTTACTACCTTTTCTCATCATTCACTACGTCGTTGCCCTGGATGACGTGCGGCAACAAATGGAACACGGCAAATTGTTGGCAACTTGATTGGTTCAACGAAACAACACCACCACCCAACGTCACATATATGCCAAGTGTCTCGGTGTCCTCCACAACGGAATTCTTTGAGTAAGCTTTCACCCTACGCCGTATGTCGTACGGCTTTTCTTTTTTATTTATAATCATATAGCCTCAAGCAAGGCATTTTACTGCCACTGTTTTGCAGGGGGTTACATAGGAGGAAAGTTATGAGAAAGAGTGACAGGTCATAGGGGGTGTCAGGAAGTGGGTAAGGAGATAGACGCACACATACAAATATATAGATATCTACATATGGTCAAATAAACAAATATATACATATACAAGCATATACTAGTATACATACACACGCAAAAATGCATATACACATATATACAAATTTTTAATTATTTTTTATAATCATATCGCCCCAAACAAGGCATTTTACTGCCACTGTTGTGCAGGGGTTTACATAGAAGGAAAGTTATGAGAAAAGGGTGACAGGTTATAGGGGGTGTCAGGAAGTAACTAACAGAAGGCTGAGAATACTGATGGGAGTGGAGTGGACGGAGTAAGGAGCATGAGAGAGAGAGGATACAGGTTAGTGAGATAGGAGATGACTATTGACTTTACATTTAAATTCTTGGAGATTGTAGCTGTCGAGGAAGCAAGTAAATGGAAGGGAATTTCACAGGAGCTGATGGAGTAGAATTTGCGTCTACAATTTATTGGTTTTACAGTAAAAGGGTGGGACCTAGTTACTAATCTTGTTGCTTGAGTAAATTTATATATAGTAACTGTAATCCCTTCTAATATTTTTCTCACGATACAGGAATTGCTATTAAACACCTGTTGTCAAAACGTTTTATAATTTTATAATTTTCATAATTTTTATTATAGGATTGGCCAAGGAAAGATTCACCGCAATTGATTTTAGCTTATAAAACTCTATATATATATATATATATATATATATATATATATATATATATTACATATATTTTCAATAGCATATGAAATTTCCTTATTTACTAACATAATTCATGAATGCTGAAATTGTTACACTACTCTTATTTAAAAGAGATCACCAGAATGAGTTTTATTGCATTACGTTTAGTTATCGACAAGTTATTAAATTATCTTTGCTTCGACAAAATTTTGATAGAAATGGTTGCGTGATCAACTGATTTGTTTTCTTATAACTTATCAACCTTTTGAAGGTTTTTTAAAGCTAGATATCTTTTTAGATTGTAAGAAACCTTTGTAGATAATAAGGATTTTACTGTTACAGGTTGCACTAATTAACCCATAGCTGGGGAGAAGAATAGAATTCATACCTTTTCCAAAGATATTAGCGCATAAGCGTATATAACGAAGCCGACTTGAATTTCCAATTCCGAGCAATTACACACCCACACGTTCAAGGTTCCAGCACCTGGTATTAACAATTGATTACCCATCTAGTCACGAACCAACGAGACTTTGCTTGAATTTAGTGATTGTAGGTATTTCAACGGCATATGGCCGTAAACCTACGAAAAAAAACAAAAAAAACTTAAACTTTGTTTAACCAAAAATGGAGTACTTGATCTCACCTTCCAGCCTTGACATAGTTCCAAATCGTCTACGCGGCCTTGTAGGTGACAAATGATTTCCAACCCTACATCCTCTTTTCCACAGACGAAGCGTCACAAACGTCTCGGTGCTCTATCGCTATTTTGATGACAAATTTTCAGGTGACTTATGTTCCTAAGTTCCACCAGTTCAGACCTTTACAGCTCAAATCTGCATTACCTCGTACACAGGATCGAATCATTCTCATTCCCTTTGTACAATCTTTTCCCAACAACAGCAACTGTGCGGAACAGACTCCTGAGAGGATGCTTACTCAATCACTGAAATCTTCAAGTCTCGAGACGACTGTTATCTTTTGCATATCCTCATAATCTGTACTTAGTTCCTTTCATTACGTCTATACAACTTCAGTCATGTATATGACAACTTCAAGACTATATTTTGGATTGTTCTTGAGCGTCATACTGGGTGAATATTTAGTAAAAAAAAATATATCATTTTATTACAGACATTCCCATACACATATACAACCAGCACAAACACAGACAGAAACACCTTCCAAAATCCAACACCCCACGGATATATATGGATGTAGGGATGTCGTAATCAACACTGAAAATGGAATCGATGTGTCGATTTCAAATTCCAGCTAAGTGTATTGCGTCTACGCTGCATTCCTACCCTTAGAAGAACTTGAATTCATCTTTTCTCTCTTGCCAACTATGAGTAAAATAGAACGGCAGACTTGGTAAGGTAAGCCGTAAAAGAGAAGGGAAAACTCTGAATTCGTATCCCCTGCTAACACGTTGTGGGCTGTTATGACGGGTTTAGCTCATGATTCTTCGTCTGATCTGAGAGACGTTCTTAAAGAACTGTGTTCTGGAATGATAGAATTATATATATATATATATATATATATATATATATATATATATATATATATATATATATATATATATATATATATATATATATATATATATATATATATATATATATATATATATATATATATATATATATATATATATATATATATATATATATATATATATATATATATATATATATATATATATATATATATATATATATATATATATATATATATGCAGACGACAATTCTACTTCTTCAGCTTCTTTTCCCGCACTTCCCGCCTGTGGAACTCGCTTCCTTATTCTTGCTTTCCTGGCCGCTACAACCTCCAGGAATTTAAATGCAAGGTTAATTCTCATCTCTTAACTACTTGACCCTACTTCTTTCCACACTGTCCTGTAGATCCTTTCCTTTCTCTCCACCTTCGTAACTGTCATCACACCTGTATTCCCATCCTTCTCTTGCTCCTTTCTAACTGGTTCGTCCTTCTCCTCATTCTCCTCTAATACTTTTACTCTTATGTATCCCCCTGCACATCAGTGGCGTTCCCGCCTTGCTCGGGTAATATGATTAATATATATATATATATATATATATATATATATATATATATATATATATATATATATATGATATATGATTAATATATATATATATATATATATATATATATAACTGATATATATATATATATATATATATATATATATATATATATATATATATATATATATATATATATATATATATATATAACTTATTCTTTTAAACATTATTTTTAATGAATGCTCATATTTGGGTAGATGCTCTGATGTTTTATTATTAAACAATATATTTACTCGCATCTACTGTCCTGAATAATTGAGAAATCTTGCTAGGGAAATATGCGGCCTCCCAAAGTATATTTTTCTTAAAAAACGTTAATGAATTTTGACTAAAAAGATGTTATTGTTTGAAATTGTTCAAAACAAAAAGTGGAGAGAAAAATACGTGAATATTTAATTTTATTTTTTATTAATTGCTCTTTCTCTTGGTGTTAAGCACGATAGATACTAAGGCTGATTGTCTTAAGAGCGTTTACTTACAAATGCCCTAGTCGAGCGTTTTGACGAAACACAATCTTTGTTTTGACGAAACACAATCCTTGTTATATATATATATATATATATATATATATATATATATATATAGCTCAGGCGTGCGTAAAAATCACCAGCACAATTTGTCAAGAAAATAGAGACAGAATACATAGCTAAAGACTTTTACATACTTAATACATATAATTGCTCAGTAACTTGGTATATACATATGATGTATGTATGTGCGTGTGTAAACTTCAGATCTGAGTAAAAATATAACTGCAAAAGACTATAAGAATAAAAACAAAAGAAAAAATTATCTTAGCCGACTCGTTTCACACTCCGATAGACTATATCAAGGCAATTTTTTTTAAAAAATGTTTTAAAATGTTTAGCCTGAAGTTTATTTATGCGTGTTCTTAAATTTAAAACAGTTTGAAAATAAATAACATTTTTATCTGTGTATAAATACTTTTTGCGAAATAAAACTCTTACATATGGCGTGATAAAGCTCATTATAGAACGAAACGCGTTAGTTTTCCTTTTGTCCTTATGCATTTAGGGTGCGATGAGTAAATTGTCGACATTTTTTATTTTTAGTTTCACGCATGTGCATTGTTAGTCGATTTTGTCGACTGTACAGTATAGTAGGGTCAGTTGGGCACCGTCTGTGAGAAAAAGAGCGCCATGATGCAATTCACTCCACAAGGAATTTGGAAACGACATGCTATACTGCTTGGCATTTGCACCGTAATTTTAAGTAACAACATTTCAGAGTGTGTGAATGTCAATCTGAGGACAATGCAGAAGGTTCGGAAGGAGTTAGACAAGTCAAATAGTGTATACGTAGGTACTGTAGCTCATAAAATCATTCTGATCCTTCTGATAAGAAAAATGCTCCCGAATTTCTTGGTGAGGGTCTCAACACAGAGTCCGACATCAAATGGCTTGAGGAGATAGTGCTGCCCTGGGTCAAAAGGCTGGCAACTGGAAGGTCCTGCGTCTGGCAACAGAGCTCTGCACTATGCTACACAACCAGGAAAATATAGTCATGTCTGTTAGATGTCTGCTTCCACATCATCCCTTACATCTGGCTACCTAACCCCCCCCTTGATTATATTGTGTGGGCGCAGTTGAGCGAGAGGCCAACAAAGCTACTTGTAACACAAAAGGTGAAATAAAGGCAAGTATTAGAAGCATTCAGCAAACTAAACAAGGAGACCGTTCAGAAGAGTTGCAGTAGATCCCAAAATCGTCTGGAGGCTTTGGTTTAAACCAATAGCAATTTTATTGAATAAATTTACTCTTCTGTATTTCAAGATATTTTTGTGTAATTTTGGTAAATATATCTGTTGAAATGATTAATTGCGTAATTTAAACAATTTTTTCATTGAACACTCTGTATATATATATAAGTGTATGTACTTATATATATATTTAAATACATTTTTAAACTTACAACTTTTTAGTAGTTTTTCCTATATATATATATATATATAAGTAATCTCCTAGAAACGACAGTCTGTTTCATGCCAAACGCAGTCTTTACAATTGCATTTAGACAGACTTTGGGTGTTTACTTCAATGTCAACTTTTATATTTACATACGATCTATGCCTGATATTGAGCACTTTAACCCATAAATATAGATTAGCTAAAAACTTTGTTTTACTATATATATAGTCATCCGCAGACATATCTGTTTCACTGTATCACAGCTCATCAGTAAGGTTAGACATCTGGTTGCTTTTAACCCAGGACTGAAACCCGACCGAATTGGCGTCAGTCGTCAATGCTACCTCTGAACTATGGGCGCTTGGGATAAGAAGGCAGACATTTTGCGTATGATGTATCATAGGCCAATAGCTAGAGTGCTCTAAGTCAGTACAGAATGAGCGATGGGTAGATGCTAGAGTAGCTACTGTTTTTTCAAAGTCTACCATTCTTCCAGAGTGCTCAATCAGGGTGTGAGAGCGTAAATACTACCACAGACAGATCTGTTTCGCTGTATCACAGTTCATCAGTACGGCTAGACACCCGATTGCTTTTAACCCAGGATTGAAACCCGACCGAACTGGCGTCAGTCGGCGATTCTATCTCTGATCTATGGAGGCAGACTTTTTGCGTATGATGTATCATACGCCAATAGCCAGAGTACTGAATGAGCGATGCGTAGATGCTAGAGTAGCTACTGTTTTTTCAAAGTCAACCATTCTTCCAGAGAGAGAGAGATGTGTGTGTGTGTGTGTGTGTGAGAGAGAGAGAGAGAGAGAGAGAGAGAGAGAGGAAGAGAGAGTTTTTTTTTTAATTGTATCACTCCGAACAAGGCGGTAACGCCATTGATGTGCAGGGGTCTACGTAATAGTGAAAAGATTGGAAAAGAGAAAGCCGGAAAACACATCCTAAACAGGGAACCAGGGATGAGCCTCTTAACCTGTTCAATAGACGTGGGTGGAGTGTGAACCGGGCGATAGATAGATGTATCTACTCCAATATATATAATTTACAAGAAACCTTCAGAAAAATTTTGCTTGAAAATACAAAAATATTATTTAAATCACAATATCAAAAGCATCTTGTTATAATTAATCTCATTATATATAAAATAATTTTCTCCCACCATCAACTTTATTTTATTGAACAGTGAAAATGGATTTTTAAATAGACAGACACTCATGCAATGTCTAAGTTGCATGTGTCACATGAAAGCTTTTGAAGAATGCTTCTTTTTAAAAACAAAATATAATTTACATTACATTCCAAAGTATGAGGATAAGATAAGATCATTGGAAAAATAAGATCCTTTAAAATACCCATTAAAGATAAGATCATTGGAAAAATAAGATCCTTTAAAATACCCATTAAAGATAAGATCATTGGAAAAATAAGATCCTTTAAAATACCCATTAAAGATAAGATCATTGGAAAAATAAGATCCTTTAAAATACCCATTAAAGATAAGATCATTGGAAAAATAAGATCCTTTAAAATACCCATTAAAATAGCTGAAAGCTTTTGGAATTAAAAAATTATGAAACATTTGACAAGGCACAATCTGCCACATAATTAGAAGATTAGTGACTGAATTGGTTCCCCCACCAGCCTGTTCTTGAAGAGTATGGTTAGACACCAAGTAGGATTAAAAACAAGATTTGTCAACGAGTGGATGATCACTCCTGTAGGGTCAAAGGCCATTTAACTCAATGGGACAAAGTGAGTTTTATAGTTATGTATGCATCCAGCACATTGATGACAAACCATTGTTGCACAGAGAGCTTCCTAGACTGAAAGAATGCCTTAAAGTTGACTGTATTTTGACCTAAAGAGGGATGGGCATGACAAGTCTATTTTCCCAAGACACTATACATGAATAGATACCACCCCAGATATATGGGAACTGGTCCAGTACACAGATGATAATAGGACTGAATATGATGATAACAATATAATTATTTCCTCTAAATAACCAATGGGATTTCTGAACATGCAAAATGAACATAAAACATTAATGACAACATCATTGGAACTTAGTTAATCAAATTCTGATTATGCACAAATATAGGTTTGGGAGTTTGCTGCAAAGTTTTATATACATGTGTAGATATCATTTGTTATCAAATTGGTACAAAAATTCTTACTTGATCAAAACGAGTAAAAAAAAGATTTAAAGATGTGATAATTCCACCATTGGGTCCCAGTTGATAACTTCATTTTATTTAGGAAATTTGACAGCTGTATGAAAGCATGCAATATTACCAACATAATTTCAGATTAAAGTAGTTGCTGGACAATTTTAAATTTATTTTAGGCAATGTTTATTTTTAAATTTGATTAAGTAGAAAGAACTCATCATGATCATGAGATATTTGTATAATTTTTTATCAAAATTCAGCTTCAGACTTATAGATACACCGTCATATTATGCCGATATCTCGTCTGTAACCCCCATTTTCATTTGTTTCCTCATAACACAATCGAATTAAGGATTGACAATGATATACGAAGAAAGACATAAAAATTTTTAAAGCATTTTTGTGGTTGATGATATGACATCCCGATTTATAGACCAATGGATAACTAATATATTATGCTTTCATTACGATTGAGCTCTCTAGAGAAGAAATTTTTTAAAAAAAGTTTCCATTTCTGCGATATATGCATTATTCTTTAGGAAGGAGTTGAGTTCTTTCGTGACTGGCTTATATAAACACGTTAAAAGTTCCCTTTTCTGGTTCCATGCGCCTATGGCTTAGGGGGTAGGTCGAGTTTCGATCTCGGCCAGAAGCATGTGGATGTGTCTAGCCACACTGATGATATTTTCTTGAATTTTTAAAATTTTTAATTGAAAGCTAAGTAAATTCTCGGTTTTAAAAATCTTGTAAAAATAAAATACATTTGTGACATATTTTTGGAAAATTAGCAAATTTAATGCTAAATTAGTCCGATTTACACAAGTATTACTTATTTATAGCATGAAATTTAGAATAAAACTATTTCTTAGTCACAGTCTTTAACTTTTTGACCTGTCCACAGTATTTGACAAAGCAAGCCTCGCTGCCTCGCTTGAAAAGGATCTCCAGTCCGTGGCAGACGTGGTAAGAAATAGCTTGTGAATTTTAATGCGAAGCTGCTATCTGTTAATCATCACAGACAATCGCTTCTACCCCACATTAGCATGGATAAGGCTAGTTTCCCTGAAAGCAAAACACTGCGCCTCCTCGGGTTAACTCTGACAACTGACTTCAAGTGGAATGACTATATAGAATCCATAGCTAAATCAGCTGCTAAGAAGGTCGGTTCTCTGTGTGGGTCCAGGAAGTTTTTCCCGTCTGAAACAATCCTGAAAATATATAAATCTACCATCCACCCGTGCATTCAATACTGCGACCATATCTGGTCGGGTGCTCCTGCTATCCACCAAAGGGTCCTTGACAAAATCCAACGGAGAATCTGTAATGTGATCGATCCCGACTTCTCAAATACAGTCACTTTCTCACCGGTGCAATGTGGCTTCCCTGTGTCTTTTCTACAAATGCTTTCATGGTTTCTGCTCCGATGAACTTAGCTCACTGGTGTCCCCTACATATGAATTTACAAGATTAGCAACTAGGTCCCACCCTTTTACTGTAAAACCAATAAAATGTAAACGCAAATTCGACACCTATCAGCTTCTTTTCTCGCACTTCCCGCCTGTGGAATTCCCTTCCGTTTGCTTCCTCGACAGCTACAATCTCCAAGAATTTAACTGTAAAGTCAATAGTCATATCCTATCTCACTAACCTGTATCCTCTCTCTCATGCTCCTTACTCCGTCCACTCCACTCTCATCAGTATTCTCATCCTTCTGTTAGTTACTTCCTGACACCCCCTATAACCTGTCAGCCTTTCTCATAACTTTCCTCCTATGTAAACCCCTGCACAACAGTGGCAGTAAAATGCCTTGTTTGGGGTGATATGATTATAAAAATAATCAAATATATATATATATATATATATATATATATGAGTAATCCACATACAAGCCTGTTTCGCTGTATCACAGCTCATCAGTGTGGTAGACACTTTCACTTGCTTCTGGCTGGGATTGAAACTCGACCGATTTGGTGTCAAGTCAGAGTCGCTAATTCCTAAGCCATCGACGCATGGAACTACAGCAGGGAAATTTTAACGTGTTGTATATAAGGAGTGTATACACACGCCACTCACCGAAAGAACTCAATTCATTTGTTTATTTGTCCATATGTAGATATCTATATATTTGTATGTGTGCGTCTATATCCTTTCCTTGTTTCTTATTTGCATAACTTTGCAATAATCTAAGTCTAATGATTTGTTAAATATAGAATGTAAAATTCGTAGTTTCTAACATTAATTCGTAATATTAATTCGTAATATATATATATATATATATATATATATATATAAATTCAAATTTTTATTGAAAAGTAAAGCTAATAGTCGATCAGTTACACTGACCTCTTTTTTTAATCAAATATTAACATTAATGCTCCAATAATTTGCTTTTACAGTCTGCTCGTATGTTTTTCAAGTTAGAAGTTACTTGCATTTTGATTGTTCACCGCTGAATAAGTTACAATGACTATCTGGTTAAAGAGGTTTGACTAGGTTTAAACCTTTGAAAACTTTTCAACTTGAAATCAACATCATCACTCGATAAGACACAGATAGTGTCGAAACAAAATGGTAATCTTTGTAGTGATACTATAACATATTTATGTTATTATATATATATATATATATATATATATCCGAGTGGGTACAGAACAAAGAAGGAATTTTTTCCGTTTTTTTACCTCCCGAAGAAACGTACCCAACGTTGAAACAAACATATGATTGTCGAGGACATATATTAAAAATAATGTACATGTTCTAAAACATAATTTATAATATATATATATATATATATATATATATATATATAATTAAAAACGACTGACAATGAAGATTTTACTAATTTTTTATTTAATTTTTCCTAGTATTCTTACATGTTTCCTTTTTGCTAGAGATAAGGAATGATCCATAATTTTTGACTTTGTATTATTATAGAAATTATTTTAAATTTTAATTATTTTTAGAAATTAATTTAATAAATTTTAGGATCGATATAAGGTTAAGAATATATGATGAGTTGATAAAGAAATGTATTTTGAACCAAATATATATATATATATATTTGAATCATACCAAAAGTCTCTTTAAGACAGGTCTAAAATAAAGTTGTTATTTTTTTTTTTTTAAGTAAACAAACTGCAGGGGAGACATATATCTCTAAGAGTATTTCTTCGTAACAAAAATGTACACATCTTAACAAAAGTAAGCTTCTTCTTCTTCTATGTGCCTTGTCCTTTCAGGACGTAGGCGATCATGGCTTTCCACGTCTCCCTATCCCTAAATAGGACAGTTTTCCTTAGACATATATGAATACCACACATTCCTAACATCTAACCTATATTTTAAATTTTCAAAGTAGACCTTCATTATGATTAGTTATATTAAACACACCCATCAGATCTAAATCTTCTGTCTTCCTCATTCCATCTTAACTCTTTAATTAGCAAACGTGTTGTTTTCTATTTTCAAATGTAAATCATTTTCAGAAAAGTTATTGAACATTGCCTGATGACGAAATCAAATCTTTAAATCTCGAGACATAGAAACTTCCATGTCCCAATGTAAATTAAATTCACTTTAAATAATATATACATATATATTGTAACAATGTTGTGGAACTCGTAGGTTTTTTAACCTGCTGTTCATGCATTTACTTTTATAAAGAGTGCTCGATACAAACGTATAGCGTTTTATTGTAATAGTTGTTACAATGGTTTATAAATTCATAGTATCACTGCACAAAAACTTTCGCGTTTTGAAGCTAACCTTGTTTTTTTGGTTGCCTCTCTTCGGGTGAAGAAGTTGGAATGAAAATTATCTGGTGAAAAAAAACGTTTATTTGTGGTGAATATGCTTTTTAAGTGAAAGTGGGGTTGGGAGCTTATTTGGATTCTGTTTGCCTTATTTAAGTCTTAGTGTTAGATGTTTGCGGGGAGGAAGCTTAGTTCAGGACAGATTTCCCTATTTATCTTGTCTAGATGTAGTCGTGGTGGCGTCGTTGTTTATGATATGGGTGGTGTGTGATTTTTGGATGGTCTAGTTGATTCTTTTATAGTTTTTAAGGTGCTGCTATTTGGTTTAGGAGAGGGTATGTGTTGTTTTGTTTTGGGCTGGTCACTTTATCGTTTAGTTTTGGTTATTTTGTATTGGGATATATGGATTTTTTGTTTTTTGCAGTGTCGATATTTTATTTTTCTACCATTTACAGGTAGCTGGACTTATTATTGGTGTGGTGTGGGGTTTGTTGTCTTTTATTTCTACTTTTTTGTTCTATTTATTAATAGGGTTGATTATGTGTATTTATTGCATTTGGGGTGGTCGTGTGGATGGGGTGCTTTTTTGTTTTGTTTTATGTTGCATCTATCAATGCAACATAACACCAATTAAAAATCCAACTCTAAATAATGTGTATATCGGATCAACTCAGAACACTTTTAAGCAGCGCTGGTACATGCACTTAACTTCATTCAAAAACAACTTATACCGAAACCAAACATCCCTTTCTACATACTTTTGGAAGCTAAAGGATTCAAAACAGAAACCCAAAGTAAAATGGAAAATCCTAGAAAAAACTAGAACTTGCAACTCACTTGACGACATCTGCCCTTTATGTTTAAGTGAAAAGCTACACATTCTAAAGTACTCCAACAGTAGCGAACTATTAAAGGGTAGAGACGAATTAGCAGTATTATGCAAACATCGCAAATATTTCTCGTTAAAATTTAAATAAACAAAAAAGCACCCCACCCACTATATCAATAAAAGTTCCGTCCTCTATAGGGAACACTCTTCCTTCATGAATATACCAAATTGTAACCATTATATATATATATATATATATATATATATATATAGTCCTCACCGGGCTTGGCAAGACAGACACTGACATCTTCCTCTGCCGAAATAGACTATTCCTCAGATGAGGTGTTTCGAAATTTATTGTTTAACACACACACACACACACACACACACACACACACACACATATATATATATATATATATATATATATATATATATATAGTATTATCGAACGTTTTGGGGAATTCGACCATTGAGCTGAATGTAGTACTGACTTTTCACCCTGCCCTTTGTGAGTAGTACTCTTGCCTGAACTAGGTTCGCCAATTCTGTTAAACGTTAAGACAATTTTGAATTATATACACTTTGGTACAATTTCCTTTAAGTTTGTGTTAGCACGTTTTTTAATTCATGTACCTAATCTTTGTTTTTATTTCATTCTTTCAGACGTGAAGTTTTAAGTATCCATCATAGTGGTGGTATTGACGACCTTGGCTATATCAAATGGCAACTGGCTCTCTGTACTTTATCCACATTCATCATCCTGTACTTTAGTCTGTGGAAAGGCGTGAAAAGTTCAGGAAAGGTAAATGTCCATACAGTTTTCTGCCCTTGTTATTTTAGTCTAACAGTAAAAAATGAGACTGACAATTTGAACAGTTAGTACAAATAAAGTGCATATCGATTGTGCAGAACAATCGTTATTTTAGTAAGTTACATGTACACTTCGTGTCCTATCCCACTTCTCTCTCTCTCTCTCTCTCTCTCTCTCTCTCTCTCTCTCTCTCTCTTTCTCGCCCTTTCTCTGTATATATATTTGTACTCCAAACGTTAGTATAGGGTACGTATGGATGGAATAATATTTCTTATCCAAAGAAACCCTCTTTTTAAAAAATGCTCAATACAAAGTAGAGCTAATAATTTATTTATTCAGAAATTATAACATGGATATGTTATAATTTTACTACAAAAGTAGTCATTTTGTTTCGACACTTCTTCTGTCTTGTCAAGTGATGTGGTTTATTTCAAATTGAATGGTTTTAAAAGGTTAAAAAACAAGCAAAACCCCTTTAATCAGGGAGGCATTGTTGGATGTACAAAGTGGACCAATCAAAGTAAAGCAACTTCTAATTTGTAGAATATGTAAGCAGACTTAAAAATAATTGTGGGGGCATTAGTATTAATATTTGTTTAAATTGAGATCAGCATTATAAATTGACTATTATATCTATTTTATTATTGTTGCGAAAATTTAAAAATCTAAGTTTAACAATTTATTAGATTTAGAAAGTTATTCTTATATTAAACGAGGAAGAGAAAGAACGCATACATAAATAAACCTACAAACATCCACACATGGAAAAATAGACGAGTATATTCACAAACACTGGCAAACAGACACATATACAGATTAATATACCCACGCATATATACATACACAAATTACAAAATTTAGCTTTTATCAACTTGTCAATTTGTCTGTTAAGTTTTAAAGCTCTATTTGTACACAGACTAAATTGCTACATATTAGATACAGGCAAGGTGAACGCCCGAACGCCCATAGCCCAGAGGTAGAATCGCCGACTGACACCAATTCGGTCGGGTTTCAATCCTGGGTTAAAAGCAATCAGAGTCTAACCGTACTGATGAGCTGTGATACAGCGAAACAGATCTGTCTGTGGATGACTATATATATATATATATATATAATCTTAGAAGTGGTACAAACTAATGCACTAATGGGTTGGTAGTCCACCGTCTGTAATGATTTACTTTATTAAACTGCCCGATACTTAGTATAGCATTATATAAGATAATATTTTTATTATAACTTTATAATAAAAACATAGTTTACTGCAAGACAAGAGCGTTGTAATTCGGTACTACTTTATTAGCACTTTGTCAGGAAGTGAAATATTTTTTCTGTTAGGAATCATTATTCATAGAAGCTTGTAAACAACACAATTTTTACCAAATCAAGAATATTAAGGTGGGGGTTCGGGGGTTTTGTCTCAACTAACCAATAGAAAATCAAGTCATGGAAAATTTGATTGTAAGAGGGATAGAGACTTAAAATGACTTAAGACCCAGACATTTTTTATGCTTGTGATAAAATAAATTGAATGATACATATGTTGGATTTAGCAAGTCTGAAAAGTTATTGCGTGTCATCGTGAAACGTTACAGTATTTCCTTTAAGTTATAATTCAACTTAAAATAGTAGACAAGAGACAAAGACGGATTTTTTTTTAAAATACATCACACGTCAAACATATGTAGATGATCTATCCATTAAGTAGTAACAAATTAATTATCAGAAGATGGGAGAATCAATCAGCATATGCTAGGGGATAGATTATAGATATCTATTTATATTATACTAGAAAAAACTATACTTTAGGGTATATTTTAGACAATGATGACAAATGGAATTCTAGTCGTTATGTTTATTGAGTAAGTTTAGTTTTGTGAATCTGATAATTTGTAATGTTTCATGTAAACCTAGAAAACATGGTTGATGTAAAAATTTACAAGTTCGTTTTTGTTTTAATAATTTTAATTTTACTGTTTTATTGGCATCTTTTAATTGGCAATAATAAGCAGAAAGTTATGTGCTTTGCGGTAAGTTTTATAATTAAAAGATAAGGTGTGAAAACAGTGGTAGCTTTTAAAAGTATT
The DNA here is from genome assembly GCA_037127315.1 of Ascarosepion bandense. NCBI lineage: Eukaryota > Metazoa > Mollusca > Cephalopoda > Sepiida > Sepiidae > Ascarosepion > Ascarosepion bandense. The sequence continues at coordinate 390,515 of JBBBDQ010000195.1, read as the reverse complement.
CTTGGTACAACGGATATAATATTTTATTACTGTGTGATATTCTGTGGTGGAAATAGAGCATAAATAGTCTATAGAGTCGGTTAGACATTTATTTGCTAATGGACACTCAATAGGTTTTCGGCAATTGCAATGATTGTTAGTGTGATCCTTAATTTTTAGGATGTTATTGATTACTTAGGAGATTATATCTGTTTAAAATTCTATGGTTATGTTTTTTGATAATCTTTTTAAGGTTATCACAGCAGCTATAGCTTAATTTCAGAATATTTCTGTTAAAAGTTTTGCTAGGAGAATTATTTTTACCTTCATTTTAATTTGTGGTTAGATTTGGCGTGGATTAGCGTTGGATTTTAAGTAGAGAGTGTGTTATCGACTAGATCAAGTGTTACATCTCGGAAGTTTAGTTTATTTAGATCAGTTTTGATAGTCATTTTAAGGTTTAAAACATTTCAGTTCCCTAAGTACTAATTATCTAATTTTATTGGCTTTAGCTTAGTTGATATTTTTCCACCATAAGGCCATCATCCTTGTAAAACCCTATATCCTCAATATTTATATCGATATACACTGTCGGGTTATACAGAATAAATAGGCTAACAACATTTGAGAACTCGGCGGGGTCTAGAAATCCTATGGTGATGGCAAATAGGTCCTCAGACTTGCTAAATGCGACATATGTATCACTCAATTTATTTTATCACTGGCATAGAAAATTGATGGATCTTAAGCCATTTTAAATCTTAAACTCTTGCAATTAAACTTCTTCTATACAGCATGACCTGATTTTTCATTGGTTCGCTGTGAGCCCCCCCCCCCCCAATGTATCTCCCCCATCTTAGTTATCTGGATTTGGTAAAATTGTGCTGTTTTTAAGATTCTATATATAATTATTCTCAACAGTAATAATATTTCAAGGGCCTTGAATGAACGAGGTCAAAACAGACACAGTCATATTTCTGTGCATGAACAAATAAACATAACTAAATACATACTCATGCAAATACACGAGCAAAAAACAAACACGCACGCGACTAAAAGCTCCACAAAGCATCATATACAAAATAAAAGATAAAACCACATACATGAAACTACTTATACACAGCTTCTGACATAAATATACGCAAATAAGCGCAGAAATATTCACACAAGTTCGTTTTTGTTTTAACCCCAAAGAGAATCTCCATTCTGATTAGCCACACACACACACACACACACACACACACACACACAAACACACACACACACACACACAAATACACACACACACATACACACACACAACACCCACAACATTCACAGTAAACCGAAAGCACCTGTCATTTAAATGTAAATCATCTGCACAACAACATCAACATTGCCTGATAATGAGAATTAATCTCGAAACAGAAATTTCCATGTCGCAATGTAAAATTGACATAACCATATAATTATATTATATTATATCTATATATATGTATATACATACAAATATATTCATACATACACATTAGCAAGTAAAACAAAATATCAATAAGTTTACTAGTACAAAAACCATATGTACACATATACATATATGCACTAATATGTATACACACCCATGCACCCAAGTATATATATTCTAATATAAAGTTTTAAAAAATTCATATATACATATAAAATATATATAAATAAATAGCAGGACCTATATGTACAAACAGTTAAAACCAGGCACTAATAAAAAAATATAAGCAATGTGAAATGGATGCCTCGAGAATCATAATTATTAAATACCATCCGCCTGTGCATTGAATATTGCTGCCATATCTGGTCGGGTGCTCCTGCTATCCACCCTTGGGATCCTTGACCAAATCCAACGGAGAGTCTGTACTATGATCGATCCCGACTTGGCTGCTAGGATACAGTCGCTTTCTCACCGACGCAACATGGCTTTCCTGTGTCTCTTCGACAAATACTTTCACGGCTTCTGCTCCGATGAACTTAGCTCACTGGTACCCCCTATGTATGAATTTCCTCGAGCCACAATATTAGCAATTAGGTCCCACCCTTTTACTGTGAAACCGATAAATTGTAAACGCAAATTCTACCCTTATCAGCTTCTTTTCTCGCACTTCTCGCCAGTGGAATTCCCTTCCGCAGACTTGCTTTCCCGACAGCTACAATCTTCAAGAATTCAAATGTAAAGTCAACAGTCACCTCCTGTCTCACTAAGTTACATCCTCTCTCTCATGCTTTTTTCTCCGTCCACCCAACTCATCAGTATTCTCTTCCTTCTCATACTCTCTTCCTGACACCCCCTGTAACCTGTCACTCTTTCTCATAACATTCCTCCTATGTAACCCCCTGCACAACAGTGGCAGTAAAATGCCTTACTTGGGGCCACACGATTATATAAATAAAAAACAAAAAAAACTATCAGTGCTATAATAAAAATGTGTTAAATATTAATCAGATGGTATATGCTAGATTAAAATCTATCGAATATTAACATGATAATCAATGTTAGATTAAATACCTTATAAGTATATAACTTGATGATCAATGTTAGAGTAAATACTTTGCAAAAATTAATATGATAATATAGTCCGAATTATATACCTAGAAAATGTTAATTAGAACGTCCAAGTCAGATGAAAATATCCATCAATTAAAGGCAAATAACAATTGACGGCAGTGGAAATATACATAAATTCTTAAAATTACAACTCATATTGTAAAGTAAATAATGAACTATGCTTACAATGACCAGTAAGTTCATTTCTCTGGTTTAACAAGTTAACCTTGTCCTTAAATCTGATAATTTCTAACTTCTCATTGAGGTGCGCGGCGGGAATTATAAGATTGAGCCTATGTAAGAACTTTCCATTTAATAGTAGGTGTTTTGTTTATTTCTCTTAAACACCAAAAGTGCTTGGATAACGAAGTACTCTATTTATAGAAACTATTATTGAAAGGTAGTGTGTGTTAATACCAGCGAATTTTGAACGGGTTTTTCGTAAATCCAATATAAAACATTTTAGTATCAGGATTTTCAATTGTAGAGATAGTACAAAGATAAACTATGGAACTGGCTAAGCAATTATTAAGCACTGGGCATTCTTTAGATGTTCTACAATTACATCCGCTGGTATTAGTTTTTTTTTTATCTTTTATTATTCTTTCAACATAATAATACACTAAATTTTTTGTATTTCTATACTTATCGAAGACTTTATTATTGTGTTTTTTAATTGTTTTTTCTAGATTATCTGTACAACAATAGCTTAACTTTAGAGTATTATTATTGAATGTTTTACTAAGAGGATTAGTTTTGGGAAAGTGTTTATTAAGAAGGTTTAAGAATTTTTGTCTCAATTTAGTTTCATATTGTACGGGAGAATAAACCAGATGCTTTTCCTTGATTTTTTTTTATTACAGTGTAACCCGGATATAAGAGAGTTGTAGGAACCTGATAATAGTTATCTTATATCCGGGTTGTGTATATTTTGTTTAGGTAAGTATGGGAACACTTCATATAACGCTGTTTACGTACAGAACACTAGTTTATTTAACAGTTATCGACATAAAAATTACAAAAACACAGACAAAAAGTACATTTTCCATCAGTTTTCACAAATAATTCAGTGAAAAATTACTTTTTCTGAAAAAATTCAGTCATTTTTGATTGTACAGAAATCTCTTTGTTAACATCATGAACACTTTCATACAGTCCGTAAATCATTTTCAATTCGCCATCAGGATTACTGATTTTTGCTTCAATGTAGACTGTCATTTGTCAAAGGTTCAAGCGCATTCAATGCAGCCAGAGAATTTGGAACTGGTTTGTCACTTTCAGAAACTTCAGAACTTACGCTTTCAGCATCATCATCTTCATCAAAATCTTAATCATCCGATTTTATACCACGTGTGATGTCCGTGTCAGTCAGTTCTCCATAACATTGTGTACTTTCGTCGAAGCTGATAAATTCGTCAAAATCTGTTTGCTCCATGCCCGATGGTGGAGAAACTTGATCATTTTCGTCGAGTATTTCTTCCACTTGAGCCTGTGATTCAATGACAAAGCCAGCCTTTTTAAAACAATTTTGAATTGTTGACGGTTTGACCATGAAAAGTGCTCGTTTCATCACGTGCATGGCCTTCAAAACAATGATCTGCTTGGCCACTTCGGACAGCGGCACTGGCGGTGTAGCATCGATCGCTGCGATTTGCATTCGAACAAGTTCCCGACGATAATACGCTTTGAATGAACGAATGATGCCTTGATCCAAATGTTGAATGAGACTGGTGGTGTTTGGTGGCATGAACGACAATTTGATGTTCGACAGATTTGTACCCGGCAGTAAGTTATGACAAGTTGCATTGTCCAAAAACAGAATAATCTTTCGATTTTGAGCAATCATTTTTCGATCAAGCGTTTTCATAACATCAGTAAACAGCTGACTAGTCATCCAGGCTTTACGAGTAGCGAAGTAAGAAAACGGCAGAGTTTTGACATTTTTAAAGCAGCGTGGTTTTGCCGACTTACCAACAACTACAGCTTGCTTTTCACTGCCGTCCATGTTTGTGAACTGAAGCATCGTGAGTCTGTCTTTGGAAACTTTTGTCCCATTTGACTGTTTGTCGCCGGCAAATCGCAAAGATCCAGACGGCATGGCTTTATAAAAAAAGTCCCGTTTCATCACAGTTCCAAACATCTTTTGGATCATATCCACGAAAAAGTTGCGGCAAAACGTTTGTCACCCATTCGTTGGCAGAACCGTGATCTGCTGACGTTGATTCGCCGTGAAATTTTTTGAACGAAAAGTTATTCACCTGCTTCCAGCGCATGAGCCAGCCATTGCTCGGTTCAAAATCAACTTCAAGATTTACGGCCAGTTGTGATGCTTTCTGCCTAATGACGTGATCGGTGACGGTAGCTCCATGAGCACATGCTTTTTTTTTTTTTTTTAATCATCTCACCCCAAGCAAGGCATTCCACTGCCACTATTGCGCATGGGGCTACATAGGGGAAGGTAAAGAGAAGGAGTGGATAGACATAGGGAATGTCAGGAGAAAGGTGATAGATGAGTAAGGATAGCGAGGATGAGTGTCGAGCAGGTTAGTGTGTTAGGAGGTGTCTATTGACCTTACATTTAAACTCCTGGAGATTGTAGCCGTCGGGGAAGCAATCGTTTGGAAGAGAATTCCACAGTCGGGAAGTGCGAGGAAAGAAACTGTTGGAGTAGAAGTTACGGCTGCATTTTATCGGTTTCACTGTAAAAGGGTGGGATCTAGTTGCTAATCTAGTATCTCGTGCAAATTCGTATTTAGGGGGCACCAGTGATCTAAGTTCATCGGAGCAGAAGCCGTGAAAGTATTTATAGAAGAGACACAGCGAAGCCACGTCTCGCCGGTGAGAGAGAGACTGCAGGCGGTCTGCCAAGTCGGTATCTATCACATTACAGACCCTCCTCTGAACCTTATCGAGAAGCCCGAGGAGAACAGCAGGGGCACCCGACCAGATATGGCAGCAGTATTCAATGCACGGGCGGATGGTAGATTTGTAAATGTGCAGGATAGATTTAGACGGAAAAAACTTCCGGGCCCTACACAGAGAACCAACTTTCATAGCAGCGGATTTAGCAATGGATTCGATATAGTCATTCCATTTGAGGTCCGCTGAAAGTGTGAGACCAAGGAGGCGTAGTGTTTTACTCTCTGGGAGGCAAGCCTGGTCCATGCTAATGGGAGGTAGGTGAGATTGTCGATGATGGTTAATTGACAGTAGCTTCGTTTTAGAAGCATTAAAATTTACTAGCCATTTCTTACCCCAGTCCAATATGGATTGGAGGTCTTTTTCAATCTCGGCTGCAAGTTTAGCTTTGACGCCTACACCAGATTTTTGTTGGAGGCGAGAGTAAACTGTGGTGTCATCGGCGTACAAACCTATTTGGGTTCTCATGGAATCAGGGAGATCATTAATATATATCAGGAAGAGTGTAGGACCTAAGATGGAGCCTTGGGGGACACCTGCGTTTGTATGGTAGTTCTGAGAGGCATGTCCGTTTAATACCACTTTCATTGTGCGGTTAGAGAGGAATGACTGGATTAGTTCAAACAAATGTCCAGTTATACCATAGCTCCGCAGTTTACATAGAAGGCCAGCATGCCAAACTCTGTCGAACGCCTTAGATATATCCAATGCAACGGTTCGAGCTTCGCCATTCCTGTCGAGTGCCTGGTATATGTACTCGGTGATGGTCGTTAGCATATCAGCAGTAGACCTGGTGAAGCGGAAACCATATTGCTTGTCCGAGAGGAGCCTGTGTGCTGTGAGATGCTGAACCAGCTCGGCGTTGATAATGGCTTCGAACACTTTGCCAAAGATCGGAAGAAGGCTGATAGGGCGGTAATTTGCAGGGTCAGAGGGTTCTCCAGTGTTTTTAAATATAGGAACTATAGAGGAAGATTTCCAACAGGCAGGAAAGCAGGAAGCAGATAGGCAGAGGTTGTAGAGCTTAGAAAGGATAGAGGAGAGTTCAGGGGCACATTTCTTTAAGACTATGGTTGGGATTCCGTCACCACCGCTCGCTTTGTGAGGGTCAAGTTTTAAGATTATCTTAGAGACAAGCGAAGGTGTAATGTGGACATCATTCAGTTGTGCCTCGGTTCTAGGTGAGAAGTCGGGTGTAAAAACTCCAGACGAGTCCAGACTCGAATTGTTCGAGAATCTGCGGGCAAAACATTCAGCCTTATCTGCTGGGGAGGTGAGGACCTCAAATTTGTTGATTAGCGGGGGTATTGTGGACTTGCTCTTGTTAAGTACTCTTTTACAGAGTCGCCAGTAGTCTTTAGAGCCGAATTTAGAGCATGCTATGCGTTGCTTCATTCTGGCAGCAAACAACATCTTAGCTTCGTTAAGTATCCTTTTACACTTATTACGAGCTGAAGTGAAAAGGCGCCTGTTTTGTTCCGACGCATAGTTACGATAGAGTCGGAAGAAATGATTCCGGTGGGCAATGGCAGCCGAACAAGCGGGTGAGAACCATGGAGAAGAATGAGATTTAAGCTGGAATTTCCTAGCAGGGATGAAGGCATCGATGCCAGCCTTAACCCAGGAGGAGACCTCGGATGCACATTCTTCGATGGGAAGACTAAAGACGTTGTTCCAAGGGATGTCACAGAGGAAGTCTCGGAACGAATCCCAGTCTGCTCTTTGATAGCAGTATGATATTCTACTTGTCTGTGTTTCATGGGTCGGGCGGGAGTGGAGTGAAATATTGACGGACACTACAGTGTGGTCAGAGTTTCCAAGTGGGCAGAGTTGTCTGGTAGTGCAAGAGTCTGGGATGGAAGTGAAGCAGAGGTCTAGAAGCGAGTTCCTTCCGTTAGGGTTGTCGGAGAAACGCGTGGGGAAGTCCACTACTTGCGTAAGGGATTGGGTGATTGAAAAGTTCATGGTGTGGACACCAGCAGGGTCAGTGACAGCGTTCTTCAGCCACTTGGTGTGGTGGGCGTTAAAGTCACCAAACACGAATACATGGGCAGAGGGATGGGTAGAAATGGCTTTGTCAATATTGTCAGAAATGATGTCAAGTAACGAACAGTCAGGGGAGGAAGGAGAGCGGTAGAGAAAGAAGAGATAGCTAATCGAGCTGAGAAGTGAGAGGCGGAAGCACATGAAAGAATGATCTGGGGATTCAAAAGATGACACCCTAGCTAAGGGAAGGTGTTCGCTGACATAGACACCAAGCCCATGCATATGAACATTGGAATCCTTCCTGAAGAGGGGAAGGTAGCCAGGAACGCAGAACTCAGATGAGGGGATAAAAGGGTTAAGATTAGTTTCACATAGGGCTAATATATCAGGTGAGTTATTTTGGAGGAAAGAATCTACGCTGGGGAAGTTGGTGCGGATGCCGCGTATGTTAGTGAAAGAGATGCAGACAGGTTTGGGCGTTTTCAAATGAGCTGGTTTAGTTTTGTTATTATGTTTGCTTTTTTCCATAGTAATTCAGTTAAGGAGTGGTCTTAGAATAGAATCAGTCGGTCAATCATTTGCAACTTGTGAAGGATGGAGACTGGCGCGGCCTACAACATAATGTGGCCTCGGGGTTGCCCACCGAACGTTCATGCAGGGACGCCCGTCCATGCGCGATATGGCACTACAAGAACCCCGGTATTATTCAACTGTTGATCAGAGCAGCCTCTCAAGACGCTACGCAAGAGTTCGGGCTCCTAACTACCAGTCGGAAGCAGCAACCAGGAAACTGCCAACCCGGTACCCTCAGAATGTAAAGACGTTGCCACCATACTCCGTAACTGCAAAGAGCTTCCAGCTGAACTAACACCAAGACCAGAGAAAGGGGATGAACCGGGAACCCCTTCCTAAACAAGAAACAAGGTGATCACCTCTAAACTCATTCAAAAGAAGGGGGTGGAGTGTGAGACCGGGCGATAGTAGAAACTATCTACTCCAATTAAAAAAAAAAAAAAAAAACAAAAAAAAAAACAAGGATAAAGTGACTGAGACTTACAAAGTTTTAACTTTGTTAAAGTCGAAAAACCATTGCGTAAGCGTAAACCATTGTGTAAGCGCCTCGTTAACGTCCTTGTGCACAGATTGGCGCTTTCGTTTGCGATTAGTGTTTCCGTTCATATTCATGCAAGATCTGAGATCGTCTTCTTTCTTGAGAATTTTAGCTGCTGTTGAATAACCGATTCCGTACTTTTTGGCCGCAGCGGCCAGTTTGAGTTTCTTCAATTTGACATCATCGATGAGCTCCAACTGTTCAGAAATGCTCAGAGTTTTTCTAATCGCAATGATCGCAAGCAAACGGTTTTCAGTGGCAAAATTAACAAACAAACTTCTGACTCAACAGAACAGTGGGTAAAGTGAAAGCGCTGTCCAGATAAATGCAACGACAAAGTCGGCAAAAAAGCGGGCGGCGCTACCCTTAGACACACAAAGCAAAATCATAAGGTAGAGGGTGTCTCCTTACAGACACAGACTGGACACACCGTGTCTCTAGACTGGTCAAGATTAAGTCATTGAACTTTACTCTCTCTCTCTCTCTCTCTCTCTCTCTCTCTCTCTCTCTCTCTAACTGACCTCTGTTAGACTGATTTACGACATCACACTGTCACTCAAAATCAACTCTATTATATCAAGAAGGACAGGACCAGAGAAAATCTCTCTTATATCAGGGATTCTCTTATACATGGGTATCTTATATCAGGGTCTAATTTATATACATTAACGCAGGCTCTAATTTGGGACAAGAGAAAATCTATCTTATATCCGGGTTTCTCTTATAGCCGGGTTTCTTATATCCGGGTTATATTGTAACAATCAGTAATCCATTACTTCTATATAAACCTATACTATCTGTATCCACACAATCATAAGCAGTTAAATTATAGAGAATAAATAATCCCACTAGATCTGAGGCTTAATCAGAATCCAAAGAACAAATTGAAATATCAAAATAACCATTAGAGATATTTTTAGTCAATTCTTCTTTGTTATAGACGGAATTTTATTCTATCTATACCAACCCTATACCTGTATATATATATATATATATACGATTACTCCAAGCGCAATTTGTCACTTAACTGATTGATGTATTCAGCTTCATCCACACCTTGATGAACTGTTTGTTAATTTTTTAATTCACTCTTCACGAGGTTTCAATAAGTAACTGCATAATATAATAATAAGTAATATGGATATATATATACACACACACACACACACACACACACACACACACACACACACACACATATATATATACATATATATATATATATATATATATGGGGGGGTGTTATTACGCTTAGGACAAGCGTAATAAAATAATATACAATGTTGGACAATTTTTGTTTCCGTTTTTATCAGAAATTAAAACTAAGATACGATGTTTAGAACGGCTCATGTTTAAACATAATAATAAACATTTATTGTCTATTATATTTAATGGTATATGTTTTAATATATATATATATATATATATATATATATATATATATATATATATATATAGTGGGACCTGCTGTATGCGACCCTCTTCGTCAACGACCACATGCTATTACGCCTTTTTTTCCACGGACAATTTGCTAATGTTAATTGACCCCCTATGAGCGACCACCTCCAGAAAACGACCACCGACTAAAACTAACTTCAACGACTGAAAATCACTGAACAAATGACAGCTTTAAAACATCCATTTTGGCCGTACACTCCTCACTTATAAGTTAGGGGAAATTAAATGAGTAGTCTATTTCATTTCGCTTTGATCTAAGACATATTCTTCCTAGCTACCTATTCTTCCTTTACCGTACTCCCTCCTCTCCTGACTGCTCCCTACTAGATAGCATTGCCGACGACATAGATAAGGCTATTTCCTATCACCCATTCGCCCACATATTTGTATTTGGAGACCTCAATACCCATCACTCTGAGTGGCTTGAAAACGCCGTTACTGATCCGGCGGACATTCACGCCATGAACTTTGCTATTTCCCAGTCCCTTACGCAAGTGGTGGACTTCCCCCACTCGCTTCCCAAGCACTCCCTCGGGTCATTCCTCACTGCTAGATATATGTTTCACCTCTGCGCCTGACGCCTGTCAAGTCTCGCAGCTTTGCCGTCTCGGCAACTCCGACCACGCTGTAGTCTCCCTCAGTATTTCTTTCCAATCTCACTCCCCCCAGGAGCCCCCTACTTATAGAACCTTCTACCTCTACCAAAAAGCTGACTGGGACGCCTTTCACGATTTCCTCTGCGACGTCCCTTGTGGAATAGTGTTTGACCTATCAGTTGATGACTGTGCCTCTGAGGTCTCGTCATGGGTGAAAGCTGGCATTGATGCCTTCATACCCACCAGGAAGTATAGCTTAAAACCTCATTCCTCTCCGTGGTTCTCTCCGGCCTGCTCAGCCGCCATTGCCCACAGGAACCATTACTTCCGTCTATTCCGGAGACAGCCAACTGATCACAATAGGCACCTGTTCACATCTGCTCGCAATGAGTGCAAGAGAACCCTAAATGACACCAAACAGTTGTTTGCTGAGAGAATGCGACAGCACATAGCTGACCGCAAGTTCGGCTCCAAGGACTATTGGAGGATTTGTAAACGAGTGCTCAACAATAGGAAATCCTCAATACCTCCTTTAATCCATGGATTTGAGGTTCTCACGTCATATGCGGACAAAGCTGAGTGCTTTGTCCGCAGATTCTCATCCAACTCCACATTCGACTCATCCGGAGTGCACTCACCCGACTTCCCTATTAGAACTGAGGCCAAACTGCACGAAGTATATATTACCCCGACAGTAGTATCCAGAGTAATTTCAAAACTCAACCCCCATAAGGCGTGTGGAGACGATGGAATCCCGGTGATAGTTCTTAAGAAGTGTGCCCCTGAACTTTCCCCCGTCCTCTCTAAACTGTTTAACTACTGCCTTTCTGCTTCCTGCTTTTCTGCATGCTGGAAATTCTCCTCGGTCGTTCCTGTCTTTAAGAATTGTGGTGAACCCTCGGACCCATCCAACTATCGCCCTATCAGTCTTCTACCGATATTCGGGAAAGTATTCGAGGCTATAATCAATGCTGAAATAGTTCATCATCTCACCGCCCACAAACTGTTCTCCTACAGGCAATATGGATTCCGCTTCGACAGGTCCACGGCCGACCTGCTAACAACTGTAACGGAGTACATGCTACAGGCCCTTGATGAGTCTGACGAGGCTCGCGCAGTTGCTCTGGACATCTCAAAGGCTTTCGACAGGGTTTGGCACCCTGGCCTCCTATACAAACTTATATGCGGTTATGGTATTACCGGTCGCCTGCTTGACCTAATCCAATCTTTCTTAAATAACCGCAAAATGAAGGTCGTTCTGAATGGGCGTGCCTCTTTGTCCTACAGCACGAATGCTGGTGTCCCACAGGGCTCTATCCTGGGCCCGACGCTCTTCCTTATTTTCATCAACGACCTCCCAGATGAGATCAAGTCCCAAGTAGGCATCTACGCAGATGACACTACAATATACTCCCGCTCCAGTAAGAAACCTGTCGTGGCGGACAGACATAATCTCGCTGCTGACCTTGAGCGGGATCTACACTCTGTGGTGAACTGGGGCAAGAAGTGGCTTGTCAACTTCAATTCCTCTAAGACCAAGCTGTTGTCTGTCAACCATTACAGGCAACTTCTTCTGCCTCCCATAAGCATGGACCAGGTGATTCTCCCGGAGAGTAATACACTACGCCTCCTCGGACTTACCCTGTCCTCAGACCTCAAATGGAACCACTATATTGAATCCATAGCAAAATCTACTGCTAAGAAGGTTGGGTCACTACGTCGATCCAGGATGTTTTTTCCACCTGAATCCATCCTGCATATATACAAGTCAACCATCCGTCCGTGCATGGAGTACTGCTGCCATTTATGGTCAGGTGCCCATGCCGTTCTCCTCAGTGTTCTTCACAAGCTCCAAAGGAAAGTCTGTAATGTGATAGGTACTGATCTGGCTACTCGACTGCAGCCACTTTCCCATCGTCGAAATGTGGCCTCCCTCTGTCTCTTCTATAAATATTTTCATGGCTTCTGCTCGGATGAGCTTAAGTCACTCATGCCTCCTCAACAGGTGTTTACCCGTGCAACCAGACTGGCAACTGGGTCCCACCCATTCACAGTCAGGTTAGCCAAATGCAGACGATAATTCTACTCCTGCAGCTTCCTCTCTCGCACTTCCCGCCTGTGGAACTCACTCCCGTATTCTTACTTTCCTGACGGCTACAACCTCCAGAAATTTAAATGCAAAGTTAATACTCATCTACTAACCACTGGCCTCTAGCTCTCTCCCCTCCCCTGTATAACCTTCCCTTTCTCTCCTCCTATGTATCTGTCATCGCACCTTCTTTCTCAGCTTTCTATTGTTCCTTTCTAACTAGCTTGTACTCACTCTTTTCTAATTAATCTTTTTACATTTATGTAACCCCCTGCACATCAGTGGCGTTTCCGCCTTGCTCGGGGTGAAATGATTAAAAAAAAAAACAAAAAAAAAACATGAACACTTTCTCGTTGTTTTATTATTGTAGCGTTGTAACAAACTGTTATTACTTGTTGAAATGTACATCAAACGTCGTCTGTTTTGTATCAACATATATTGTATTTGATAAGTTAAAGAGATTTGTCGCGTCTTGTTTAAATTCATGGATGAGGAAAATCACGTCGATATGTTCCGTTCCCAATGTCTACCTCTTTCATTCTTTTTATTTTTTCTGTGTCTATCCACTCTATTTCTATCTCTATCTCTTTCTGTTTTTCTACCCCGATCGCTGTCAGTTTTTTTATGTTTTGTTTATTTTTTCTATGTATTAACGCAGTTTCTTTTTATCACTCACTGCTAAGAAAAAATTATACCGTCTACATCGTGTATTTGTGTTAAATTACACAAAAATACACCATACAGACTAAAATAACTGATATTTTTAAGTCCCCACCATTCTATATGTCCTTTTGTTGACCGTTGTAAATACATTTTTAATATTTTAAAAATTTAAAAAATTAATTATACTGAAAACATTTCGCCAGTTTGACAATCTTCTTATGTTCTCATTTATTCATTACCAGATTACTATGTAAAATTCTAATATGTGTATTCTGGTGAGTGGAATATACGTTACTGGTGTAAACAGGTCATGAGCCTTTAGTGAGCGATCACCTGTCGTATGCGACTGTTTTTGATGGTTGTAGGGGTGGTCGCATATGACAGGTTCATCTGTATATGCATTACCTCCCTGCGCACCAGTGGTGGTCTTGCGTTGCTTAGGGTGAAACGATTTTATATATATATATTGTCATCCGCAGACAGATCAGTTTCGCTGTTTCACAGCTCATCAGTACGGTTAGACTCCGATTGCTTTTTAACCCAGGATTGAAACCCGACCGAAATATATATATATATATATATATATATATATATATATATATATATATATATATATATCCAGCAGTTTCACGGGGTGGCATTCTTACCAACTCACTATTAGAGTAATAAAAACAGTCGTACTGCCATTACAATTAGCTGCAATCCAACTCTTGAGAAATTATCCAGCATAGACATCAGCTCGTACATATGCATTCACGAAAAATGATGCACACATTCATAAGAACAGACACGCGCGCGCGCACACACACACACACACACACACACACATACATATATATATATTAATGGAAAAGAATTGCATCACCTTGAAGGAAAATTCAATGTTTTTACCTGTGTATAGTATATCTATGCCAGGATTTAATATATTTTTATCTTTGCTGCGACATTGTAACAATCAAACCATCATCACTGAGTTTTAGAGGGTGATGCATGCTGTAATAAAGTTCAGAAAGCGAAAACAGAAAGGTCTTAATCGAAATCCGAAGGCGTATTTTGATAGGCCTCATAAAACCTGAGCAAAGAATTATGAAACAGGAAAATCTCGTTAGAAACTAAGAAAAGGGTAATGTAAAAAAAGAAAAACGAAGAAAAGAGTTGGAATTCGAGTTTATGAAACAGAAAGAAGTCAGATGCAGCTAAGTCTGTTGAGTAAGAGGGATGGGGTAGCAATTCAAAGCTATAGTTGAGCAGTATGAACAGGTGAGTTATCTTGAAGCAAGAGCACACCTGCCCTCAGCTACCCTCGGCCTTATAACTTGATTGCTTCTTTCAGTTCTCTTAATTCTGATGCATAGTACTATCCATTATTAGTTTTTTTCACATGTACAATCTAACAGAATTAGGCTTTCGGAATCCAACAGAAAAAAACAGAAGCGGTTATCTTGCCAACACACGATGCTTGAAATTTTTTGGGAGTGGAGAACCAGAGTATTTCAACTGTTTGCTTTGAATCCTTGATTCAGGTTTAAAGTGTGAAACCAGGTTTCATCTAGAGTTACTAATCTGCGGTGTCAATTCTCAGGATCAGCCTGGAAGCAAAACAGACATGAGACGTGCCCTGAAAATGTCAACGCTTTTCAGCTTCTGTTCTGATGTCAGAATTTTAGGACTCATCTTGCAAAGAGCATCCTCAAGATCTCAGTTAAAACAATATGGACCGAAGCAGAATTAATGTCTATGAACTTAGCTATCTGATGGACAGTAAAACGTCTGTCTTCCAAAACCATACAGTGAATGGCATCAACTTGTTCATCAGTGTTTGAGGTCAATGAACCACCTGACCGGGGGTCATTTTCTGCGCTGTTCCTGCCCCACTGGAATTCCGCAGCTCACTTCTTCACAGTTGCATAGGAAGAGGAATCTTCAGCAAGTGTCTGCATCATGTCGTCATTGATTTCCTTGGCCGTCATATCTTTTTTGAAGATATTTATGACTGCCCTAGTCTCTGTTTCATCTATCTGTAAGGACCATCTTAACAGAAATAAAAAACAGAAATTTGAATTAATTTTTTCTAGTTTTATAAAAATGTTTAGCTATGGCTCTTCTTTCTGGGTGAGGCTTAGGACTTTTTGAACAATAGAACTTGTATATGGCAATGAATGTTGGTCAATCTCCTCAAAGATGAAGAAAAGACTTGAGGCAACAGACATGTGGTGCTGCAGAAGGAAGCTGAAAATATCATGAACTGCACATGTGAGCAATGATGAAGTTTTCTAAAAAAGGAAAGCAAAAAGAACACATATTTAACTTCAAAAAGAGACAGATGAAATTTCTTGGACGCATAAGGCGGAAATATGGCTTGAGAAATTTGACAGGACATTGAAGACGAGATGGACACAGTAAAACTGCGCATAAACTGCCAAAAGAGCTTGTGTAAACGGAACGGGGTTTGGGAAAGATACAATCGTCCTGAATGGGTATGGAACAAAGAAGAAAAAGATATTGTGAAAGAATATCTTGCAAGTTGCTTACATGCCACAAAGACGAACGCATGCTCCTTTTTTTGAATTAGAGCAGTTTGTGTGATTAGATTGTGGGCGAGAAGCTCCATTGAGATATTGCAAAATTGCTGCGTACGTTAAATGTGTTGCGTTGTTGTTAGTGCATTGGTGAACATTTGTACAGCTGTAGACCAGGCTTTCAGTGTATTAACGCTCGTCAAGAACAATTTAATAAAATGTACAAAATAAAGAGATCAGATAGCGTAAACGGCAAAGTACCGTATTGATAGAGTCTGTATTGATATCTCTGGTGTTACATTTGCTATATTTGACTCCCAGAAGTTTCAATACAAACTGTTAGATGTTTTTATTTTAATTACAGCAGAATTTCGCACAGACATTCCTATAGGAAGACTTCTATTTATGCCGTAAAACCATCGTGCACGTGCTCAATGTTGTCATGAGATGGTCAGCTAGGAATTGAATGGTACTCTGTAGCTCTCAAGGATAAGAGCAGACTCTACCTTCATGCAAGTTTTAGTCGTTTGCGCGACAACTATCGTTCTCTTTTGGTATTTATGAAGTGAACGTTAGACAGCAACATGTTCATCTGGATACTTGTTCAATCCGTTCTACAGGATGCGATCTAATATAGCAGCATTATAATGCCCGCCCATACGATGCCCATGCAGCTCAAAAAGTATTGCGTGTAGTTCGACAACTTCCCTGGCCAGTTTAATCACTAGACATGTCTTTTATTGAACATTTATCAAACTACGTGAGTTAGCCCACATACGATTCTTAGGCTATTGCGTCAGCAACTTTTTTTTTTTTAATCATGTCACCCCAAGCAAGGCATTCCACTGCCACTATAGCGCAGGGGGTTACATAGGGCGATTGGGTATAGGAAATGTCAGAAGGAAGGTGATAGACGAGTTAGGATGTCCATAGGGAGAGAGTTGGAGAGAATGGGTGTGATATTTATTTTTCTGTTAACCCGAGTGTTTGAGAGAATGGATGCGAGTTAGTGTGTTAGGAGGTGTCTATTGACCCTACATTTAAACTCCTGGAGGTTGTAGCCGTCGGGGAAGCAAGCATGCGGAAGGGAATTCCACAGGCGGGAAGTGCGAGAAAAGAAGCTGTTGAAGTAGAAATTGCGGTTACATTTCATCGGTTTCACTGTAAAAGGGTGGGACCTAGTTGCCAATCTAGCATCTCGTGCAAACTCACACCTAGGGAGAACCAGTGATTTAAGTTCATCAGAGCAGAAGCCATGAAAGTATTTATAGAAGAGGCACAGGGAAGCCACGTCACGCCGGTGAGAGAGTGACTGCAGGCGGTCAGCTAAGTTGGTATCAATCACATTACAGATTCTTCGCTGTATTTTGTCAAGAACCCCGAGGAGAATAGCAGGGGCACCCGACCAGATGTGGCAACAGTATTCAAAACACGGGCGGATGGTAGATTTGTATAAGTTCAGGATAGATTCAGACGGAAAGAATTTCCGGGCCCTGCACAGAGAGCCGACTTTCATAGCAGCGGATTTAGCAATGGATTCGACGTAGGCATTGCAAGAGGAGTGGAAATATGTATCGCAAGATATTATTCACCATCTTTATAACCATTAGTATATGAGTGCACAAGCCTGTGTTAATATCCAAGGAGGACATGCTGTGTTATATGGGTTCTGAATATTGCTCGTACATTCCTAAATTTGAAACTTGCGTGCATACTGATCTGCACAGGTGACTCTTTACTTTATTACCAGCACTTTTCATCTTAGATAATTGAAACACATATTCAGTGTTTTACTTTCCGCTCACACACACACACACACACACACACACACACACACACATATATATATATATATATATATATATATATATATACTAGCTGTATCTGGCCACGCGTTGCTGTGGCTCAGTTCGGTTAAATTGAAAAATTTATTTACTAAACCAACGGAATAAATGGAATATCGATAATAATTCGTTGAAAAAATATGAATAGACAATCTTTTTTTTTTAAAGGGAAGGGACTTCTATTGTTTACGCCCGCCAAAATAGAAATAATAATAAAATAATGGCTAAGGTTTTCTTCAGAACGTTCTTGCAATCTAAAAATATTTTCTGGTTTTAAATAACCCGTAAAGGGGTAATAAGCTGTAGAAAACGAATCACTCAATACTTAATCGCAATGTTATTGTTGTCATAGGTTGATTATGTCTACAGACACTTTATTCACTAATCAGAATTGATTCTTTCTTTTAATAGCATGTACCTACAGAACTTAAACAATCATGACACTCCACACTTTTGTTTTCTTTTTTTATTTCTTTAATATCTGTATAACATGACCCCTGACTGAGTCCAGCCAACCTTTCTGATCTTCGGTCGATTCCACCCACGTTGTGCTTGTTGATCTCGGATCGTCTAACGAAGGATCACTTGTCATTACCCGACTAGGTTAGACCAGACAGATTTAAAACTGCCACGTCAATATATATATATTTATACGTATATCGAATAGATGCAAAATAACAAGTGAGTTAAAGCTAAGTGACGCAAAACACTTATCTGTTGGATGGTATTTCAGTAGCACGTTAATATTCGTGATCTATTATCTCCACGGGACGATGGTTTATTCAACTTGCACCTCGTTGAATTTGGAGTGACCGTCTCTTACAATATCTCTAGAGGCAGGCAATTTCAGACTAACTGCATCGAATCATCGCTGGTCCCCGTCTCACTGAATTTCGTTTTCCATCCCAGTTTTAATAAAAAGACACAAAATCGTGGTGTTGAAGTTAGGTAAGGGATTTGTATCTGTAAGTAATATCATTTAACCATTTCGACTTCCATAGAAGGGGAGAAAACTTACTCTCTGTTATTATCTGCCCATTCGTATCAGCTGTCATGGTAATCAGTAAACAGTAAATCTTCAAAGCCGTAATTTGATATAGGGTCACATATTGTCAAAACCCATTGACAAATATTTCGACTTTGATAAATTCCCTTACTTCTCCCGACAAAAGCAAATCTGCACTCACTTTATCTTTGTTTTTTTTATTTTCCACTTTTTATCACTTCGGCTACTTTTCCTGACAAAAAATAATTGTATTCTCCAATTTTTAGAGAAATCTCTTCTCATCTTAAAAAACACTTAAAATTAATACCAGCCATCTGAAAATAAGTTTACTTCACTCCCAACTTCACATGTCATTTATTAAATAAATGACACTATACTATCGATTACATTATATACAATGTGTTATTATTGTATAATGCAGGTGAGTGTTTGTACAATAGAACTGATCTCAAACAAGCAACATCAGTAATAATATCAGAATATAACTATGATATATATATATATATATATATATATATATATATATATATATATATATATAATTGATTGTTTAATTAATTGTTTAATTAATTCTGGTCATAATAAGATTATACCAGTGCACATTTGTATTAATATGTGTTTAATACAATATATTGTAGAACTTTTGAATATTTTCCATTTGTAAACGAGTTATTACGTGACCTAGGTTTCTACCATGAGTGGTGTCCTCAGGTAATTTACAATAACTATATATATATATATATATATATATATATATATATAACATAATATAATTATATAAGAAATATATTGTGAGACTATCAGTTTATGATATCTATCCTGAGAGATATATATATATATATATATATATATATATATATTCTAAACTGAAAGTCATATATATATATATATATATATATATATATATATATATATATATTCATTTTTTATGTCTGGACGACAAATTAAAATACTTTTTTTAATCCACTTTTTTTAACTTCATGTGTATAGATAGATACGTTTTAGGTTCCTTCAGGTATATGAATTTTGTACTATATTTTGCAGAAATTTTTTATGTCATCAGAAAAAATTCAGCCGTGAACAAAAGGGGAAAAGAAATAAAAAAGCAAAAAATTCAATACAACACAAGGGTTCAAATTAAAGAAAATTTACAACTTTATTAAACACAGAGAGGAGTTGTGAGCTGACTGCAAAACAGGTCCGTTAACAAAGGCTAGGTTATAGTCTTGGTACCACAAAAAAAAAATTAAAGTCTTTCTCAGTTTACCTTGTTAGGTACAGTGTTCGTAGTTCGTTTCTTGTCTCAAGCCTGAAAAAAGTGTTTGCTTTTTTGTTGTTGTTTTTTTTTTTTGTTTTTTTTTGTTAAGTCTCTTCTTCAACTCTTGTTGGTTGTGGGCCGACCTGGGAAACTGTATCTTTTTTCTGTAAAGTAAAATTTCTTTCTTCCTCTGGAAGAAGTATCTTTTCGTAAAATAAAATTTCTTTCTTCCTCTTAAACTTACTTTTTCTTCCGCCACGTGGGGTAATGACAAACGGGGGAAACGGTCCTTTTTAGGGAAATAAACTCTCTTTCTTCCTCTGGAAGAAGTATCGTTGAATCTTGTTTCTCCTCTGTTCATCAGAAGAAATTCTTTTCTTTTCTTCTTTTGCGAGCTTCTCAAACCCGCAAATAAATTCAGACTTTTTATGTCTTTGGTCTGACGGAGATCTTTTTGACAGACTATAAATATTTGACTCTGTAAATAGTTAATACTATTTACAACAGGTCCTCCACCTTGATCATTTTTAATATTAATAAAATTAATAATAAATAGGATCCAGTTTTTGGGATTTTTGCCTATTTACTCATCCTTTTTTATGG
Source organism: Ascarosepion bandense (assembly GCA_037127315.1). Lineage (NCBI taxonomy): Eukaryota > Metazoa > Mollusca > Cephalopoda > Sepiida > Sepiidae > Ascarosepion > Ascarosepion bandense. Next base: position 369,933 of record JBBBDQ010000195.1, on the reverse strand, counting down.
CGATTTAATATAATATTTCAGAATATAATTATATGAGAAATATATTGTGTGACTTTCAGTTTATGATATCTATCGTTATAAAAAATATCGTTAATAACTTTTTCGATCTGTAGATCTTTTTATGCAAAGTGCAGGATATTTTTTATTCATAAACGAATAATGAATATGGAAGAAAATTTGCTAAACTCTTATTTTAACGTTTCGTTGATCAAAGGTTGTCATCAGAAAAATTGATTTTACTTCAACTCAATCTACATTGGCGTGACTGAACGAGATTTACGTTTATTTATGCACTAACACCCTTGGGAAATATATGAATTCATCTATTCTCTCTTCAGCTATTCAGTCATGTCTCGAAAAAGACATAATCACCCAAGCGTGTATCACGAACGGCACTTAACTGACTGATTGATATGAACACTGTGTTTTTTTTTTTTGCGTTTTTTATTTACTTTAACTATATCGATTTTTTTGTTCATTATTAGATTTGTCTCATTTTAACTCAGATGTTATGTATATATTCATTGATTTTTATGGTGTTTCGTATCTCATATTGTTGCAACACCATTTTACAAAATAACATTATGACATGTTTTAAGTTGAAGAAGCAGATAAGAGGAAAAAGGTCAGAACTGAAGTTTTCAGGGAGGTAACCACATTTTTCTTAATAACTGCCACAAAGTAGCAGTTATTGAGAAAAAGTCGCCTGAGTGTTCCACTCAGACTACTTTAGGGACACGCAGGAAATGACACTGGTTCGACTACGCCATGGTCTATCGTAGCTATAAACGCCTGGCCTCGCGGCATTAAAAAAAAGAAATCATCCAAACATTTGTCATAGAAAAGGTGATAGAAAGGCTTGCAATGTTGCGTTTATGGGAAAAAGGTTGCAGAGTTGGAAACAATCCCTTACTCACAGAACCATTTAAACAATTTTGATCACTGTCAAATTTGGAAAGTGAAGATTGAGTAGCTCCAACCCTGATATCGCAGCGATACTCCATTAGTTAACCTAACTTTTGTAAAGATACAGCATGGCGTGAGTAGGCACATATTTCCTGAAGCAATGGAATGTGCTTACTATAACTACAGTATCATTAGCAATAGATTGTATTTAGGAGTTTTTCTTGAGATTTTGAGTGAATTTGAGACCCACGATCGGTAGTATTGCCTTAAAGCTTCATGCTTGTTTCTTGAACCAAAAAATAAAATGTCTTTTCGAAGGACTTATAATAATGATCAGTATTTATCTTTATACTATCAACAACGTTGAAGTGGCCTAATTGCTTACAGTACTAGCCTAAAATATTATACCACCTTTCGCTGTTTTTTTCTTCTTCTTTTTTTAATAATTTCATCCCAAATAAGTTAATAAATTCACTAAGACACAAGGGTTACCGTGTGACAAGGAATAATAAAAAAGAAAAACATTATTAACAGTAAAAGAAGAAGAATCAAAAAGACAATAGATAACAATTGATATTGTATTTAATTTTTTTAAGATTAAAGTTGACAGGAAGTCCTGGAGCCGGAAGAAATCCTCACAAGCGAGAAGTGCTAGAAAAGAAACTGTTAGCATAGAACTTACGTTTGCATCTGACCAATTCAACTGTAAACTAATGGGACCTACTGTCTTCGAAGTTGTTTAGTTAACTATTTTCATGAAGGGTTTAATCTCTAGCCTAGCCATAAGGTTCAACTAATATAGCTGCACAATTATCGCTAAAAACCATTGTTCAACATTAATTGTCTTCTACTTGTATGCTTAGTTAACTTGATGGATTTGAGAAGAGAAAAGTAAGACCAGGTAAACGTAAACATAATTACTAACTTATTTACTGATTTTATTTAATATGTTCTTTCGGTGTCACTTTCGCATGTATATGATCTAAGTTTAGTATGATATATCTCTATGGTGTGGAGCCCTTATTAGCAAGCCAGTCGTGTATAGCATTATCTGAATGAGTGAGTTCGTAGGGCATACTAAATTTAGCTAAGCACTGTAAAAATCATAGATTTTTTTAGGTATCTCCAAAAATCAGAAAAAATGATATCCAAAGTTTAAAATTAATTTTAAAAGATAAAAGAAAATCTGTTTATACTTCTGAGATGAGTTACTATTACATTATTTACATTCTTCGGAATATTTTCTTCATCTATATTGCTATGTTTACAACGTTTCAGCCGTTGTACGCTCTGGCCTTCTTCATGTGCTAGGAATTTCGAACAGAATCCTTTATTTTAAACACTGGAGTATACCATTCTTATTCTATGTGCGAAACCAATTCTGGTAGCTATGTAATCTTCCTTTAACTTAACTCGCTAGGTTATTTGATCACCACTGCTGTAGCTTAGGGGATATAGACGTTGGTTAATTCCAGTGACTTGACACAAAGAGTTGTGAGTTCAATACCAGGATACAGCAATGGTGAATAAATAACTTAGAGAATTAAGTTAAAGGAGGATAACTACATGGCTACCAGAATTGACATCGCACATAAAATAAGAATGGTATACCCCAGTGATCGAAATAAAGGGTTCTGTTCGAAATTCCTAGCACTTGAAGAAGGCCGTAGCGTACAACGGCCGAAAAGTCGTAAACAGGGCAATAAAGATGAGGACAATAGTTCGAAGAATGTAAATAATGTAAAAAAAAAAACCTTTCTTGAGGCTTTTATTTCTAATAAGCAAAATACTTTGCTGTATTTTAAAAACTATTTTAAAACAAATTTAAATTGACTATTTTTGTTACTAAAATAACTGGTTAGCGCCTGTTTTTAGTCGTCTTTCATTGCAATGTAATTCTCTTTATTAAAAATCTTTAGAAAATAAAATGTATGTTTTTGAAACTTTTGGGGGGGGAATATTAGTTGATTTAAATTATAGTTAATCCGATTTGGAAAAAAAAGTTATTTGCTTTAAGTTTAAGATATCACAGAAATGCTTTTTAAAACAAACAGTAGCTATGTTTTTAACCGACAGAAGCCATGTTTACGTGATTGATGAACGATGACAAGTGCTGATAAAAGTGTTGAGAGATTTATTGTTCTTCTACGGAGACTTTATCTGTTAAAACATAATTTAAGAAAATAACAGGTGAGCACCTTTTTATATCATTTCTAAGTATTAAGTAATCTTATAAATGTTGGAACGTATTCTCCGTAATATAATTTTAAGAATGTTGACTTTAATTTTTACTACAGTCGTCGTTCTTATTTACTGATAATATCGTGTATAGGTACGTTTATACATATAAAAAATTTTAAAATTATTTTAAAAATCTTGGTGCGTGATGATTTGTAAAAAGCTTTTCAATTTTTTATTAGTAAATATAGTTTACACTTGATAACAATATCACCTAACGCAATTTAAGTAATGCAGAATTTTAAAAGATTTGCATATGAATTAATATAATAAATTATTATATTTATTTATTTATTTTAAATTTAAAAAAAACAATTCTTGTAAAATTCATTACTCTTCGAAAAAATGTTTTTATGATTCGGAGCAACTTTTCCGTAAGTGAGTAGCAGTTTAAAAAAAAAATAAACATGATTTACATTCTTCAAGGAGTCCTGTTTTAAGTAATAAAACAAATTTTGCAATTATTATTTAATTTATCAAAATTTCATGAATACAAGTAAGTGGTGTAGCATATGTAAAAAAACATATTTAAAAATAATGTCATTCATTTGTGAATAAGTTCTGTAAATTTAATTAAAATCAAACAATTATTTGATTATTGCAAGAGTTTTCAAATCAGTGTGCTTTCTACAGGAAAAAAAGCGCAAAAACACCAATCGTAAATATTAGGCCGACCCAGACGCAAAAAAAAAAAGATTATTTCTAACCAAAATTTTGAACATGCTAGAAAGGATTCAAAATTTAATAATATAAAAATATATATATATATATATATTGTCTTTCCTCTTAATAACATAACATTTTGACGGTAAAACTTTAAATTAAATTAGAGGTCATTTTTCATCTTGCTATGCTGTTTTTTGTTTTTTGGTTGTTTTTTTTTTTGGCGAATTAGTGAAGGTATCTTATTTCATCACTTTAAACGTTATTTTAGTAGATCAAGCAAGTATAAACCATTATTAAACTTTATTTTCTCAGCGACGCACTCCATCGTTAAGTCTGTATAAGAATGTCGGACTTAACGGCGCTTTCTCTCGTCATGTGAAACGCAGGTTTGAATCTTATCGAAGAGGGCAAATTTTGCTTTAATAAGATTTCTCCAATATTCAGGTCGGTAAACGAAAATGAGTAATATAATATTTAATGAATAAACAGAGCCTCTACTCAAATAATGTTTAAAGTGATAGAATCTAATAAATAAATAAAAATCCATTACCTCTTTAGTAATTGCTTTATTTACGTTAGGGTTCAAATACGAAATGTTTGACAAAGACTCAGTTTTGGTGCGTGTCACAGATCCTGTTTACAAACTACGTTGTATCTGACTTATTTTATATGGCTTATTTTGAAGTTAAAATGTTCAAATAGTAATAAAACCGAAGATATTAGAAATGGCTCGTGACATAGTGTTGCTGATCATAAAAATTATCAATTTCTTAATCAAATTTTAACAAGATTTTTTAATATTTTAAGGTCGTCTACGTGACAGCCACACTACCGTACATTCTTCTTTCTATTCTCCTCATCCGTGGAGTGATGCTACCAGGAGCCGGCAAAGGAGTACGCTACTTCATCACACCTAACACAAGTAGATTAGGTGATCCACAGGTGAGATCCGTTTCATCTTTCTCTCTCTACTTCACTCTCTCTCTCTTTCTCTCTCACTCTCCCCCCCATTTCATTAGATCAATTTTCGTATTGTCTTGACTTTTAACAAATGATTAACAAATGGTTATATGTCTTTTTTTAATAATTTCATCTCAAGCAAGACGTTAACGCCACTGATGTGCAGGGGGTTACATAAGAGAGTTGAAGTATTCGGCAGGAGGAGAGTGAAGACAAATACGAACCAGCTACAGAGGGTGTAAGAGAAAGGGCAAGAGAAGGATGTGAACACAGGAGTGAAGACAGTTGCGAAGGTAGAGAGAAAGGAAAAGAACAAGATACACGGGGTGATGTAGAAAGGCTTGGAGTTAAGTGGATAAGAGATCGGAATTGACTTTGCATTTAAATTCTTGGAGGTTATAGCCGTCAGAAAAGCAAGTATATGGAAGGAAAGTCCACAGGCGAAAAGCGCGAGAAAAGAAGCTGCTGGAATAGAATTGTCACCTGCATTTGGTTTATCTATCTGTAAAAAGGTGAGACCTTGTTGCCAGTCTGGTTGCCCGAGTAAATTCTTGTGGAGAGGGCACCAGTGACTTAAGTTCGTCAGAACAGAAGCCATGAAAATTTTTTTAAAAGAGACAAAGGGAATCCACATCCCGACGATGAGAAAGTGGCTAGAGTCGAGCTGCCTGATCGGGACTAATCACATTACAGATTCTCTTCTGGTATCTGTCGAGTACACTGAGATGAACAGCAGGGGTGCCTGACCAGATATGACATCAGTATTCCATGCACGGTCGGATGGTTGATTTGTATCTGTGTAAAATGGATTCTTAATTTGAGTCATAACTAATTTCTTTTTTTTGTCTGTCACCTTTAAAATTCAAAGGATTGAATAAAATTATATTTTTTTCTGTTATATATGCATCGCTATATTTTATCTAGCAGACACAATTTCGATACCTTTTGAGTAAAATTCAGATTTTGTTGTGAAAAACATTCGACAAAATCTTGAATTTCAATCACATTTTCCCAATCTAAGACTTTTGCAGCGATCAAAAAAGTTAATCGACAGCTTTAGAGTCGTGTGATTATGGCGTTTGGTGTAGTACAGACCAACCGAGTTCCATTTTGTTGTATATATGGCCTTACGTTGTCATAGAAGAGAAAAAAAAACATCTTTCCTATAAACGAGCGTAAGGCGTTTTTGACCAATTGTTTATGGACATGTTTCAGCTGCTTGTTGTCTAAATGTGCGTATAGTGTTTCATTGCGTTTTTAAGAAACCTAGCGCAGAAAGCAATAGCAAACTACTGCGGGATAATCTTCTGCACAGTCAGTCATGTCTCTTTCGAGACATGATCGCCCAAGCGTGTATCACGTATGGAACTTAACTGACTGAAGTGAAAAAATGTGCTGCCAATCGCACAACACACACACATTAACTTTCTTCCTTGGAACTCGGATTTTGTGGTTGGTTGTAGAGATTTATCCTTGTCAATTCAGCGTCTTCATTGTCGTATGTTACTGTACTCCAAATTTATTTTAAACTGATTAGCAGTGAGAATGATGCATTGGTTTAACCAACTGATTGTCCAAAATAAAAATTATTGATGACTCGACTTTTGAATATCTTGTTTCGCTGTTTTAAATTTACCTTCTTCTTCCGTGTCTTACTTCCGGCACAAACCGGTCACTGTACCTTCGCGGTGAAGTTACGCTACATCTCTACAACAATTTTGTATCACAACCTTTCAACCGATATGTTCTTTGGCTTGCCTAGTGACGTGTTTCGAGAATATTAAGTGTTATTATAAGGCTTTGACCCACAAATCTATGAATTTGGCAGATGTCCAAAGTACGGACGAAGCGACATTCAATGAATATTAAACAACGCACAAACGTTTATTGAATGTAGGAACGTTAGCATGTTAGCCGTGCTGACCATTATTACTCTAATGCGTTCAAGCGTCGGTGGGCTCCTACACGTTTTTTTTTTGTCTTTTGTCAAACTATGCTAAGCACAGTAAATAGCATGGCTGATTGATTAGTTAAACAGTTGTATATATCTTTCTAGAGTTACTATAGTCAGTGTTCGAGCTCAGCAAAAGGTTACTTCGAAAACTGATTTTAAATGTAAACAAGCCTTGTTCGCTTTGAAATTTTAAATGTAAACAAACCTTGTTTCGCAGCGAAATTTGGGAATTCCTATGATTTATTGGGAAAGACATTGGCGTGGTTTCCCATTACGCTATCCACAGTTTCAAATTCCGTATATTCCTCCTAGACTGGCTACCAAGCAATTCTATTTTGCTATTTAGCCCATAACTTTTCTCAAGAAAAATCATGCGAAAATGTAATATACTCGAATAGCCAAGTTCCAATTTCGTTAATCGATAAATAATCGTTACGCTACATTTTGTGATGTACTACGCTTAGTAAATACTAGCAGTATAGCCCGGCGTTGCTCGGGTGTAATGAAAGCTTTAAAACTAATCCATGGTCCTGGAGCTCAGACTCTTTGGTCGTTGGCACGAAAGACTAAAAAGCAATACTTGTTTCCAGTTAAAGTGAAACCGTAGACTGAAAGAAAAATGAATGGATGTAAGCCAACTTTTCATTTCCTGGTATCGATATCAAATAAGTTTTTTCGTCGTAAATTGAATTTTGAAGGCTAAGTAAGTCCTCTGCGTAAATGGTACTACAATTATATCTACTTAGAGCCAAAGCCGAAGCAAAAACTAAAATAAAAGGGCTGAAAAAAATACAGACATACAGGCAGACACACACACACACACACACACACACACACACACACACACACACACACACACACACACACACACACCTTGTCTTTTATTTATATATATATATATATATATATATATTATCGATTTTCTGCACTATTGTAAGAACTGCAACCTTGAAACTTCTGAATATCGTTTCTTATGTCTTTGTCTATGAGCGTATCAAATTTGATTAAAGTCGGACCACTCCTTCTATAACCCAACATTTTCGATTATCGATTTTCGATATTTATCGGGGGTACCTCGACACAAAACCTAGCTAAGAACACTCGCAGACGCTTATAGTACAATTGTGTAAATTCTCAAGAAAATCGGTTCAACCGTTTCGGATTCTATAGGTAACGGATACACACACAGAGAGACACACACAGACAAAGTTCCATTTATAAATAAGTTTAGATTAACTGGCATGTTTGAATTAACCTATTTCCTTGTACGAGACATTTCGGTATTTATCTCATATTTCTGTTCATATCATGTCCTTTTTTTATTGTAGGTATGGATTGATGCCGCTGTTCAAATCTACTTCTCTGTGGGAGCCGGATTCGGAGTACACATTGCTTATTCTAGTTATAACAAGTTCAAGCACAACTGCTACAGGTAATCGGCAAATATTCCTAAAAAAATGTAAAATGATGTCAATCAATTAGTACCGATTCTGGCTTTACTGTAGTTATTAAACGTTCAAGAAGAAAATTTTAAAAAATTAATCGAGTTCACCCCAAGCAAGGCAGTAAAGCCACTGAGACACGAATAGTTACTGGGTGTGGAAAAATTAGAAAATTTAAACATTACTAAGAAGCAAGAACGATTGAAGAGTAATCAAGTTGACAGTAGATAACGATTGATTTTGCATTTAAATTTTTTGAAGATTAACGTTGACTGGACTACACACACACACACACACACACACACACACGTATATATATATATATATATATATATATATATATATATATAGTGTATCGAGGCAGTAAATAATTTTCTAAACATATACTGTTAAATATAAGAGACAATGAATGTCTATTATATTTAAGCATGAGCCGTTCTAAACGTCGTATTTTGGCTTTAATTTCAGTTGAAATTAAAGACAAAAATTCTCCAACATTTGGATAATTTTTTATTAATTTGGTTCTAAGCTTTCGGCTCACTTGAGCCATCTGCAGAGAGGTTATTAAGACGGTAACAAAATAACATCCATCATCACAGACGATTTTATTTTGTGTTGACATAAAACTCCGCTACGCAGCAACAATCATTTAAGTGTCATACGTGATACACGCTTGGGCGATTATGTCTCAAAAGAGACATGACTGACTGGGCAGAAGATTATCCCGTAGTAGGTTGCCATTGCTTTCTGCGGTAGACTGGTTGCCGACCAATACTATAGAACCCAATCTGTCCTGTTATTTAACCCATAACTGGAAGGAGGAGACGGATTAATACCTTTCCCAATAATATTTGCGCGTAAGTGAATACAATGGATTCAACTGGAATTCGAACTCGGCTCCCCGGCTTCTCGTTCCGAGCCGATATCCACTGTACCACAACACACATCCTAGGCAACAGCAATAGTTATCAAAAATAACAAACGCAGTTCGCAAATTTGCAATGCGGTTCTATGACGTCACACCGCGTTATAGCGTGAAATGACAACAGAACCATGTATACAAATGCAATGTAATGTGTTGACTATCTCTAATATAATGATTACAATGTGTGTGTGGGGGGGGGGGCAGAGATAGACAGAGAAAGTGATAGAGTGTTTTCTCTTTAAGTGCACTAGAGATGCAGGCTTTCCTCATATATAGCCCATGATTAATTGGTAGGATCAGTTGAACTTAAGCTATCTTTAGTTTACTCTGCTAACATATAGCTTGGCTAACACACACACACACACACACACACACACACACATATATATATATATATATATATATATATATATAAATTTATATGTCGTTATCCCATATATATATATATATATATATATATATGGGATAAATTTCTATGTATCAAAACAATAAAATAATGTTTAAGTAATAAAGCCTGTCGGATTAATAAATAGAAAATAGGTTACAATACGAAACTGCGTAGATATGGATGTTTTAACAGGGAAATATTTGCGTTGAAAGGCTATATTCAACACACACGCGCACACACATTCTTTACGAACAGCGAAGGCGACATAAGAAACTTAACGTCCGAGTGTGAAAAAACCCAACACGCACACATACATTTAAACTCTCCGACCTGGTCACCACTTGATTTATCTATTTATACATTATACATTGGCCATCAGAAAAGCAAACGGATCTAGATATATGAAGTCACAATTTTATTCGCCTGAAGAGAGTTAACTTTAGACTCGAAACACGTGTAGCAAATACCATTATGGACACTTAATATCTCATACAAAAAGCAAGTATTATTATTATTATTATTATGTCATTTTTCATCATATTTCGATTTCTGCATTGGTCTCACTACCAACCAAGTCTGCGGGGAGACCTAAGGCAGGTAGTGGCGTGTTGTTATGACTCCATTTCATGTTTTTCTATCTTCCCTATCATCCCCAGCATTACATAGATAACGTTTTCCTTAGTGTGTGGGCTGTACTTAATAAGACAATTTTTTGTATATCTCTTAAGCTGGGGTTTCCAGGGATTCTTTCAATGTGTTGTTTTGTTCCATTTTTTATCATTCCAAGTGCACCTACTATCACTGGCACAACTCTTGTTTTCAATTTCCACATTTTTTCTATTTCAATTTCCAGGTCTTTATATTTTGACAGTTTTTCAAATTCCTTGGTTGCTATTATTGGTTCCTTGTTATTATTATTATTATTATTATTATTATTATTATTAATAATAATAATAATAATAATAATAATAGCAACAATAAAATTACCATTTAAACAAAATGTTCACAACTTCTCGCACTTTTTATTATATATATATATATATATATATATATATATATATATATATATATATATATATATAGTAGTAGATGAACAAAGCCACTATGCACAAAACCTTGGTCACAATGACTTGTACCAGCAGAACCATTCAAATCAATTTATCTTTCAATTGTCACCCGCTTATTTAGACCGCACTTCAACAATGTTACATCTGCAAATTGATATTATCAAGAGATTATTTCCTTAAATCAACCATGGTGAAATTCGAACCCGGGTTTCATGGTTAGAATGTCACCATTTCAAACAATCGGCCACCTGCCCATTATGCAAATATCTTATAAGAATTGATTCAATGGTTTTGATAACTGGTAAACAAGAATGGAACTCATTAAAACTCATTTTTATGTCTTTGTTGATTTCAGTTTTATTAAAATACTTGATTGTCTATTGATATGAAAAAATGATAAGCTTCGTTTTCTACAAAGCTAAAGTTTCAAGCCATTGAACATGTCTAAGATCTTTCCTTTTTATCTAATTTCAGAGATTGTTTAATAACTGCCATAGTAAACAGTTTTACAAGTATATTTTCCGGCTTTGTCATTTTCTCCTACCTCGGATATATGTCCTTTAAAACGAATAAAGACATATCAGAGGTCGCCACAGAAGGTAAGTATAAAAATATTGAAGAAAGCAGGACTTATATGTTTATTTACATGTACAAGGCTTAACAGCCACTTGAGGTAGTTGATTACCTATTAAGATATCATAGACGTGAACAGATTAAGCTTTATTGTGATTTTGAAGGATCCTCTTGAAAGTCAGCCCCACCAAGCAGCAGTTCGTGAAAAGAAGCTACCCGTCAGAAAACTTACATCTTACCAGCGGAATATGAAGGGAATGACGGTGTCTTAATATAATGAGGAAAAAATCTGGAGAATTTAACACTTACAGAACATAAAAAAGAAAAGAGTGGAAAACTGCAAGTAGAGTATTAACGAGTTTGTGTGGCGGGATGGCAGAAAAGAGACAAAGTTATTTAGAACAACAAAAGACAGGAAGTTGTGGAGAGACATGATGATCCAAATTCTGGCACATAAAATATTTTTGAACATGAGCTATAACTATACTAGCAGTATAGCCCGGCGTTGCTCGAGTGTAATGAAACTAATCCATGGTCCTGGAGCTCAGACTCTTTGGACGTTGGCACAAAAGACTAAAAAGCAATACTTGTTTCTAGTTAAAGCGAAACCGTAGACTGAAAGAAAAATTAATGGATGTGAGCCAAATTTTCATTTCCTGGTATCGATATCAAATAAGTTTTTTTCGTCGTAAACTGAATTTTGAAGGCTAAGTAAGTCCTCTGCGTAAATGGTATCATGGCTGAGACTAAGAACTACAATTATATCGACTTAGAGCCAAAGCCGAAGCAAAAACTAAAATAAAAGGGCTGAAAAAAAGACAAACATACAGGCAGATAAACACACACACACACACACACACACACACACACACACACACACACACACACGCATCTTGTCTTATATATATATATATATATATATATATATATATATCGATTTTCTGCACTATTTTAAGAACTGCAACCATGAAACTTCTGAATATCGTTTCTTATGTCTTTGTCTATGAGCGTATCAAATTTGATTAAAATCGGACCACTCCTTCTATAACCCAACATTTTCGATTATCGATTTTCGATATTTATCGGGGGTACCTCGACACAAAACCTAGCTAACAACACTCGTAGGTGCTTATAGCACAACTGTATAAATTTTCAAGAAAATGGGTTCAGCCGTTTCGGAGTCTATAGGTAACGGACACACACACACAGACACACACAGACAAAGTTTAGATACAGACTACGATGTTAGTGCTTGACAGTGGGTGATTGTGTTGAGGGTGAAGTGCAAGACTTCAGAAAAGGCTTTCGTGCTCTTCTAATATAACAAGAGAAAGAAACGAAGTGTAATCCCCGTCCTCACTTTTCAAACTAACCAATCGCAATAAAGATAGTCTTTACAATTTTTTTAAAACTGTTTTCTTCATTGAAAGTAATATTATTATCTACTATATCTCCTAAGAAATGTTAAATTCAGGAGAAAGTTTTGACTGATTTTTATTTTATTTATCTGGGCTCAGAATGAAAGTAGTAATGACATATACCCTGATGGCATAAAGCAGTGATAGAATATGCCAGAGTTTCACACGAACCTTTTTGGAATCTCTGTCTTCGAGCGGAGAAGAACCCAGACAAAACTATGCCGAAGGGTAGAGTCTCGACTCGGGAAAAGCCATCATAAAAATTAAAATTGTGGAATTTGTAAATACTAAACACGGTGTATTGATCAGTTATAATAAATTTAATATAGAAGAAAAGGAAATTGAACATAGAATACGCTGCGCTCGAGGTACTATCGCCCAAAACATTGCTATAAAACAAAAACATTAGTATGAAAATTCAAGTCATGTTCTTAAATAGCCTCGTCAGATCAAGACTTTCATATGAATATTATGTAGGGCACCAAACCAGTTCAGAAGTATCTAAACTGTCAGTTGCTTACAACCGCTTCTTAAGATCAATGGTTAAAAATAAATTTTAGTGAGTGAAGCCTGAGAGTCAGGATTTACCTTACTCCCCCACTAGAGCGAGTTGCGACACATAGTTTTTAACGTGAGGAACCTGAGCGCCCACGCTCAGGCCACTGGTCAAAGATTACCCACCCCCGCTTACGCAGTAACTATGTACAAAGCTGGTCATTGTTTGTCAAAGTAGGTCATAGCTAGTTTTAACTGGTCAAAAGCTTGCCTTAGCTGGTCATTGCTTCCAGACAGCCGGCGAGCAGGAAGTGAGTATATGAGAACAGATACTACACTTTTATCCTGCCCGGCGGGCCGCGGAAGCATGAAGCCTGAGGGTCTTGGTGAAGACCATCCTTCCTCAAACCTTGTAGACGGGAATTACAAAATCACAAAGAATTATAAAATATGATGGAAACCACATTACTTGAAGACTTCCGACAGTAGAAAAAACGTAAATGGATATCACGTATAACTAGAAAAGAAATGAATGATATAACCTAGTTGCTAAGATTCCACACTACTTCAAAGTAAAGGGTAGGAAGGAAACACTCATCAATACTTGAAAGACCGATAACAGGTTTTAGACATGAGAACCCCATTTTTCTGAAAAATTCTTTTAAGTGAAGTAGTTCTCGCTGCTTGGCCAATGATTTCCAAATGCTTCCTTATAAGGAAACGGCTAATATTACCATTACAAATATCTTATTTTATCTGTTAAGGAATTTTTATTTTCTGAAATTTGTTCTTTTTATGCTTTCGACTTTAAACTTCTTAAGACTGAAGAGTAAGTAGGATTTGTATCACCAAGAAAATGTTAATGTAATATTCACTCGCAAAGAAAAAGAAGTATCCATATATTTCGACTGTAAATAAAGTTTCTTTAAAGTTTGCACTTCCCGCCTGTGGTCTCTCTTCTTCATGCTATCTTACGTGATAGCTACAATCTCCAAAAGTTTAAATGCAACGTCAATTGCGATCTTCTATCTTTGTGACTCCCACCTCTCTTTTATCCTTTCCACAACATCATCTATACTGTTTTCTTTTCTATCATCTCCTCTAATTGTAACCCCTGTGCACCAGTGGCAGTATTGCTTTGTTGGGGGTGGGATTTCGGCCTGATATTGCTCTTGTAAATATAGAGGATAGTAGCAGTGGGGTACTTGCTAGAGGCGTACAGGGTTAGACCAATTTTCCAGCATGTTGAAGTTCGGGGATAAATCATTATCTATAATGCAAATATTTAAGATTTGCACAGACTCAATAATTGGGAGTCTGGGAAAAATAATCATTACACAGACACAAACACATATATTATTATTATTATTATTATTATTATTATTATTATTTATTTTATTATTTTATATTATTTTTCTGATTTAAAATTCCTTGTTTAAAGATCATAAGCCCAATTTCAAAAATAGTTTTTTAACAAATCTAAATTAATAAATCCAACCAAAATTGAATTAGGATTAATCTCGAAAAAAATAAAAAAAAATATAACCGCTAAACTCCAACATACCCCGCCCCTAAATCTGGAAAAATTCTTCAGATACTATCCATTAATTTAGCAATATTTCTAACAAAGCTAGAGCCAATTTCTTAAATTTTATATTATGGACTTCTATTCCTTTATATCTAAAGACCTTCTAGTAAACTATTAATTTCTCTAGCATCTATGTAGAAATCACAGACGAAGAAGCTAATGTTATTCTAGCTACTAGGAAATCCCTCCATACTGTTAGCGATTCTACCTGGACTAAAAGTCTCAATAGTAAATTCGACGTCCCCATGGGAGCACATGATTCAGCCCAAGTTGACGATTTAATATATCCTAGACACCCTTAGTAGAACTGTGGATCCTAAGCAGATAGGCCTATACCGAGATGATGTTCATCCCGAATAGTAATGGCCCCTTGGCTGTGAAAATCCAGAAGAAACTCATATATTTTATTATTTTATTGACTACCTAACCATTTTATGCTTATGAGAGCGCACGTGTGTGTTTGTGTGAATATATATATATATATATATATATATATATATATGAAAGAGAAGTTTTGCCAAAGGCATGACTTCTGCAATAGATGTACGAGCAATTCAAGAAGACAACTAGTCTGGGAGAAAGAAAACCCTGAATTAAAAACGAGCCTGGATAGGGTTGGGTTCCTTCAAGAGATCTTTTCATACTTATGAAAATATATATTCACAGATGCACTCCTTTTAATACACTAATAAAACAGTATCAAAAATATCAGATTATGATACAATAACAGGATTTTTTGCTGGGTAAGAGTTGGCTGTTGGCTCCTATTAGAAACTCTTCCACCATTTGCTAACGCTCTCCAGATTTGTTTTGATTCAGGATTTTCCTTCTCCTATATTTGTTGCCAAACAAGACTAAAAGCCCCAAAATGCCTTGCTAGTTATCCTTAACTTAGGGGAAAAATATTAATAACTTCCGTAAGGATATTTCCGCGTAGGCGAATGTAACTAATCTGCGATGTAAACCATTACACTGACTACACATTCAAGATTACAGTACCCGGTATTCCCAAGTGGTTATTTATCTAGGTATTGACAAGTGCCAACGTTGCTTAACTTCGTTGATCGGACGAGAATCGGCGTGCACACACACACACACACACACACACACACACACACACACACACACACACACACACACATATATATATATATATATATATATATAAATGGCGCAATCATTACCCTGGCCAAAAATCAATTGAAGCTGTGCGACATCAATTTAAACGAACTAAACCCAACTCCAAGGGGCCATCCCCCAGGCTGTACCTCTCCATCGTTAGTGGGGTGAGTTTATTGCCCGGCGCCTGAGGCATCCCCAGAAGGGGTAATGCCAAGGGGGTCTGTGAATTGCCGATAAACCCACCTAAAAAAACTGACCGTGTCTCGTATTCGTTGCATGGTGAGTGCAATAGTAGATATCGAGAACGGAATCTATTCCAGCAGATAACTCTGACAGCCGGATTAACAGTCACGCTAATAATCTCTCATTGGTATATGTTTGTACTATCGTCTTTGTTACAATATTTAACTTCCTTTTTTGCGTCTTTATTTCTGTTCCCATCAAGGTCACAGCAGTGTCTTTGCAGCAAGCGACTGAAGATCGTCATTGAAAATAAAGACTACAAATTATTAGGCACCGTTCAATTATGCTTTGATTCGGGTACTTAACACATTTTTACCCTATCTTTAAATATATACATTTTATGTAAATATATTTTGTTAAAATTATGGAAATTAATGACTATGTGTCATTACTTTTTGTGGAAAAAATAACCACTATAATCAAATCACATCCGCCATTAGTTTGTCTATTCGGTTCTAGAAATGAGCTAGTGAACTTGCCATGCGTTAAAAACGATGGGGGAGACCCCCGTATATTCAAAATACTGTTTTTTGTGTATTCTTCTACCAACATCTCTATACTTCTGTAGTCTATGTGGTTGTTTCATAGACATAATAATATGTAAATCTGAATATATGTACATCTATGTATCTTCTTCTTCTTCTTCTTCTTCTTCTTCTTCTTCTTCTTCTTCTTCTTCTTCTTCTCTCTGTCTTTCTCTATCACACACACACACACACACACACACACTCCCCCTCTCTCTCTCTCCTTCTCTCTCTCCCTCCCTACACGCTGAATTTTCATCAACTGCATTCACGATGAACCGAGAAAACATATTCTCTGTTTTGTGTAGATCACACACGGAATTTAACAGAAAAGTTCTTGAGAACATTTCATTAAGTCTAGACAGCTTCTTTTTTTTACCATTTCACCCCAAGCAAGGCATTCCACTGCCACTATTGCGCTTGGGGCTACATAGGGGGAGGTAAATAGGAAGAGTGGTTAGATATAGGAAATGTCAGAAGGGGGGGTGATAGATAGTTGGGTGGGTGGGAAGAGTGTTTGAAAGAATGGAAGTTAGTTTGTTAGGAGGTGTCTATTGACCTTACATTTAAACTCCTGGAGATTGTAGCCGTCGGGGAAGCAGTCATGCGGAAGAGAATTCCACAGTTGGGAAGTGCGAGAAAAGAAACTGTTGGAGTAGAAGTTTGCGGTTGCATTTTATCGGTTTCACTGTAAAAGGGTGGGATCTAGTTGCTAATCTAGTATCTCGTGCAAATTCGAACCTAGGGGTCACCAGTGATCTAAGTTCATCGAAGCAGAAGCCGTGAAAGTATTTATAGAAAAGACACAGGGAAGCCACGTCGCGCCGGTGAGAGAGAGACTGCAGGCGGTCTGCTAAGTCGGTATCGATCACATTACAGACCCTCCGCTGTACCTTGTCTAGAAGCCCAAGGAGAATAGCAGGGGCACCCGACCAGATATGGCAACAGTATTCAATGCACGGGCGGATGGTAGATTTATAAATGTGCAGGATAGATTCAGACGGAAAAAAACCTCCGGGCCCTGCACAGAGAACCGACTTTCATAGCAGCGGATTTAGCAATGGATTCGATATAGTCATTCCACTTGAGGTCCGCTGAGAGTGTGAGACCAAGGAGGCGTAGTGTTTTACTCTCTGGGAGGCAAGTCTGGTCCATGCTAATAGGAGGTAGGTGCGATTGTCTATGATGATTAATTGATAGTAGCTTCGTTTTAGAAGAATTAAAATTTACGAGCCATTTCTTACCCCAGTCCACTACGGATTGGAGGTCCTTTCCAAGCTCGGCTGCAAGGTTAGCTTTGTCGCCCGCACCAGATTTTTGGTCGAGGCGAGAATAAACTGTGGTGTCATCAGCGTACATACCTACTTGGGATCTTATGGTATCAGGGAGATCATTAATGTAGATCAGAAAGAGAGTAGGACCTAGGATAGAGCCTTGAGGGACGCCCGCGTTCGTATGGTAGTTCTGGGAGGCATGTCCGTTTAATACCACTTTCAATGTGCGGTTAGATAGGAATGACTGGATTAGTTCAAACAATTGTCCAGCTATACCATAGCTCCGCAGTTTGCATAGAAGGCCAGCATGCCAAACTCTGTCGAACGCTTTAGAGATATCCAAGGCAACGGTTCGGGTTTCACCATTCCTATCGAGTGCCTGATATATGTACTCGGTGATGGTCGTTAGCATATCAGCAGTAGACCTGGTGAAGCGGAAGCCATACTATTTGTCTGAGAGGAGCCCGTGGGCCGTAAGATGCTGAACGACCTCGGCGTTGATAATGGCTTCGAACACTTTGCCGAAGATCGGAAGAAGGCTGATAGGTCGGTAATTTGCGGGATCCGAGGGTTCTCCAGTGTTTTTAAATATAGGAACTACAGAGGAAGATTTCCAACAGGCAGGAAAGTAGGAAGCAGATAGGCAGGAGTTGCAGAGCTTAGAAAATACAGAGGAAAGTTCAGGGGCACATTTCTTTAAGACTATGATTGGGATTCCGTCCCCTCCGCTCGCTTTGTGAGGGTCAAGTTTTGAGATTATCTTAGAGACAAGCGAGGGTGTAATATGGACGTCATTCAGTTGAGCATCAGTTCTAGGTGGGAAGTCGGGTGTAGAAATTCCAGATGAGTCCAGTCTCGAATTATTCGAGAATCTGCGGGCAAAGCATTCAGCCTTGTCCACTGGGGAGATGAGGACTTCAAATTTGTTTATTAGTGGGGGTATTGTGAACTTGCTCTTGTTAAGTACTCTTTTAGGTAAAAAGAGAATGACTGCAAGGACAATGTAATCCGTGTATAAATAGTCAGTGTTAGTATATTAATAATACAGTGCATTGGCGTTTTCCTCTTTTAGTCAGTACTTAATTCTATTTCATTATCCTCGACGATTTTTCGTAAGTCAGAAGCGAAACACAATATTTTATCCTGTGTTTAATGCCTGTTTCTACTTTTTCTTTTCTTTTAAGTTTATAGTTTAAATATGTTCGATTACTACGCCATCTTTAAAAAACATTTCGTTTTTTTTACAGGTCCCGGATTAGTTTTTATTGTCTACCCGGAAGCCATCTCGACTCTGCCTGGATCAACGGCTTGGTCCATTCTCTTCTTCCTCATGTTACTTACTCTTGGTTTAGACAGTGCGGTTAGGATATTTTCATTGATATGTTTTCGCTTTTTTTCATATGATTTTCTACTTTGTTTTTATTTGCTGCATATTTATTTATTTTTCTTTGTCAAATTTTGGGTTCTTAAAAGTGAAGTCACTTAAAAAACTTCTTTAAATTAACCTTTACATCCGTAAAAATTACAACATTTTCTATCTTCCGATCACGCTTACAATAAATGGCTGGTACAAATATAAATATGGAAAAATATCGCCAATGTAAAATACATTTTTTATTTCTTTAGTGCTCATATTTATTCTTCTGCTCTTTTGGGATTGATAAAATAATAAAATAAAATACGATAAAATTAACTCAAAAATATACCGAGGAAAGCTTTTGGCTTTAATCAATAACTAACATGACGGCGTTTTTATCTCTCTTTTCCAGTTCGGTGGCTTAGAATCCCCGCTAACTGGACTAAAGATGAACTTCGACGATTTTTCCGCCACAAATGGTCACGAGAAGTATATACACTCATGATTGTAGGGTCAGCTTATCTTTTCTCTTTGCCCTGCGTCACGACAGTAAGTATTTAATCATACATTTTGCTCTGTTTTTCGTAAGTTGCATTTTTTACATATTTTTTTTTAATTTGACAATGTTTGCTACATTTACTAACATTTTTTTTTCGGCAAATATGGGTGAGTGTTATTTAAATGAATTCGCATATTTTTTTAAATTGAAATCAAAGCGGTGAACGAGACCTGATAAATCCTGCGTTTCTTTGTATTTTTTCTTTTTTTTTTCTTGAGCGAGAAGGAAGTAGCAAAATATGTTCTGGTGATGTCCACACAACTTTTTTTTTTCATTGTTCTGTCCATTATCATTAATGTTTTATATCAGTTTTTTCAGTCATTAACCAGTTATAAGGGAAAAAAGTTGAACGTTGATTGTAGTAGTAACTCTAGCGTATTAGATGAGAATACAAATCTATGTAAGGTAAATTGTTGCACACTTTGGAACGCCGGGTCTGGATACGATGTATCTCTTACACTCACGTAACGGTATAGGACGATTTGGCACAACCGTTTGAGTGTGAAACATTTAATCCTAGACAAAAAATTGAGTGAGTCATCAAAATTCAAAGGTAGAACTTTAAAACTATTGAAAATGAAAACGTGAAATTAGTTAATCACTAAAAACTATAATGTAGTTTTATTTAGTTCACTTGGTAATTAAGAGCAACGCTCTTCAACTACTCGATGGTATCCATGTATTTGAATCTAAGAAACAATTTCATGTATTCTTCTATCTGCACTTCTACACTTTTTTAGTTTCTGTGGTTGTCTGTGTTCTGCTAATAACCCTTCATAAGATGCATAGCTACTTTTCTATGTGCGTTGTGGTGCAGTGGATATCGACCCGGAACGAGAAATCGGGAAGCCGAGTTCGAATTCCAGTTGAATTCCTTGCATTCACTTAAGCGAAAATACCCTTGGGAAAGGCATTAATTCATCTCTTCCCTCTAGTTATGGGTTAAATAACAGGACAGATTGAGTTTGATAGCCTTGGTTGGCAACCAGTCTACTGCAGAAAGCAATGGCAACCTACTGTGGGAAAATCTTCTGCCCGGTCAGTCATGTCTCTTTTTTTAGACATGATCGTCCAAGCGTGTATCACGTATGGTACTTAACTGAATGACTGATTTTTTTCTATACTTTATGCAAGAAATCTATTAATTTCCATATGGACGCGAACCATTTATTTTTTAATAAATTTACAGTTTTAAAACTTTTTTAAATGTTCTACCTTTGAATGATGATGAATTAATCAGCCTTTTTTCCAAGTGCCCAAAGTCTGCTGCTAGATCAGCTCTCTTCGAAACGGCCATCCCAAAATGCTAGCACACAAACGGAGGAGTCAAAATGTAATATGTTTCTGTGACTCGACAGAAATATGATTGATATCAAAGGCAGAAAACACTAAGCAGTGACCGATAAGTGTGATGGACATCAAAGGCAGCCGGCTTGGAAGGCAATAGCCGGTGAAGACGATTACAATGAGAACTTGTAGTTTCCTTTCCGTGTCTGCAATCAGCACTTCATCATCTGCGTACCTTCAGTCAGACAGTTAAGTGCCATACGTGATACATGCTTGGGCGATCATGTCTCTTTCGAGACATGACTGACTGGGCAGAAGATTATCCCGCAGTAGGTTGCCATTGCTTTCTGCGTACCTTATGTTGTTTAAATTGTGGTCTTCGATTACAAATCCTGGCATAACATTAGGGTCCTCAAAATAGTTTTGCTGTACAAACACTCAGTCAACAATAATTTCCTAACTTCATCATTGATAAACAAATAAAATTATTCTTCTAAAAAATACATGACACTAGCATTAAAAATAACACAAAAAACATGAGCATATTTTATTGCAGCACATTAATTATAGACAAGAGAAATTTTCTATACGAAAAATTATTAAACATCATATTTCTGCTGTAATTCCTCAAAAACATGTAAAATTTATAATATATTACAGAAAATGAAAGACAGCAAACCTTATTTCTAATAATAATAGTAATCCTAGCAAATCTAAACTAGTGATGACTAATACAGTGTATGAATTTCAATGCCCTGTACAAGAATGCGTTTCTTGTCATAAATCAATTACCTATAGTGGTCATACTACCACTTCTTATCGTAGACGCCTTACATGCCACCTATCTAGTAATAATAGTGTCATAAAAGACATTTAACCCATAACTTACAAGAACCCTTAAGAAAATACAAAAATATTATTTAAATCAATATCAAAGGCATCTCACTATAAGAGAAGCACTATAAATCAAACAATTTTCTCCTATTATCAACTTTATATTATTTACCAATTAAAATGGAATTTTGAAAGTTTTTTTTAAAAAAGACAGACGCTCACATAAGCCCGCCGTGCGCATCACGTGACAGCTTAAAAATATCTCCTTTTCAAAAAAATATAACACTAAAACGAAAAATTACATTAAAATCAAACATGAAAACATAACATCAAAAAAAAAAAACAACTTTAAAAATGGCCTATGAAAAGGCTGAAAACGCTTGAAAAGTCGAAAATTATGAAACATTTTTAGATTCCTTATCTCCAGCAAAATGGAAACATGTAAAAATACTGGAAAAATTAAATCAAAAATTAATAAAATCTTCCGTGTTAGTTCGTTTTTAACGAAACATGTTTAAAAGAAAAATATACAATATTATATATATATTTCGAATCACCTCATTTGAAATAGTCTTTTTCGGTAGACGAAGATTTCAGTGTCTGTCTTGTTACACCCGGTGCGGACAAGACAACCTCGGTTTTGACAAGACAGAGGACTGTCATTTTCGTCTTTCCAGTATAGACTATTTACCAGACGAGGTGATTTGAATGCTCTGTAGTTAGATACACTGAGCTTCTTTTGTAAATCATTTATAATATTTTATAATATTTGATAGTACACTCCCGATCAAAAATTTAAAACCACTTAAAAATCTTTAAAAAGAATTTTTTTTTTACACATAGATTTTAAACTTCTCCCACTTAAGGTTACCAATACTACAATCTAAAAGATTATGGAAACAAAAAGTTACATTCCAAACATTTTATTTAAAAATTTACATTTTTATAAAATGAGGCGATTTACACATGATCAAAATTATAAGACCAGAGACAAAAATTCTACGAACTTGTACAATAAGTGTATGAAAATATTCAACAACCAAATTTAATAATGAAGTCTACCTCCACTGCTTTTGATGACTTCAAAAATTCTGTCGGGCATGCTAGAAATAAGCGTTTCCATTAAGATGCGGGGGATGTTGCTCCAGCTTCTGAAGATGGCCTCACAAAATTCATTTTTTGTTGAATAGTGTTTGCCATTTCGATAAACATCTCTTGTCATCCATCCCCAAACATTTTCAATTGGGTTCAAGTCCGGTGAGCATGCAGGATGTCCCAAGAGATGGACACCATTTTCTTGTAGAAAGGTCAAGGTCCGTCTTGCAGCATGGATTGCAGCATTATCCTGTTGGAATAACCATCCATCCCCACACAAACGATGGCCCTCCGTCATCAAAGATGCTTTTTGTAGCATGTTAACACAACCAGCCGCTCTCTGACGACCCTGCATCACCTGGAGCTCCATCGTCCCTCTGGAAGAAAAGGCACCCCATACCATTAGGGACTCTCCACCACTATGACGTTCGGAGAAAATTTCAGGAGGCATGTTTTTGTTATACCAATATCGTTGGAAGCCATCAGGACTACCGAGATTGAATTTTTTCTCATCAGAAAACAGGACTTTCTTCCACTTCTCAACGTCCCATGTTTGGTATTCACGACTAAACTTTAAGCGGTCCAACTTGTGACGTGGAAGCAGCCGAGGAATTTGTTTACGCTTTTTATTTACCATGCCTTTTTGTCTTAAGTGTCATCTGATGGTTACGGGACTGCAATCAGCATCTGTGACTGCCTTAATTTGACTAGAAGAAAGTGCCCCGTCTTTCATAACAACCCGTCTTATTCTCCTACTCAATGCAGGAGAAATCTTTTGGGGCCTACCAGAGAATTTTGCTTTTCCATAATTCTAACTGTTCTTTAGAAAGTTGTAAATCAGTTTTACTGCAATTTACCTTAGCTGCGATCGCCCGCTGTGACAAATCTTGCTTATGGAATTCTAGAATTCGAGAATGCTCAACTTTGGTAAGTTTGCTTGCTTTAGGCATGGTAACACTTTTACGCAGTGATTGCTAATCTCTAACTGAACTAAAAACATTGGAATTGCCATAGATCTAACAATTTATACCCCTGGTCTTATAATTTTGATCATGTGTAAATCGCCTCATTTTATAAAACTGTAAATTTCTAAATAAAATGTTTGGAATGTAGCTTTTTGTTTCCATAACCTTTTAGATTGTAGTATTGGTAACCTTAAGTGAGAGGAGTTTAAAATCTATCCACAAAAAAAAATTTCTTTTTAAAGATTTTTAAGTGGTCTTAAATTTTTGATCGGGAGTGTATATTACTAGGTTCCACCTTGATATTTTACCAAAAACAAAGAAAGCCAGAAATGCAGTCAGTAGACTGAAAAAAAAAAACATTTATGGTAAGAGTCTTTGCAATACAATGCTCAATGTGAGAAACAGAGCATTAATAGGTTTAATGCAAACATGAACGGGTTACATAAACACAAATTTCACTTTGTTATTCATTTTCCATATATATATATATATATATATATATATATATATATATATATATATATATATATGCTATATACATGCATAGATAAATCGATAACGCCTAACAAAATAAGTGAAATTACGAGAATTTAGCGTGTTTAAAGGCCAGCAAATATTCATAAAGAAAGCGTTCTATGAGAAAACTAGAGTGACGATAGCAGATTTACAAGACTTCTCATAGATTAATATAATTCTGACAAGCGATTTACATGCAAAACTTGAAGTCGGGCACAAAGAAATCTTAATATTTCTCTCTCTCTCTCTCTCTCTCTCTCTCTCTCTCTCTCTCTCTATCTATCTATCTATCTATCTATCTATCTATCTATCTCGCTCGCTCTCTTTCTTTCTTTCTTTTTCTGAAACTTAGCTGATTGATGTTATACTCAGCTATGTAACAAATTTCAGTTTCTGCAGTTGTCAATGGCCGTGCCTGAGAAAATGCCAAATTTTCCAAAATAAAAAGTTTAAGATTTCAGCGTCTTTTCTCCCGCTTCGTGCGCATCTATAGTTACATCAACAGAAACATCATTTTAGTTCAATTAAGTGTTAAAGTTAACTATAAATGCGCACGAAACGGGAGAAACGACGCTGAAGTCTTAAACTGTTTTTATTTTGGAAAATTTGGCATTTTCTCAGGCACGGCCATTGACAACTGCAAATAGATGCAAACTTTCTTCTCATAATACCTTAGAAAAGCTTCCTAAACATTTCAAACAATGCTACGCTGGGAACAGGGTTTAATGTCAATGGCTTGCGAAAAATGTCACAATAATAACATCATATTATAAATCTGGTTGTTCTCTCGTTCGGTAAACAGTAAGTTAGTTAGCACATGCATTACGCCCTCAGATAAATAATGAACCGTTACGTTTTTAGGACAGAAGAAAAATATATCAGAGACGCTGTTGGTTTTAATGGATTAACTTGAGATAGGGAAACCGTGATATGTTGAAAAGTAGCACTAGTAACTCAGTCTTACCAAATTTGAAAAACAGTAAGTGTCAAGTTATCAGTACTTTGTCAGATCAACAAACTCACAGCAACTGTATTTTACTTGGCGCGATGGGTAAATTGTCACCTTTTATACTTGAAATTACACAGCATGCGAACTGTTTGTTTTTGATTTATTTTTTTTTTTCGACCGCACAATTATATTAGGGTCAGTTGGGAATCCTTTGGGAGAAAAAAGAGCACAATAACGAAGTTCACTCTTCCAGAAATTTGGAAACGGCATGCTGCACTGATTGGTATTTCAACTGGAAGTTCTCATACAAACATTTCATTGCTGGGATGCCAGTTTGATGACGGTGCAGAGGATTCGGAGAGAGCTGGATGAATCTAATAGTGATTATGAAAGTTTTTGGAGTTATGGCGATGTTCAACTTCCCACAGGGCCTCAGAATTAACGCGGAAGTCTACATCAGGTGCCTTCAGGAGGTATTGCTGCCATGGGTCAAGAGAGTGGCTGCTGAAAAACATATATCTGGCAACAGGACTCTGCACCATGCCACACAAGCAGAGGAACCCAGTTATGGCTGACAGACAGTTTCTGCAACCACATCATCGCTTATATCTGACCATATAACTCTCCATACTGCAACTCATTGATTATTATGTGTGGGTCACAGTTGAGCCATAGAGACCAGTAAAATTATTTGTAACACCAAAGATGAACTGAAGGCAACGATTATGCAGAACATGCGGGAAATTCCCAAGTCGTCTGGAGGCTGTGGTTGAAGCTAATGACGATTTTATTTTATTTACTCTTTAAGTATTTCAAGATATTTTTATGTGATTTTGGTAAATATACATATTAAAATTAGATGTTTGTGTTATTTTCATTTTTGCGTAATTTAGACGACAATTTATCTATCTAACCCTGCAGATGCATAGATAGATAGATAGATAGATAGATAGATAGATAGATAGAATTTTTTTAAAAAGTTTGGACCTATGAACACCTCAAAATTTTTCTCAAGTTCACAAGAGGAGGCTGACAGCTGTTTGTAACAGACACATTTTTAGTTGCATCCGGGCTTCAACAGGATACAATCAGAGATAATAAGACCAGAAAGCGGAAGTAACCGATGCAATTCCTTTCTTCCCTGCCGGAAGTATGGCATTCATTTAATAACTCATTTTTTTCTGATTTTGTCGCTTTTGTTAACGTCAATCTGACCAAGTTTTGTCCCACCTGAAAAAAAAAAACAAAAAAAAAACTCGCTTCTGTCTCATATCATCGCGTTTCTTTATATATGTTTACAAAACGTATATTAGGTAGGCCCAGTAATATCGAATTCACTATCTTAGTGAATAAACTACCAAATGAACAGAGTAACTATTGCTCTACGGTAGGCAACCTAATTTCTTTTTTTTTTCGAGAAAAATGTAAAGTGTTCAAATTAATATTTTGGCAAGTTAGAAATGGAAGTTAATCAATTTACACTTCTAGAAAAGGGTTTTTGTGTTTGCGATTTTATAAACTTGAAAAAAATCTATTATTCAAAAGTTTACAAATGTCATGAGACACAAAATTTCTGTATAAAAATACAGTGCCTACACAAAGGCACCACATTATCAAAACAAAATTAAAACTCTTTGATAACAGTTTATAAAAACTGAAAGTGCTCATAAAATATTGGACACAGTTTATTTTTTCCCGGAAAACAGAAAAAAATAGTCTGGAGTGTATAAAAATTAAATAGAAAAATCTGTTTTAAAAAAATTTCGTTTGATAACTTGCTTAAATGAAAAACTGCTTTCGAAATGCATCAACTATGTTATTCTGTTCTGCTTGTTCCTTAGTTACTTAGCGCGTACATTACACCCTGCCATTACCTCACTAAAACAATGGACCATTCCTTTTTATTGCAAAGATAGACGGACTAAAAGATATATCAAAGGACCTATTTGGTTTCAGGGAAAGAAAGAAAAAAAGAAAGAAAGATATTACGCCCTGACATTGCTTCAGTTGTTTCCATAAACAGTGAGCAAAAAGATTTAATTTTGTTTTGATAAGGTTGTCTTTGTGTGTTTCAATGAAACACACAAAGACAACCTTATTTTTGTCAACTTTTCATCTTATTATTTGTACTCTCTTACTTCTTAAACTAAATGTTTATGCTTGTTATTGTAATATTTTGTTGAAGTTGTTAAGTTAGTGTGGATGTGTGGGTAGTGTGTATTGAGTACAAAATAAAAATAACTTTTTTTCTTAACTGCAAATTCGCGAATCAGTGTATAAATATTAATTAACCAATGAAAAGAGAGTGATTTACAGAGAACTACAAATCCACCTTTCAATGACCCGTATCCTGTTTCTTTCCGCCCCAGAATGAGTTCGTGTTGGGAGCCCAAGTTGGCTACATATTTCACGTTTTTTTATTAGTCAATCAGAGAGAGAGAGAGAGAGAGAGAGAGAGAAAGAAGAAAGTTTATAGTGGGGAGTCGTTCTAGTGAAGGGTAGTTGTGATTGACGGAATTTGGCCTTGTTGTAGATAGCCCACTATAAGTCATAAAATGATTATAGATCAAGAAAAGCAAATTGAGTTGAAAAATAACATTTTATATATACACATATCAATTAAAGTTTTTACAATTAAAGTAATACTTGAAGTATAGGTCCAACGGACGTTAAAATGTTCATGGCAATAAAATGCTGAAAAGAGAATTAATACTTAGGAATGTGGGAGCGTTGTAAGTAAGGAATGTCTTTGAAATATCCGCTCCTTTGATCAGTAAGTAGTTTTGAGACAGCAAAAGATAAGATGAGAGGGGTAAGGAAAGCGAACATAGTAAGCCGCTTGACTTGGGTCAAGGGAGCTACTAATTACATTCATCTCTCTCGAGTTTAGGTCTGTCTGTCTGGCGATGCTTTCTGTATCGGCTTTTTTATATCTTCTTTTTGGATCGCAGCAGATCATTTGGGAATTCATATCCGTATTTGATTCTGGGCTTCCCATAAATAAAATTCGCGTGGCTCGCGAACTGGAAATTTAATATTTAATTAATTTTTAGTCTTCAACCGGAACATCTGTGCTAATTCGGCTGCGCACCGACGACTTTTGGTTATTTGCGTTTTTGTCGTGAGAGTGCAAACATCCGGTTCATCGCTTTTGCTCGGTCGGTATCACCACACACTCAGCCCAATAAAATGTAGAAGAAAATATCAGGCCGCCCCCGGCGACCTACATTCGCACCCTCTCACTTTCTCTCTCGTGCTGCTTTCTTTATCTCTCCTTTTTCTTCTCACCTAATCTCCGTCCACAACAGAAAGAGAACAAGTCATTACTAATACCCTTTTAAGGCATCACATCGAAAACATGGACTTATATCTTTATCTAAACAAATCAAATTTCACCATAACAAACGAATTCTTAATTCTGCAAATTTCTCACTACACTTTTTCTTAGAACATTTCACAGTTAATGATTTACGGATCAACGGACTTTTTTCTGAACCACAAAAAATTAAAATTATTTTACAGGTTATATAAGTTTTACTAAAATCCACTACCCTGGTAGCCAGCTACCTGTATAGAATGTTAGTGACAATGGTCGATCTAGATTTGTTAAATTGTCCCACGTTCTACTGGGTAGGCTATTCAGACCTATGCCTTGAATGGCTGAACACTGGCAGTTTAATCTGTCTTTAGTGCAGTGGGAACTAATGGGGCCGGTTATTTAGAATAGGTGATGGGAGAGGCTTAAGGATAGGATTACGTCATCACCGACTATTGTTAAAGACTCGCTCTAGATAAAGCTAAAACGGAGAAGACTCTCAAGGATAGTCTGTCCAGGGCAGAAACTGGGTGGTCGCCAAAGATAGATTTAGACATTTACGAGGCGTTTCAGTGGCATTTCGAGAGCCACTTTACCAAGGAGCCTGGTCTCTGTGGTAAAGAGATTCGTCGCGAAGTTTACTTGGAATTGAAGGAGACTGACAGTGGGAAGTTTCTGAAAATTGAGGGTCTGCCCTATGAATTGTACTTAAGGCTATCACACATCTTTGTGCCGATTTTGACAGTCGTGTTCAACATCTGGTTCCTGTAAAGGTCTATCCCCGATAGGATCTTCAAAGGTGTGGTCACGCTGTTGAAAATGTTTAAGAATGGTAGACGGGATTTAGAAAGGTTACAGGCCCATAACACTGCTAAACACAAAATTAGGTATTTGGGCCAAAATCCTGATGGAGCGTTTGCAGCCAGTTTCCAAGATTTTGTTAGGATTCGAGCAGACTTGTGCTGTGAAGGGACGAACATTGCAGAACAAGCTGCATCTGATCTGTACTAACCTAGAGGGTGTAAAAGACGACGATCAAGTCGGATTGATCAATTTGGATCAGTCCAATGCGTTAGATAAGTACCTGGCTACGGTCCTGCAGGCCGTCGGATTCAAATATGATTTCTTCAGGTGGATCAGCCCCCTGCATTGCTTTTCCAGTACTGTGGTACATGTGGACGGAAAGCGGTCGCGCGATTTTGCGCTGTGTCGATTGTTTCGTCAGGATTGTCCATTGTCACTCTTACTTTACGTTTTAATGTTGGAGCCTCTCATACACCGTCTGAGAAACAGTGTGTGCGGTACGACCCTACGTGGAATCGCTGCCCCTGGTGGTGCTCTAGCCAGGGTTTCCGCGTCTGCCGATGATGTATCCATATTGTGTCGTACTGCAGCGAAGGTGAGGTGGTACAGAAGGCTGTTAAACAGTAGCAAAAATGTTACGGGGGACAAAATTAACCGCAAGAAATTTTCCGGCTTGTTCCTAGAAGAGGGTTGCATTTGTGAGGCCCTTTAGTTGGACTGACGGACTCGTCCACATTCTTTTACTGTGATTCGGACTTTAGCTGAATAAGAATTGGTCGGAGGTACAGGCAAAGTTTTGAATCCACGTACGCCTTTCCTCTCATCATTTACCGGTTGTCTGTACTCCCTCTTTGTAAGGGTCGCAAGAAGGTGATCGAGCGCTTTCTCTCCTCTCTCTTGTAGGGTGGTGATAAGGACCGACAGAGATGTCTGTGCCCAATGTCCGCATTATGAGGTCTAGAAATGCCATACTTGGCGAGTCACCGACATGTCTCGAGATTGGCTTTACTATGCCGCACATTGAAAGAGGACACGATCTTGGACAGGGGTGTTAGTAACGCTTTCTATGGTCTTACTATCACCCCGCCTCTTACTCGACATGAGCGCCGACGTAAGCCCTGAAATCAGTCGAGATTTCTTCTGAGAGTGTCTAGCGGATTTAAGGGCCATTCATCGGTCTAGTGACCTTTCACAACCTAGGAACCTCTTGTATCAGGAGTTAATGGTGGGGTCGCGAAGGATCCTCTCTGTGAGCGGCTCAGCTTGACAGCGATCCAGTCGCGATTTTTCTGGTCTTGTGCGACCTCAGCAACCCTAAGTTTTCGTTTACGTGGCGAGTAATTCAGAACACGCTATCTCTCGAATTTACGCGAATGGTCATCGGCGGGCGGGACCTTGGTTTAGAGCAAATGGTTTCGCACACCTTCTACAATTGTCATCCAGTGCGCTCGTTCTTAGACGGTGTCAGCGAGTTGTCGGATCGTACCGATCCCGAGCATCTTGTGTCCATCGATCTCGCCCTCGTATTCTGGTAGGAATCATATGGTGTTTTTCACGTTGCTAGCCTTGGCAAGAATTTGGGGATTTGGACGTCGGAAATGGCGGAAATCTTGCGCTATTCTCATCAGCATCTTGTCGGATTCTTTAGGCATCCGCTACAGATGAAGGTCAGAACTGATAAAAGTGTTTGTTGCCGACAGATTTCAGCAAAAGATGGGTGGAAGTTACTAGCTTGGTTAGAGTGAACTGGACCAGACTTGATGTTCTCTTTTAATCTTTATGGTTTATTTCAAATATAAGATAAAAATCTCATCTATTTTATTTAAAAAAAAAAAACAGTAATCCCCGTATATTATATGGACTGCGCCAGCATTGCGTTAACCAGAAAGTTTTATTAAAATTTAAATTATGTAACGGTCAGTCTCTACTCAGTACCTGAAGATTGCGTTCTGCATGAAAACTCTGAATCGTGCTACTGGTAATATATATATATATATATATATATATATATATATATATATATATACGCGATCCTGGCAGCACAGTCACGTGCGTCTTTGGTATGAAAAATTCATTTCAGAGCTCATTTTCTATAGACACTTCTTCCGTTATAAAAAGAAATATTTAACTAATTCCAGGGCGGAATGTACGTTTTCAAGATCTTGGACACATTCGCTGCCGGTACTTCTATTCTTGTTGCAGTACTTTTCCAGGCAATTGGAGTCAGTTGGTTTTATGGTGAGTTAGAATTTTCGTTTTCTCTAGTCTATTTCCTCTTTCAACCGTTCAATTTTCCTTTAAAAATATCAAAGTCATTTTCAAGCTTTTTATGTTCACTCGTTAATTTGTTTTTTATTCTTCATCTAGTTTTAAATACTATTTTCAATGCAACTGTGTGCGTATATATTTGTATCTCAAAAACAAAGCAAAAATCAGGAGAAAGAAAATTTTAAATGAAACATCGATAGCGTTCGCGCATGCGTGGACATATAAATTTAATTATATTTTATCCAATATTTTTTCGTCAGAGCTTCTCCATCTTTCCTTCAAATGAATTTATTTTATTGTATACAACTTTTAATAAATAATCAATCCTTATACTTTATTTTAAGGCGTCCAACAGTTTTGTGATGACATTGAGCTCATGTTAGGATTCCGTCCAAGCTTCTACTGGAGAATCTGCTGGAAATTTATCACACCTGTTTTATTAATGGTAAGTCCATGTTCGGTTTACACCTAAAGAATATATATCATTAAGCTTTGTGGTTAGCGACTTGAAAAGAGAAACCGGCAAGCCAGCGTTCGAATTCCAATCGAGTACGTTGCGGATGTGCGTTGTGGTCCAGTGGATATCGGCTCGGAACGAGAAATCGAGGAGCCAAGTTCAAATTCCAGTTGAATTCCTTGCATTCACTTACGCGCAAATACCCTTGGGAAAGGTATTAATCCGTCTCTTCCCTCCAGTTATAGGTGAAATAACAGAACAGATTGGGTTCTTTAACCTTGGCTTGGCAACCAGTCTACCGCAGAAAGTAATGTCAACCTACTGCGGAATAGTCTTCTGCCCAGTCAGTCATGCCTCTTTCGAGACATGATCGCCCAAGCGTATATCACGTATGGCACTTAACTGACTGACTGACGTTGCGTTCACTATCTAACAAGTACTCTTTGGAAAGATATGAAACACTCTTCTCTCAGTCTATGCGTTATATATCAGAGCTGACTAGACTCGCTTGCTTTGGGGATAGCGTCCAGTCGAAAAGAAGAAAAACTTTGAAAACTAGCAATGGCTATCGACTAAAATGAGAAATCGGAAAACCAAAATCGAATTCCAGTTGAATTTGCTGCATTCACTTACGCGCAAATACTCTTGGGAAATCTATGAATCCACCTTTTCTCGCTCTGGATATGAGTTGAATAACAGAACAGATTGGTATGGCCAAAGACGCATTTCAGAAGCTAACCAGAGTACTGAAAGACAAGAGAATCTCATTAGAATTAAAGAAAAGAGTGATGAATTGCTGTGATATATGTCCTTCTGTATGGAAGTGCATGTTGGACGATCTCATTAAGGATGAAGGAGAGGCTTGAGGTAGCAGAAGTGTGGTTTTACAGAAGGATACTGAGCATACCATGGACGGAGCACGATGAGGTGTTGGAAAGGATGCAAACGAAAAGAAAACTCATACTAAACATCAGGAAGAGACAAATGACGTTCATGGGACACGTAGTGAGGAAGAAGGGCCTGGAGAATGTAATGCTCACAGGTTGACTAAAGAGAAGGAGAGACAGTAGCGCGATACATACTACTCAAACAAAAAAAAATAAAAGCTTTGTGTAGTTTATGAAGAAGGTACCCATGGACCGAACATGTGAGTAACGACAATGTTTTGGAGAGGAAGCAAACAAAAAAGAAATGTATACTTCGCATCAGGAAGAGACAGCTGAGGTTCCTGGGATACGTAATGAAGAAGGAAGGATTGAAGAATCTAATACTCACAGGGCAGATGGAGGAAAAGAAAGACAGGGGAAAGCAACGCATGACATTCTTGATGAGCTTGAGCAAGTTGATGACTGAGCAGAGCTTGGGAGAGATACCAAGAGGAGAAATATTAAGAACGACAAAGGATAGGAGCAAGTAGAAGTTCATGATCGCCTACATTCTGAGAAGTACGTGAATACATTTGAAGTCATAAATATCTGGATCATGCAATCAACACGATAGAATTGTAGACAAAAATTGTAACACATCATTCTTTTTTTTATATATATATTCAATCTTGGTACACATCTCTTGTCTACTATTTCCGTCATCAGCCAAAGATTTACATTGTTTTAGTTTTTAAGTTCAAACGCAAAACTATAAAACAAACTTGAAACGGGTGATAATCCCCAGTTCTAAGAAAGAGAGTACAATTCATTAATTCAAAATTCTTAGAAAGAGAAGAAAAAGAATGTGTTTGCAAAAAATGTGGTTGTTATAATTTTACTAAATAATCATAATATGAATATTTCGTTGTGCAGTAAGTTTATTGTTTAATATTGAAAATTACAAATATTTTTGCTTAATACATCAAATTAAGCTTTGAATAGGTCGACACAGCGTTTGCCTAAATATTTGATTTTAAACGTTCATATGTAAATATATATTCTACAGACGCACACCTTTCCAAAAAATAATTGTTTTTTTTTTGTTTTTGTTTTTTTGCATGTTCCTATCAGAAATGCAGTTCATATCAACAATATAAGTTTGTTTTTTGCTTTCTAAATTTTAAGATGCAGGAGGTTTCGTTTAATGTGCAAATTTATTTCAATATGTTCACACTAGCTGATAAAACTTAATATACAGTCTTGTGCAAACAAAACTAATAATGTCTTCCTAGTATCTTTCACGCTTTCATTATGACGTATACGTCGTCTCTTGGCATTGTTTTTCTTTTCTGATTGCATTTCCCTTTACGTTTTGAACTGATGGATCCAGTTTGTTTCTCCAACTTGATGACACATCTGGCAGTTGAAAGGCTGACACCAACAATATCCGCGATAAACTTGCCAGTGTGTTCGTGTAGCATTGCAATTTTTGTACGCTTGATAAAAGTCTAATGCAATCACGGATGACGCAATATTTTTCAAGTCCAAACAAATTTCATCATAGACCGGATTAATACATTTGCAACGGGTATTTGCGCGTACGTGAATGCAACGAATATTAATTGGAATTCGAAATCAGCTCTCCCATTTCTCGTCCCGAGCCGATATCCACTGCACCACAACCATAAAAGACTTCAAAAACGGAATCTGCCAACTTATATGACTTTCCCACAGGACTCCCATATTTTTTTTTAATTTCAAAAACTGTCTAACTACAAAAACCTGCAAATCGAAAGAACTAAAAATGTGAAACTCAGAACTACAATTATCCCTGTTGCGATAGAGGCATTGAGTATGATAAAAAAAGAAGGCTACCGAAAATTGTGTAAGTAAAAATGAATGGACACATCAACATCTCAGAGCTAAAAAGATTACTTTGTGCTGAACTTCACATATCATCCGCAAAGGTTCTCCCCACCTAAACGAAACGTCCTTAATGTGCATACATAACTCACCTACAGTGCCCTTTTGATTCATAGACTCCGGGGGGGATTTAGTAATTAGGCACTCTCTGGCAAGAAGATACTACTACTACTACTACTTCTGATAATAATAATAATTATAATAAAAATAATAATGGGAAAAGGTAAGTAATAATATACTATATTTACTGTCTTTAAAAATTATTGGAAAATATTATAAGTATGCAAATTAATTGAAACAACTGCTCTAGTTTCCTTTCTTGGCAACCAGTCTACCTCAGAAAGTAATGGCAATCTACTGCGAGAAAATTTCTGCCTAGTCAGTCATGTCTTTTATTTATTTATTTATTTATTTTTGTATCACGTATGGCACTTAACTGACTGACTCACTGACTTGTTTATTTGCATCAATCTTCCTGTCTGTGAGGATTAGGAATTCAATCCATTACCATTAGTGACATCATACAAGTGATGTTTGTACCATGTATCTGGGACTTCAATACTATAGTTCGAAGAGTCTTGTCAATGAATATATTGTCCTAGTCTGTCATGTCTAAGAATGTATTTCTCTCAGCAAAGACTAGGCATTCTGATACTATATGGCCAACAGATTCATCAAGTTATTATTATTATTATTATTATTATTATTATTATTTCCGTGGGTTTCTGTTGTATAAAAAAAAAATTTCCGGATCCCAACCAGAAACCTAAGCTCAGAAATAGCTGCATGTTTATTTTTGTAAAAAAAAAAAAAAAAAGATGACACCCTTGTTTCATAGATAAAGTTATTCGTAATGTGTGAACTGTACTTTTGAGTACAATATTTTTATTTCTTTAAGGAATGGGCTACCTGGAACCACTTCAACTGGAATTGTTGATGCCTCAGGTGCCACATTTTTACGTTTCCATTATCTTCGTATTTTTATAATTTATTGAAGATCTTCAAAGTTACATTACAATCTGCAGAGACTGCCATGTCAATAAGAAAGTATATTCTGTTCTTGTGATCTTTGATCGCGATGTCTGTCACCGTGTATAAAGCCACAGAAAATTGCTATCCTAACTGTTATTCTATCTCTGCATCCAAATTTTGGTGATGTTTATACACTCCCATTCAAAAAATTAAGACCACTTAAAAATCTTTAAAAAGAAATTCTTTTTTACAGATAGATTTTAAACTCCTCCCACTTAAGGTTACCAATACTACAATTTAAAAGATTATGGAAACAAAAAGCTACATTCCAAACATTTTATTTAGAAATAATGAGGCGATTTACACGTGATCAAAATTATAAGACCAGAGACAAAAATTCTACGAAATTGTACAAAAAGTGTATGAAAATATTTAATAACCAAATTTAATAATGAAGTCTACCTCCACTGCTTTTGATGACTTCAAAAATTCTGTCGGGCATGCTAGAAATAAGCGTTTCCATTAAGGTGCGGGGAATGTTGCTCCAGCTTCTGAAGATGGCCTCACAAAATTCATTTTTTGTTGAATAGTGTTTGCCATTTCGATAAACATCTCTTGTCATCCATCCCCAAACATTTTCAATTGGGTTCAAGTCCGGTGAGCATGCAGGATGTCCCAAGAGATGGACACCATTTTCTTGTAGAAAGGTCAAGGTCCGTCTTGCAGCATGGATTGCAGCATTATCCTGTTGGAATAACCATCCATCCCCACACAAACGATGGCCCTCCGTCATCAAAGATGCTTTTTGTAGCATGTTAACACAACCAGCCGCTCTCTGATGACCCTGCATCACCTGGAGCTCCATCGTCCCTCTGGAAGAAAAGGCACCCCATACCATTAGGGACCCTCCACCACTATGACATGCGGAGAAAATTTCAGGGGGCATGTTTTTATTATAACAATATCGTTGGAAGCCATCAGGACCACCGAGATTAAATTTTTTCTCATCAGAAAACAGGACTTTCTTCCACTTCTCAACGTCGCATGTTTGGTATTCACGACCAAACTTTAAGCGGTCCAACTTGTGACGTGGAAGCAGCCGAGGAATTTGTTTACGCTTTTTATTTATCATGCCTTTTTGTCTTAAGTGTCGTCTGATGGTTACTGGACTGCAATCAGCATCTGTGACTGCCTTAATTTGACTAGAAGAAAGTCCCCCGACTTTCATAACAACCCGTCTTATTCTCCTACTCAATGCGATTGCCTGCTGTGACAAATCTTGCTAGAATTCGAGAATGCTCAACTTTGGTAAGTTTGCTTGCTTTAGGCATGGTAACACCTTTACGCAGTGATTGCTAATCTCTAACTGAACTAAAAACATTATAATTACCATAGATCTAACAATTTATAACCCTGGTCTTATAATTTTGATCACGTGTAAATCGCCTCATTTTATAAAAATGTAAATTTCTAAATAAAATGTTTGGAATGTAGCTTTTTGTTTCCATAACCTTTTAGATTGTAGTATTGGTAACCTTAAGTGGGAGGAGTTTAAAATCTATCCACAAAAAAAAAATTATTTTTAAAGATTTTTAAGTGATCTTAAATTTTTGATCAGGAGTGTATAAGTTACTTGTAATAGAAATTGCATATTTTTCAGTGCAGATATTGCAAATATTGTCCCACACTATCATGCTCAGTTTTTTATATTGAGTTGGTTCTAATACCGTACAATATGATATAAAATGGTTCAAACACCGTGAAACATGATACAAAATGGTTCTAACACTGTGAAACATGATACAAAATGGTTCTAACACCTTGAAACATGATACAACGTGGTCAATTGTTTATGGGTATTTATCAGAGAATTCGCATTTGGGGTCAACACAATTTTTCAGTATGTTTGCTTGGTAATCTTTAGTTAGCAAGCGTTGGTTTTGTGCAGTAAGAATAAAACCACAGTAGATCCTAACAACTTATTTTTCTTTTTAATTCTCTGTTCACAGATGATTGTAATCTCAAGTATTGTTACCTATGAACCACTTGAGTATCAAAGCTCCGGCAAACGCTATATTTACCCAACGTACGCCAACGTGATTGGTTGGCTTATTGCTGGAGCATCCATGGCGTTCATCCCTGGCATGGCGATTCGTCAACTTTGGAAAGTAAAAGGTACATTAAGAGAGGTAAGACTCAAGGAAGCTTTGAGATTTTTTCGTATCTATTTTTATTTTGTTTTCTTTTTTTAATCTTTTTGTTTTCGTTGGGCTGGCCTTTTTCATGTCGCTATTGACTTAATTTCTTCTTCTTCTTCTTCTTCTTCTTCTTCTTCGTCTTCTTCTTCTTCTTCTATGTGCTGCATCTCTTCAGATAATTATGACTTGCCTTAAGTTCTCACCTCATACGGTACTTAGAAGTTTTACTAACTTTGGTAAGGTTTCTACTAATCCCCTTTCTGCTATCTGTTCACACAAGTTCGTCATATAAGTAGCTTGTTGAATTCCCCTATCTATCTTGCCCTCAATATACCGAGTGAGAGTTAAGTTTTCCAAGCTGTCCTTCCTCATTAGGTGCTCAAGGAAAAGGAAATTACTGAAAAGTAATTGAAACTCACCTGAAGCGAGCTAAATGTGTAATGTTTCTAATTCCAATGACATTTCTACCGAGCTTCTCTACGGCATATGACTTCATTGAACTTCTTTTAACGTGTTCCTCTCGAATTTATATTTAAATTTGGGGTCATCAGGAGAGAATGTGCACCGTTTCAGGGCCTTCTTCTCAAAAGGTGTCCAAGGAATTTCAGCTGTCTTTTCCTGATTCAGGTTATAAGTGTTCTTCCTGTTGCCATTTTCTTTAAGATTTTCTTGTTCCTTACTCACTCCATCTATGGAATTCCTTGGATCCTTCTGTAAAAACCACATTTTATCAGCCTATAGTTTTTTTTAACCGATCCATGGGGAGAGTGTCCAGCATTCATTGCCATATAAGAGAATGGATACCACGTAGTGATTCCGAGCTCTTTTCTTTGGTTCTAATGATTTTTTTCGTTTCTCAGTACCAAAATTTTGGAAGGCTTCTTTACTAGTCAGTCAGTTAAGTGCCATACGTGAAAAACGCTTTGGGCGATCATGTCTCAAAAGAGACATAACTGACTGGGCAAAAGATTATCCCACAGTAATTTGCCATTGCTTTCTGCGGTAGACTGGTTGCCAGCTAAGGCTATAGAACCCAATCTGTCCTATTATTTAACCCATAACTGGAGAAAAGAGAAGGATTAATACCTTTCCCAACAGTATGCGTAAGTGAATTCCATGAATTCAACTGGAATTAGGACTGCCACCCCCCCCCGATTTGTCGTTCCGGAGTTGAACTGACATAATACTAATTCTTTAAAACAGACTTGGTGCGATAATTGTGGCCTTGTGTCAAAGACACTTTAAGGTGGTGTAATGGTTAGCAAGCTTATCGTCTCTGGGTGTTCCATACTTACGGTTTTGTGCTGCATCCAGGTTACGCTTAGTAATGCTACTTAAATCTTTATTCTCTCTTGAAATGATGCAGGTAGCGTGACGGTTATCGGCGCAAAATGTGGAATCGGTGAGCCGAGTTCAAATTTCGGCAGGGTCTATTGCATTCACTTTCGCACTAATGCTCTTGGTAAAGGCATACAGTAATCTCTTCTTCCCCATGTATAGATTAAATAACATAATAGAGTGGGTTTTCTAGCGATGGATGGCAACCAGTCTAAGAGAAGGAAAGAAAGATTCTGAATTCAGACCATACTGACGTCGATCTGCCAACAAAACATTCTCAGATCAAGAGTAAGTATATATGCTGGTGAGACGACATTTTATGGAGCACCACCAAAATGTAACACTATTTTTAGCCTGGCCGGACGGAAGTAATTATATTAATGGTATTACTAATTGTTGCAGATAAGACGGACGAAGTAGTGTTGGTTTGTATTATTAATTTTTATAAATCGAAAAGAAACAACTGAAAAAGTTGTTTGTTCTAATATGAACGCAGGTAATAAATTTATTCCAATATGAACAGAGGAAGGTAAGAAGTCGTAAAACCCAAAGCCGAGAGATATGAACGAATTCATATTTTGCGGCGTGCTATTTGATAATCACCTGGGTCAAATTGTTGACAGGCGGAGACGGCGTGACTGGGAGAAATACAATTGATGTTTGAAATACACCGCAGATAAAAGTAAAAATTTTAAATAAAATATAGCTTTTCAATTATCGGAAAGGATTGTCCCAAATCAAAGGAAATATTTGATGTGTGCAAAAGGTTAGATTCCATGAAAATAAAATGAAATTCAAAATTTGGTTGAAAAAGATTTATAAACCTAAAAGCTAGATTTTTTTTTTTTGCATCAAAAAGAAAAAACCGAAAAGAAGTGATGTCACCAAAATAGAAGCTGCTTCATTGCTTCATTGGTTGAATCAAGGGAATAGACCAGAAAAAGGAGTGGCTCCTCCCCAAGAATGTGAGCAAAAGTGATTTCATTGGCCAGAGATTGGATTTGCATGTTCGTCATCCTACCTCCAGTGAATTTGGGGATAAGCATAAATACAAGGCCCCAAGGGAGCCACGAGCATAGTTCGGCAAAGTCCGGCAGAGTCGAGAAAGAGTCTATTCTGGTCACGGCACCAGATGTGAACAGACACTTGGCCGCCTGGTCGTTGATGGCTTCGATTCAGTAGCTGGTCTTCGAGTCGACTATTACAACGATGCTCTTCCTCGCCCACGCTGTGAATTTCGATCTAAAGTAAGTCGTTGTAATAGTCGACCCGAAGATCAGCTACTGAATCGAGGCGATCAACGACCAGGCGGCTGCGTGTCGGTTCACAAAAAACCAGATGACCAGCGTCTGGTAGTTGATCTCTAATTTTACTCTCACAACTCAGTAGGAGGAACTGGCTTGTAAAATACAAAACCTTCAAAGCCAAGCTAGTAAAAAAGCAGAGCTTAGGTTTACTCCTGTAGTGGGGAAGCTTCTTTCCTGCGACGCCTATTGGGATTCATGCTCATACCAAACCTCAAGTGAAACTCGTTGATTAGATCCGTTGCTTAAGCCATCGATTTCCAGTAGCGCTCCAGAAAGTACCTGACTCCTGAAGTAATGACCCTTCATCTATCAGCCTTTAGATTCTCTTCAGCATGAGACGCAGTTAGGGTTCTACCTAAAGAGCTATGACACACTGTGCTTATTCCCTCATGAAAATATGGTAAGGAATGTACGAAGCCAATTTCGGTGGCAATGCCAGGCGTTTTTGACATTTAACTAAATAACTAATATTTTTATCTCAAGGTCACTTGTATGAGACACCGTACACAAATCGAACTCACTAAGCAGTAATAATAATCTGAGAGACCAGCTTGTTAACATGAGACGGATATGCTCTTGATACCTATTTAACAAAGCCAACGTTTACAAGGAAATTTTCTGGAAGCATCTAGTTAGAACCGAACTCACTGAGAGTGGTCTTTTAGAACACACGGGACATTAATCTATGACAGGAGGTTTTTAACGCTCACTCAGTAGAAGACTCGAAAGCCATTTCAAGGTGGTGAGTTACTGTTAAAAAGTTAAATGGGGTGTGTGATGTGAATGAAAATAACGGGGTGGGGTAAGAAGTGAAGATTATATGAATAATGAGAATAGATAACGATTGACCACTGATAAAGGAGTTAAGATTGTTGTCTGTTATTATTTTTTCTCTTTTAATCATTAGAAGTGGTAGTTATAGAAAAGTAAAAAAGACCCCATGTTGAAAACGGAACGACACTATCGTGGATCCTAATCATGAACAAGGATCACTTCCAGTTTAGGGCATATAGGATTATAACATTGCAGCGAAACAGATTTGGCTGCGGATGACTATATATATATACATATATATATGTGTGTGTGTGTGTGTGTGTGTGTGTGTTTTTGTGTGTGTGTATACATACATATATATATATATATAGTCATCCGCAGACATATCTGTTTCGCTGTATCACAGCTCATCATTACGGTTAAACTCCGATTGCTTTTAACCCAGGATTGAAACCCGACCGAATCGGCGTCAGTCGGCGATACTACCTCTGAGCTATGGGCGCTCGGTAGAAGAAAGCAAACTTTTTAGCGCGTATATTATCATTATACAAGCCCAATAGCTGAGAGTGTTCTAATTCATTGCTGAATGAACGATGCGTATATGCTAGAGTAGCTACTGTTTTCCAAAGTCTACCATTCTTCCAGAGTGCTCAATCAGAGCGTAAATAGTCATACGCAGACAGATCTGTTTCGCTGTATTACAGTACGGTTAGACTCCGATTAAGAGAGCGATTGAGATAGCAGAAGTAAGGCTTCTTGTGTAAGGGCAAGAATATTCTTCTATGTGTGTATATATATATGTGTGTGTGTGTGTGTGTCCACGAAACCCGGATTAGAATCTCACCATAGTCAATTTCTCAGGAAGATGACTTCTTTATGTTATCGGTCTAGTCAGATGATCCCTTTGGAAAATGCTTGAAAACCATATGTCAGGTTTGCCCAAGAGATAAATTGCGGAGAAGGAAGTTTGGAAGATATCGAACATAAATAATCGTAATAAAATGTATGCGCGTACTGGCGATGTTGATCAACGGATCCAATATTTATACTAATTATTGTTATTGTTTTCTACATATATTAAATATTTCATGCACAGTTTAACGTACCATCTCTTCTGGTGGGAAATATTTATTATGTGTAGTTTCTGTGACCTACTTCATTATATTTTAGTCCCTCGTTGTATTGGCTGTAATATAGTTTTATGCTAACAGTTGTATTTTGGTTGTTTTCTGATGCAGTGGTTGATATCTTGACAAATTTCTCTACGTTTCGGTGAGTGACAAGTTAGTCTACAAGAGAACGGGGTGTATATGTAACAGATGTAAGAATTTAACGCTGTATTTTGGTTGTTGACATAGAGATGCAGTCTCCTAGAAACATGCGAATTTATAAATGGCATTTTTCCTTCAACTTAGTGAAAATTTTCGTGATCTAGAATTATTGGCAATAATCAGGTTAGATACTTCGACTTTCCTATACTAAATAATAGATGTAAGGTATTTTTCTTTAATGTAATTTTTTTCAATAGGTACATCATTTTCTAAAGTCTTAAGCAACGCAAAGCAAGAACATATCAACAATTTTTTTTTTTTACAATTTTACACATTATCATAGTTTTTCCCTTATATATATATATATATATATATATATATATATATATATATATATATATATAGGTATGGTAAGTTTATGGATGAAAGTACTCAATATCAGTGGGATAGTATATGTAAATCTTGCCTGAAGATTGTGTTAGAGCATGAAACAAACTCACCGCTTGATGTTGACTTCAGTGTGTATATAAATACATATATTGCTACACACACACACACACACACACACACACACACACACACACACACACACACACATAAACCGAAAGTATTTGTCATTTAAATGTAAATCATCTGCACAACTACACCAACATTGCCTGATGATGAGAATTAATCTCGAAACATAGAAATTTCCATGTCGCAATATAAAATTGACATAACCATATAATTATATTATATTTTATTAAGCTCTATAATACTCATTATATTGAGCACTGTTTATAATAAAATAAATGCCAGAGCAATCAAAATAAAAAACCTTGAGTCCTCTTCACTTGGAATTATATATATATATATACATATATACATATATATATATATATTCAAAATTTATAGCATAAATATGTTATAACATCACAAAGTAGCTATTTCGTTTCAACACTATTTGTGTCTTGTCAAGTAGTACTGATTGCGAGATAAAGAGTTTTAAAAAGTTCAAAACTAATCACTACATAAAACTTGCTTAGCTAGTTGACTAGTTTATTTTTGCACTATTTCTACACTACACATTCTACACATGAGAATCCAAAATAAATGACCCACACAATACTTAGTTGGTTTTCTAAACTGCAATATAAGTTAGTACACCATAATGATTAAATCCTGATTCTAAAATATACATTCTACCCTCTTTACTCATGAGGTAGTACAAAATCTAATTAAAAAAAGCCTGCTGTTGGAGATTGTTGTCTGCCCATTTAAGTAATGTATGGCTCCATAAAATAAATAATTCTCTTTTAAAATTAAAAAATACAATGTTTCATTTATAACTTATACCTCAACATAACTTTAAAAATTAAAAATTATTTTAAAATAAATGACCCACACACACTTAATTTTTTTTCTTACTACAATATACCTAAGTATATATAATTATTTAATCTTAATTCTAACCTAAACATTCCAGCCACTTTAGTCATAAGGTATTAAAAAATCTAATTTTTAATTAAAAAAAAAAAAATCCAACCTGCTGTGAAAAGATATTGTCTACTTATTTTTTAAAAATCTATAGTCCTATTATGTATCTTA
The DNA here is from genome assembly GCA_037127315.1 of Ascarosepion bandense. NCBI lineage: Eukaryota > Metazoa > Mollusca > Cephalopoda > Sepiida > Sepiidae > Ascarosepion > Ascarosepion bandense. The sequence goes on along the minus strand of JBBBDQ010000195.1, from coordinate 325,507 downwards.
TCCAGAGAAAATTAAAAACTAAATCTTAAAACTCCATAGTTACCTAATTCTCATTTTTAATTGAACAATATTGACACAACTAAAGCATTTTCTCTAACTACCACTTCTAATTTTCTAAATAACCATGAATTTATCTCATATTTTCAAAATAAATCACTTTCTCCATTTATTTTAACATATCACCTGAAGAAGAATAATGACATAATGCTTTTATAAACCATTATAATAACAAAATTACAATATATAAATAATCATATAATTATGAATGCACATTTGCATTGTGACACAGAAATTTCTATGTTTCGAGATAGAATCTCGTCATCAGGAAATATTTGATGTTAGTTGTGAAATTGATTTACATTTAAATATAAAAAAACATGGTTTGCTATTTATATTTGTGAGAAGATATAAAGTTTATGTGTGTGTTCCTTTTAACTAACCAGAATAAAGATACACTTTGAAATTTGGCCAGTAATTTCTACATACTTACTTTTTTTCTTTCTTTTTTCTTTTTTCTTTTTTCTCCTTAACAGTAAGAGTCAACCTACTTTTAACCTAATTTTATTTTCCTTTTTTATTTTTATTGCTTCTCCCTATACCGTATTACCCTTGATGTATCTATTCTAGTACCAAAAATGTCCTTTTCTGCTTTCTCCATATTTTAAGAACTTTTTATATTATGTTCAAACTTAAGGGGGCTTTTGAGTAAATTTACTCTTCTTATCAGTACGTATTTATTTCTAATTTTTTCAAAACCTTTAATTTACAAATAGCATTTCTATTTTTTATTCTAATTTACTTCCTGCTATCATTATCCCATCTTTCTAATATCTATTATTTATTATGAAAATTTTTTATATATAAAAATTTTAAATACCAATTTGCTTATTTTATTTTAATATCTCATCAATTATTATTTTCCTTAAGCGAATTATTGGGTATATGCATGTTAATTAAAATGAATTTTTTATCCATATTCTAATGTGAACATTTTGCAGTGTCTACATATGACATTTATTTCATTGCGTTTATTTAATAGTATTTTGTTCTTAAATCCAACATTTCCTGATGATGAGATTCTATCTCGAATCATAGACATTTCCGTGTCACAATGCACATTTAATTCATAATTATATGATTATATTAAGCTCTACAATATTTATCGTATTGGGCATTGTTTATAAAAAATGCTAGGGAACTCAAAACAGTAAAACCTTGGATCCTCTTCACTTGGATATAAATAAATACACACAAACATGCACACACATAAATATATGTGTGTGTGTGTGTGTGTGTGTGTGTGTGTGTGTGTGTGTGTGTGTGTGTGTGTTTAGGCATATAGTTGTGTATAAGTGTATCCTATGAATGTTTTTATTTTTGTATATATGCCGGTCTCTTTGTGTGTGTGTGGTGTGCGTGTGTGCGCGCGCGCGCGCACGCGCGTATTTCATTTTTTTTTGCATATCAAATTGCGTGCTTATATATTTAACTATATTTAGATGTTTATTCATGGGAGTGTGATTGCGTTTGTCTAGACATTTATACAATCCTTTTCCCTGCCCATGTTATTATTTGAATTCAGATTTCCATGTATTGAATATACGTGGCGTTCATAGATATTTCTTACATATATATATATTTTTATTTAACGGATATATTGACACGTCACTAAAATAATTATTAAAAGACACACACACACATATATATATATAATGAAATTAGGCCTTTCTTTTTAAACAAAAAAAGAGAGAGGAGAAGCAACCGGTTTCGCACCTGCTCTTCAAGCTTCATCGGTCGAAAAAATATAGAATAAAAATTATAGTTTATGACCAGTTTCGATGATGCGTTGAGTTTTTCCTTTATATATATATATATATATATATATATATATATATATATGATAAGATGAATAGACAAAAAGTTCACGATGTTGTTTCAGATTCCTTTATGAGCAGCTAGTGCTATTTTGCGGCTATGTCCCTTAGGAAGACGTCCTCGTTAAAATTTCTACCTGCAAACATATACTCTCTCAAGTACAGATGTATAATTATGATTCTCAAACACTTCCGAAAGGAGCAATGTCACAGTATGACTGCTTGCCAAAATACAAACCCGGAAAGAACATGTACGCTGCCATATAACAGACAGTAATTTTGTATAATACATACTACTTTACTAAAATATTTACTAAATTCAACTAAAAGCTAAACCAGTTTACAAAAGATAGACGCCAAATGATCTACAATAACAATAGTCTACTAGACAGGATTTTTCAACATTTACTGTAAATCCTTCTTTTAAAGTAATATTTTCGATCCGACTCTTATGTGAGCTATCAAATGTAAGTAGATATTTGTTAAATTTTAAGTTTAGCCTGGGACAAAACCAAGTTATCTAATGTACATTGAATTGTTCTAATACGTTTTTGAAACGTAGACTTATGTGTGAAGGTCTGTTGTTGTTGTTGTTGTTGTTGTTGTTGTTGTTGTTGTTGTTGTTGTTGATGCTGATGATTGGCCATAAAGTAAAACAGTAAAATATTGTCTTTGTATTTATTAGAAAATTGCACTCAGCATATCACCAGTTTGGGAACACGAAGATATACGACAGAGAAAATGCGTCAAAAGATTCGAGGTAAGGTTTGAGCAATTTCTATTTCAGACTTTCTTTCTTCGGTACAAATTTATTACACACACACACACACACACACACACACACACACACACACACACACACACACACACACACACACACACATCTCTCTCTCTCTATATATATATATGTATATATATATTCGTACACATATAAATACATACACATAATATATACAAACATATATATGTATGTATATGTATCTATATACAGTTTTTCTATACCTATATCTACGTCTATTTATCTCTCTATATACATGTATCTACGTATCTCTATCTATATCTGATCTATCTGTTTATCTATCTAACTAAATCCACCTGTCTCTATCTAATCTATCTATCATTTTTTAATGAAGTAATGGCATTTTATGTTTAATCAAACATTTGTGTTTCTTCAAACGTAATTTTTACTAGATACTCGTATTTGAATAAAACATAATTTTTTTAACAGTGTTTAATTCGTCTATCGGTCTTCGCAATCTTTATTAAGAAGGTTTGAATCCTCTGTTCCTTGCGTAAGAGGAACCACCGCCTCATTCAGCTACGCAGAGATCTAGGTAGCCTTGTCAGTAAATGTTTAGGGGGACATATAAACCTGTGCATGTTTGTGTGTTCATATATGTGTGCATGTATTTTTTGGTGAGTCAATAAATAAATTGGTTAAAGTCATCTCGCTCATATAATTGTAAATCATTTTTTTTACATTATATCAAGTATTACAAATATAGTAATAAGGGTCCGCAATTTGGGGAAGAGAGTTATCAATGATAATGTTCTGTCTTCTATTCTATGGTTATCACTTTTTAACCTTCTCTCTTTTTTATTTTCAAATGTACTTTTTATCACAAAATTTGGACAGGCGTGATCTAATTTTCATTCCGAAAATGAGGCCCAGAGGAGAAATAAAAGTCGCGGAGCCACTGGGATAGGGAACGGAAATTTTAAAAAATTAGAATAAAAAAAGAAAGTAGTTACAACGCTCTCATACGTCTAACGTCTACTGTAGTGAAATGGAAAACTTTGCCAATTTTCAATTTTCCATTTCTATTCTCTTGCTTCTTTAAATAAAGATCTGCGTTCATATGTATGATTGCTATTGTAATATTTTGTTATAGTTGTTAAGCTCAAATATTTAACGATGGGATAGAAGAAATCCTAAGGGCATTTTATAGTCGTGAAACTCAATAGGAGCTACTGATATTTGTTCGGCTACTACGAATAAAATATTAAGTCACGTGTAATGATAAATAAAGAACATTGAACAGCATATCATTCATGGAATTTCTTCTATGTGCCGTGTTTCCTGTCTTTTGTAGCTCTTAGTAAATTTTGACTTTTTGTTATCTCTCCTAAACCTCGTCTTGTCATATTTTCTCAAGCTCTCTAGATAGGTTATGCGTTGTTTGCTTCTGTCTTGCCTTCAATATGTCCTGCGAGTATCAAATTTTCCAAACTCTTTTTCCACATTATGTGCCCTAGAAATTTCAATTGTCTTTTCCTTATGTTAATTATAAGCGATATAAGTTGTTATACCCTCGCTCACATATTCGGTCTATGCTATTCTATGCATCCTTAGGTAGACACCCATTCCCGTTGCTTCAAGTTTCTCCTTCTTCTATGAGGAGATATTCCGGCGTTCATTGCAATATAAGGGTACAGATATTACGTAACAGTTCAGTGCTCTTTCGCTTGTTTTTAAAGAAATTTTCCTGTTTCTTAATACTTTGCTTAGCTTTTTGAAGACAAATTTTGCTATTCCATAGCGCCTTCGGGTTTCGGTGCCGCACTTTCCGTCCTCTGCTAAAACACTTCCTTGATATTTAAAATATTACATTTTTGATTTAGCATATCTATGGAATATTATGGCTATTACTGATGGGTTGATTCTTTCGCCTAAGCATCCAAAACCTGTTGAATGGCTTTCGCTGCTGAAATAAATAGGCAAAGAGAAAAGGAAAGATATAGAGACACTAGAGAGACAGTTTGGACACTGATTTTATTTTTGGTTCCAACGACGTCTTGTTAGGGAAATTCCTTCCCGAACAGTTTGGCATGTCTTTACCATCCAAAGTCCAACAGACAAAGAGATAGAGTTTATTTTTGGCGCCAGGAAGCCTCTCTTTTTGCACATGCAGGAATTGTATTTTCTGTCAGAGGACTCCTGGGAGATTTTTTACTTTTATTTTATTTCGTACTTTTATTTATTTTATATTTTTATTTTATTTCGTAGTTTTTGTTTTATTTTGTATTTTTTATTTAATCCCTACATATCCTTATTTACAGTTTGCATGTTGGGCTGTTCTTTTTTGAAAATAAGATTTTTAATTTTAGTTAAAAAGAAAAACAATAAAAATAACACGTTTTCAATCAGCAATCTATGTTGACAGACATTAGCCTTTTTTCCACATGCATTATCAAAACAGTATGAAATATGTCAAGTGCTAATAAATTTTGACTTTTCTCTCCTTAAACTTATTTCGCTATCTATTTACTCGAGCTCTTTAGGTAGGTTACGCGTTGTTTGCCTCTGTCTTTATTGCCTTCATTTTTCCCTATGAGTATCACATTTTCCAAGCCCTCTTTTCTCATTATGTCCCCTAGACATTTCATCTGTCTATTTCTGATGTTAAGTATAAATGTCCTTTTTGTTTCCCTTTTCTCTAATATTTCATCGCTGTTTGAGTCATTTTATTATCAGCATGCTTCTGTAGAGCCATATTTCTGTTGCTTTAGGTTTCTTCTTCTTCTGTGAGGAAATTATCCAATAGGACTGATGTTATATAACAGCTCAGTATTCATCTCATTGTTTTTAATGAAAGTTTTCTGTTTCTTAATACATTGCTTAACTTTTGAAAA
>JBBBDQ010000195.1:187500-315000 GCA_037127315.1 Ascarosepion bandense | reverse complement strand
CACACTCACAAACACTCCCTCCTACCGATGCACAGTAAGAGAGAGAGGGAAAGAGAGGGGGGGTACATGAAACAAGGTAGATAACTCTGCAAAACTGATTCTTTTCTGTTGTAACTAGTTCTCTTTATTTATTTATTACTCTCTCAATAAAATATTATTTCTTGCAAATGTGGATTTTTGTCTGCGTCAAATTAACTACTATATCACCAAAGGATTTGGGTATTTTTTTAAAGATTTAGTTCAATGGATACACACTGAAGATTCAACGAATCTTTTTTTTTGAAATATCTCAATTAAAATCCCAAAGGGTAAAAACATTTGGTGTTTAATTATGTCGCCTTGTTTTTCTGAACTGTAATTATTAACGATTTAATTTATTCTACTTACTCTTCATTTCTTTATACACTTGAATATGACATCACTGATAGAATTTTAAGTTGCATCAATGAACTAGAATTTGTCGAGACCTGGATCCGGTGTTTCGATAACTTCGTGAGAGAAAATAATAAAATAACTGAATTTTTTCTTGCTTCAGCAGGTTCGGAAGCTATAATGAAAATTTCTGTTATGATATAACCTAAACAATTGGAGAATTTGAGGTAAAGTTTCGTTTTAAGTCCCGTCGCTTTTCCCCTTCAAATTTATCCAAAATAGCATTATCTCTGTGCAAATGTATATGCTGAACTCAAATCAACAATTAGTCATTGAAGAAACTTACCTTTTTTTTTATCTAAATGTCCATAAAAAACGAACTTTATCTTGCACTTTTTCTCTCCCGTAACTCTCACGAAGTTATGTAATTAATTGCAGAATGACAGACTGTGCATGTGATCGAATTTTGGCAAATTTTTCTTCATTTACTGATACTTCCGGCGATGTACTTCCGGTAATTAAAGTAATGTGCCATTGTATTTCTACGCTTATTACTCTCAAAACAGGAAGTACATCGCCGGAAGTTTCAGTAAAGAACGAAATTCAGCCAAAATTGCTGCCTACGTAGAACGTCATTCTACAGTTAATTACATGACTTCGTGAGAGTTACGGGAGAGAAAAAGTGCTAGATATAGTTCGTTTTTTTTATGGACTTTCAAATCAAAAAAGCTAAGTTTCTTCAATAACTAGTTCAGCATATGCATTTGCACAGAAATAATGCTATTTTGGGTAAATTTGAAGGGGAGAAAAGCAGTCGGCACCTAAAACGAAACTTTACCGAATTTGACTCTCGTTGACATTTCAGCAATTATAAAATGAAGTTGACTACTGATCGCATGTCGTAGAACAACATAATACAAAAAAGTAATATTTTGTTACCCCAGAAAAATATTTAGCTTCTCTTCTACTTTTCAGTTTCTCTGTTCATTGCCATATCCGTAAATGTTTGTTTTAAGGCAGATAGATACGGACTGGATTTTGGCTATTTCCTGAATCATCAAGATTAGTTTAATCCTTAAATGGCGGACAACATCCGTTGATATTTCACTGGAGATCGTCGCATATCATTAATTAATGTTTTTAACATTTTCCTAGCAATACTAGCTTCATTCATTCAGGATCCGGCACTAAATGACGAATTGGCGACTATACGATTCACGAGGCCACTATTTGCTGGAATTCATTTATTTTTGGGAGTAGTTTTCTGCAAGTAAAGCTGAAAGAACAAGCCAAAATGCTATATCTGCTTGCATGTTTTTCGAAGAGAAAGGGAGGCAAAATTGCTGTTAACTTTGTGCAAAGAATGCTCAATTTCATTGTGCATGGAAGGCTCCAAGAATTATCCTTATTTTATCTTTTATTTTTAATCGTTTCAACCCAAACAAGGCGATAATGCCACTAGAATGCAAAGAGTTGCAGTTAATGAAAGTAGAAAAGAGTGAGAAGACAGAGAATAGTGAAGACTGAATTTTTCAGGGAAGCGTGAAATCTAGAGAGTTCCACGGGTAGGAAGAGAGAGAAAAAACTGTTGAAGTAGAAGTGCGGTTGAATCTAGCTACTTCAACAGTAAAATGGTAAGACCTGGTTTTCAATCCAGCAGCACATTTAAATTCATGTAGTCGAGACAGCAGGGAAAAAGGCTCATCAGAACAGTTGACATGAAAATATTTGTAAAAAATAAAGAGTAACGCCACTTCATGTCGTTGAGAAAGTGACTGAAGTCGAGATGCCTGGTCATGATCGATTACATTCCAGACCCTTCTTTGGATTTTGTCAAGAATCTCAAGATTTACAACAGGAGCACCAGACCATATATGGCAACAGTATTCAATGCATGGACGAATGGTAGATTTATAAATATGCAAGACTGACATAGCTATAAAAAATATTAAATTAAAAACTTAAAATTTGTTTTATTTCTTTTTTTTATTTTTAAAAACTTAATAGATTTCAAAGATAATTTTATAGTTTCAGTATATGATTGGACCGAAAATAAGCATGAATGTACCTGGAAATATTTATAGAAAAGACACGGGAAAGTCACGTTACGGAAGAAAGATCTACAAGCTGAAAAAGCGAGTGAAGAAGCTGTTAGGGTAGTATTGTGGCTACATCTAGTCATTTCAACAGTAAATTGATGAGACCTAACTTTCAATCTAGTACTGCGCTTCAGTTCGTAAAGTGGAGGTGCCAAAGAGGAAAGCACATCAGAACAATTACTATGAAAATGTTTATAGAAAAGGCACAGGGAAATTACCTCATACCAGTGAGAAAGTGATTGAAGCCAAGATGCTAGGTCAGGACGGATAACATTGCAGTCTATTTGGATTTCGTCAAAAATATGGAGATATATACCTGGAGTCCCAGCAATAGTATAAACGTGAAAGATGAATTCTGGCGAGAAACATTGTCTGGCACGAAACAGTGGGCAAACTTTCTTAAAGTATATGCGATATTCAACAGAATTGGATATTTTATCGGTTACGAATTGCACATGAACTCCCTTTAAAATTAATCCTGGTCACAAGAATAGTGGGCTGATCAATCTTCTTTTCGTAAAGATACATTGATATTTTACGTGATCGAATTTTTATTTTTGTCCTCTGCATGAACGTATTTAAACGTATCTTCTTTTATGGAATGGGATGGGAATCGTCATGGCTCTCTGCAACTTCTAATAATTCGTAGCTATATACAATACTTTCTCCTTAGTGCTCTGTTTACGATCGTATCACGCTGAAACGCTAGTTCACCTCCGATCACCGAAGTCAAGCAACGTCGATCCTAGTTAGTATCTATATGGGTGACTGCTTGGGAATAACAGGTACTGTAAGCTTGAATGTGCGGGTTGTGTAAGACATAATGAATCAGAATCGTTAATCGGAGAGCCGAGTTCCAATTCCAGTTTAGGATCGTTATATTCACTTCCTCGTAAATACACTTGAATCCACATTTTCTTCCCTCGTGCTTTGGTTTAATTAGTAAGACTTGTATCACTGAAACTATTATTATGACTAATAAAAACTGAGTACAAAATATTTAGATTGAACACTTAATTCGTTTTTTGTTCCCCTCCCCCACACACCGAACTATGATGTTAACTAGCGGAGTAAACACATCAAGCCAAACTGTGAAAATCATCGTCTGCCAGTAAAGAGAACTGTCTAAAGATATGAAAATAAGAGAAGAATAACATGCCAATAAGGTACCAAGAGAAGCAAAAGTACCGGACTAAAAGATGTCCAAATACAAGTTTTAAGGAACGAGAATTAAACTTTTATTCAGTTAGTCAAATAAGCTGCGAAAATCAGTTGTATATCTAGGTGAACATCGGTCATAAGATTCTCACAATCAGATTTACTATCAAGGTGTGCAACAAATCTCTCTTGAGTCCTCAAGATTTTAAAACACAAGCGCCACTTCAATGTTAAAAACATTGTTTTCCTCAAAATGTTTATTGATGGAATCAGGATTTCGTCAGTGAGGTTTCTGAAAAGGATTATTAAACAATCATTTGACTATCAAATATTTTAGGAGACACATTTTGGTAGTGACAGCTTTCTCATCCAAAGAGTTTTCACGGTCAATTAGATGTAAAATATAAATAAATAAATAACAACCTTTTGGCTGTTAAAACCGGTTTTGAACCCAACTACCACGTGAGTGGGGGCTGGGTAAAATTTTGACCGGTTTATCTGGGCGTACGCACTCGGGTTCCCCACATTAAAAAAGACCTTGTGTCACATCTCTCTCAAATGGGGGAGAGGAGTAAATATCAAACTGACGATAGGATGCTTCCACGATTATTTAATCCACGATTATTTAATCCACGATTATTTAATCCACGATTAATCGTTACGTTTTCCCCATTGCCTCATAAGCTGCATTTCTTATCTCATCCTTTTACCCACATACAACAGCTTCAGTCGGTAAGCCTCATCCTTGAGTTGCTCTTGAGCCATGTATTAGATAAAAAATTTGTTGGAATAAATCATCAATCGTAACAAAATGTGGGTTTGGGGTCGCAGCGCAACTGATCACATGACTAGCTCCTTCCACCTGTCTTGGTAGGTATTCATTAAAGCATATGTTTTGGGTAAAATAAACCGGGAGGAGCCCATTCTTCTCTAGATCAGACCACAACCGATGTCTTTTGACTTGAAGGATCGGCTCGACTTGGTCAAGATCACACGTGGCCGTTGATTCTCTAAGGTAAATCCTCCGCCCTGATCTTTGACTTCAATCTAGGAAGAAAACGCGCTCCTCACAGACAACTCCGAATTCAAAACCAAGAAGAAGGCAAGAGGAAACCACTCTACTCTCTTTTCTATGGTATAATAAAGATCGTCATTATCAGCTACGTTGTGCAGAGACATGACAATAAAAAAATTTTGTGCGCAAGCTTATATTAGATATATGTATTATAATAATACTTCACCCTTGTGCAAATTAATTGAAACAACTGATTTAATTTCCTTTCTGTCACCATACAGTCAGTTTTAGACCCACTAGAGTGACAGGAGGTAATCGATATCTATTTTTTCCTCAGATTAGGTCATTTGCGGTGGTGTGCAGCAATATGAATCTATTTGCAGGGTGTATGATGACATTTGTTTGGTCTTGAAAAATATTGCGTCATCCGTGATCACATTAGATTTTTATCATTTCCAAACATTATTGTCACGATTGTCAATTAGTTTTTTTATGGCCATCGTGTGTGATAGAGACCATCCTTAAATATTCAATCCAGTCACGTGGGGTGGCTCACAGAATGATTTTTTCTTTGGAAAAACCGTTTCTCTGGTATATTTTGAATTTTGCGATTTGATGACCAATCAGGATCCAGAGTTCCGCTACATGTCCGTTAAAGGAATTTTATATTTATTTATTTTTGGCTTACCTCCGGAACTTCTGAGTGGATCCTAGATGCGCAAAGAGCAGTTTTGGTCATTTGCTTTCTGGACCTTTGAGGGCAAACATCCGGTCCCCCACCTGCTCGGTATCACCACAGTAGCCTGTTTGCTTAAATGTTCTGTAGGACTTACAAATCAACAAAAAATTATTAGCTTAGGGATTGAACTAAATAACAGCAGAGCTAACAGAACTGAAAGAATCATTTTTAACTACTGATTGCCTTTTTAAATATCAAGCAGAACATGACTGATACTGCACCAATATTTATACTTTGTTACAAAGCTTATATTAGATATATGTATTATAATAATACTTCACCCTTGTGCAATTTAATTGAAGCAACTGCTTTAGTTTCCTTTCTGTCACCATACAGTCAGTTTTAGATCCACTGGAGTGATAGGGTGTAATTGATTTCTACTTCTTTCCTCAGATTATGTCATTTGCAATGGTGTGCAGTAATATGAATCTATTTTCGGAGTGTATGATGAAATTTGTTTGGCCTTATTGCGTCATCCGTGAATGAATCAGATATTTTATCACGCCCAAACACTTGTTTTGATTAGTTGTCCTGCAGCCATTGAGGAAGCGTACGAAAAGAAACATACGAAAATTGTAACGCTGCACGAACACACTAGCAAGCCTTACAGAGAGATTGCGGATATTGTTAGTGTCAGCTTTTCAACTGTCAGTCGTGTCATCAAGGCGAAGAAACAAACTGGATCCACCAGTCCAAAACGTAAAGAAAAATACGGTCGGAGGAAAAAAAAGCCCAGAAACGGCGTATGCGTGATCAAGGTAATTGTAAAAGATCCTGGGAAGATATGATTTGTTTTGTTTCAATAATTTGTACAAGAGTGTAAGTGATCAATAAAAAAAATCTGTGGAGAAATAAGATCGGCTACGTCCTGAAGAGATATGACATAAAAAATACCATTGCTTTTTAAGTATAGCAATCTAGGATATTTTTTATTTACTAACTTTAGCTTAGTTTAGGTTATGAAGAAACGACACGTAAAACGAAATAGTGTCTTTCAAAACATTATTCAGTATCAAAAACTTTGACCTTGATTTATAAAAAACAGTTTTCTTTAACATTTAATAATGCTAATTTAATCTGCGTTTGTTATTTTTGTCAGCTGTCCTTGGCGTATATGAACAAAAAGAGATAAGATTAAACGGGAAACAAATTGTTGATAAGTGCAGAGTGAGATAAGCACTCAAATAAACGTCCTACGTATAAAAGTCGGCTTGACTCAATCGACTGCTTATTTCCGTCTAGCACCAGTGGTTGGTGTTCGAGCTCAGGTAAAAGCCATTTTGAAAATGGGTTGTCGCAATACAATCACACTTCTAACCCCAGTGTATTCCTGCGCAAAATTAAGTTAGTCTTCTTCTATATGCAGTATCCCTATAAGACGTGGATGATTATGACTCTCCACCACTTCCTGTTCTTTGTAACTCTTAATCTTATAGCCATATCACATTGAAATGCCGATTCTCATACAATCAACGTAGTCAAGCAATGTCGAACTTGGTCACTTAGGAATACCAGGGACTGTAAGCTTCGATGTGCGGGTAGTGTAATGAATAACGTTTCTGAAATCCATACAGTTTCTTTAAATTCTGTTACGTGTAAATAGTCTTTGAAAAGGTGTGAATCTACCTCTTCTTACTTATTGCTGTGGGTTAATTAGTAAGACTTGTATCAATAAATGATTATCTCCAAAAGATTATGTTTTAATCATTTCAACTTAAGTAAGAGAATAAATACACAAGGGGCTACTGAGTGTTATAGAATATGACAAAAAACACTATTAAGGAAAGTGAGCAATAAAAAATGTAGAATTAAGAAGGCAGAATCTATATTTATAGTCTAATAATATTTTCTGGCTTTAAATAAATAGCAAAGGATTGATAAATCGTAAAAAAGAAATCAATCAAAATTCCTATTTGGCCAACAATTTACACGTTAGGTAGGTTATTAGCGGTTTTCTTCTGTTTCTCTTGCCTTCATTATGCCCTTTGGAGTATTAAATTTTCCTTAACTCTTTTTTTTTTCTTCTTATGTGCCCTAAAATTTCACGAGTTTTTTCTTCTCTCTAAAACTTCTATGTTCATTCCGTGGTATTCTCAGTATGTTCACTTTGCTAAATATATATGTGCATATTTACTTAATAAATTAAATATGAAAATAATAAAAAGTAGCTTACAACCATATATATGTGTGATCGCAGAATGTACAATAGAAAAACAAACAAAAACACTGTTTTCTGGTGGTCGCAGCTGATAAAATAATTTAATTTATTGCCCCTCTTCAATTCGAAAATCCCAAACTCGACCAACTAACGTCAGCGAAACGCGTCTTTTATAAGCCTTTCTACTTTGTCTCATCAGCTCCACAACCATATATATATATATATATATATATATATATATATATATATATGCAAGTTTTAATACAAATAACAGATAATGTGTTGTGATTAGGTATTTTATATAATTTTTATGTGATCTTGTAATTGTTTCTTTTCGGTACATTAATTATATTATATATATACTGAAAAATATATGCATGTGTGTGTGTGTGTGTGTGTGTGTGTGTGTGTGTGTGTGTGTGTGTGTGTGTGCCAGTCCGATGGTTTCAAATGCTCGATTTCCGACCATGAGAACCGGTTTCGAAACGACTTGTCATGACTTCTTGTTGGAAACATTCCCAGCGTGCAGCACCATTTGTATGTGCCTGAAAACCGTACCACAGATTTATCCAAGCCCTGTGAATGAAATTGGATAGACAGAATTGTTCGTCGATGGTTATGCTAATACAAAGTCATCGCAATCGAGGAAATAAACTGGCCATTTTTAAACTGTTGACCTCACTAGAAACTGTAATAACTCCATTCAGTACAGTTACAGCATCAATTTGTCTGGACAATCGTCTGCAACGAGGATTAGCTAGCCATCCTTTATGATGATGGCGTTGATGACTAAGTTGACCAATTCTTGCATAGAAGAGCCGATAGCATTGGCTGCATAATAATGTTGATAGAAGATGAGGTTGATATTTTGTGGAGCTTTTTTCTCTTGTCGTTTGACTTATTCTTTTTCTCTTTTGGTGGCTTCGAAGTTTTTGGTTCTGATGGTGATGAAACACCGCCAGTTGATATAGTCTCGATATAGGTTCAGTGGGTCGTATCTTCGAAGAAGAAAACCCCCTTGGTTAGAGGTGAAAGAAAAGTGACGATGGCATGAAGTGTTTAACGTGGACCTAAACTTGCCAGGACGTGACCCACACATTTCATTTCATAACCTTCCCCAGCCGCATATATGAAATGAGATATGCAAAATCGAGTTAGGAAATTGGAACGGACTGTCACTAACTCGGTTATCTTAACTTATTTATAAATGGAACTTTGTCTCTGTGTGTGTGTGTGTGTGTGTATCCGTTACCTATTGACCCCGATTCGGCTGAACCGATTTTCTTGAAAATTTACACAGTTGTACTATAAGCGTCTGAGAGTGTTCTTAGGTAGGTTTTGTGTCGAGGTACCTCCGATAAATATCGATAATCGAAAAAATCGGGTTATAGAAGGAGTGGTCCGATTTTAATGAAAATTGATACACTCATAGACAAAGACATAAGAAATGAAGTTTCAAGTTTGCAGTTCTTACAATAGTGCAGAAAATCGATAATATATATATATATATATATATTAAGATGTTTGTGTGTGTGTGTGTGTGTTTATCTGTCTGTATGTCCTTAATACAAATCACAATTTTTATCCGATACTCACCAAACTTCACACAAATATTCTTTAGGCTGAGTCTGAGCTCCAGGATCATGGACCATGGATTAGTTTTAAAGCTTTCATTACATCCGAGCAACGCCGGGCTATACTGCTAGTAATCCATAGAGACACAGTGGAGTAATGGATAACGACGTGAATTAAGGGATAGGATAACTCAGACAACACTAAATTTAAAACGTCTATGGGTTAAATAGCATCACCAACCCGCAATACAGTCAGTCAATTAAGTGCCATACGTGATACACGTTTGAGCGATCATGTCTCTTTCGATCCATAACTGACAAGGCAAAAGCTTTTCTTGCAATAATGTACCATTTCATTCTGCGGTATACTAATTGCCAACCAAGGCTATAGAAGTTAATCTGTTCTGCTATTCAACCCATAGTTGGAGAGAGAAGGGATGGATTTGTACCTTTCCCAAATGTATTTGGGCGTAAGCAAATGCAACGAATTCAACTGGAATTCAAACACGGCACTTCGATTCCTCTTTCCGAGAAAATATCCATAGCAAGCGTGAATTAGTCACACCTCTGAAGACGTAGTCGGTCTATTGTGGGTCTCCAAGAGGAGTAAAAAAGTGGATTATATATATATATATATATATATATATATATATGTGTGTGTGTGTGTGTGTGTGTTTGTGTGTGTGTGTGTGTGTGTGTGCCAAAAGTAACGTCCTTTTTTTTTTCGAGCTGAGGTGGATAGGACAACGTGGAGCAACTGAATGGTCAATCAAAATCACCGGACTTAACACCACCAGGCGTTTTCTTGTGGTGTTTACTGGAAGATCTCGTCTACATGAAAACAAAAATTAACTTCTGAATTAAAACAAGCAATTTCTTATACATTTTCTGTTTTGTAAGACTTTTGCTGATAATTTTCAATGTCGTATTGAATATGAAGATCATTTTGAACAAGTTAAATAGTTTTTTAATCATAAAAAGTCATGCTGTTATGATGTGACAATACATATAAATTTTCTTAAACTCCTGTAATTTATTTTTGTTCAATAAAATTAATAAATAAAATTGAGCGATCCTTTTGCTGCACCCTGTACATAATTATTCATGACCTTAGAAAATTTATGATTTAGAACCATAATTTCATTAAAGAAATGAATGTTTTAAAATTCTACTTGACATATAAAGAAAACTAGAAAAGATACATGAAGAATATAAAAAAAAACTGTTCTCCAAAATGTCAAGGACTAGCATCATTTTGTTCAATCTTACGAAGATTTCCTCAAGTGATTTTTATTAATGAAAGCCGCTTTGAGTTAGTCATTGATGCTTTTGAAAGAGCTTCTTGGATAATCTAGTAACAGTTATTACTTCACCTGTCAAATAGAATAAGGAAGAATCTTGATCGGGACGCTTTCTAATACAAAGGGATATTTACGATCAATTAATTGTAAACACAACTTAAATACTAAAAAAATACAAGAAAAATGCAAGAATTATATTTATACTGAAAAATACAAAATATGTTATACCCTGCTTCCCACAACACAAACATTCATTCAGTCAGTTACGTGCTATACGTGATACACGCTTGAACAATCATGTCTCGAAAGAGACATGAATGACTGGGTAGAAAATTATCCCGCAGTGGGTTGCCATTACTTTCTGCGGTAGTTGTTTGCCAGCCAAGGATATAGAACCCAATCTGTCCTGTTTTTTAACCCATAACTGGAAGGAAGAGACAGATTAATACCTTTCCCAAGGGTAATTGCGTATGTGAATGCAAGGAATTCAACTGGAATTCGAACTCGGCTCCGAGCCGATATCCACTGCGCACATCATTATTCAGAGTATAGTATCTTATAGCAGGATCTTTGCCATCAAAATAATAAGGGCTAACAAAAAGGATTTGAAGTTATAATCTGATTGAGCCAGTTTGAGTACTAATTAATATTTTTAGAAGAAACTGACAGGTGTGTAAGTTTTGAACAGTTTAATCTTGACCTTTTCAAGTCAAGTATCAATCGTCATGCTCCTTCTTATCTTCATTTTATTTATATCGCACTCTTTTCTTAGCATTGCTATTTCGTTGATTGTAACCGTTTACTTTGAGTGGTTCTCGAGCCTTGTGTTGGGTTTTCACTAGCCTGAAAAATTATCCAGAACATGTGGAGGCTTATACAACCTAAACTAACAGATAGTAAGTTAACGAATGCAGTCAATTTGTGGAAAGGTGGTGAATACAAAATAAAATTAACTTTCTCTTCTTCACTGTTTGCAAATTCGTGAGCCAGTGTGAAAATCTATTTTTGACCAATGCAAAAAAAAGATTTGCCTCCGTGGTGAGAAAAGATCAAGAAAAATTTCGCGAGCAAGTGTGAAATATTTACTAACCAATGAAAAGAGAGCGATTTACAAAAATAACAAATTGAACATTCAATGATCCGTGTCATGTTTCTTCCCACCCAAAAATGAGTTCGCATTCTGAGCCGACCACGTGACTGAGGCTATCTACTTATTAACGTGCCCGGTCGGTCAGTGACAGTTGCAGTCAGAGAAAAATTGGAGAGAAAGAAAAACAGGACCATCTGAATAATGCCGGTGTCAAATTACACGCTGATACACTATCAGCCTCTAATGAAAACTCAAAATTGCAAAGATACTATTCAATGGTTAAAGCTAAGTTTCTAAAAAAATTATTTTTTATATCTTTTTTTTTTTTTTGAAATTCGACCGTATAACTTTCGTGTGAAAAACGAACTCTCTCAATTTGTTTTAAGCATTTTGGAAATTTACTTCGTGTCTGATGATTTAATATGAACATTTTCTCTTCTTGACTATTCATGTGCTTATTTGTCGTGAAACAAGCTACTGACAATTACAAACATGTAAATTTGTAAATAAATTCCTTATCGTTAAAATATACACCCGTGCTTCCTCGCTATTATGCCCTAACTCACCTTCCTTCAAAAGTCAGTAAATATTTTAGGTATTTTTTGGCGATAATAATTATTTACTTATTCAAGTCCTATTAGTTAATCCATAGCTGGGGGAGAAGTGGTGGATTCATTCTTTTCCCAAGAGTATTTGTGCGTGAGTAAATTTAGTGAACATGGCTGAAATTGAAAAAATGGCTCTCTGATTCATTATCCATTACTCCACAAAGCATATCCAAGATTACAACACTTAGTATTCCCAAGCGGTCATTTATCTAGCTACTGACCAGGATCGACGTTTCTTAAATTCGGTGATCATACTGAATCGACGTTTCAACGCGATATGGCCATAAGCCTAACAGGTATTAGAAAGGAGTAAAAGACCATGCCTTATTAAAACCTACAAAGAACAGAAGGTTGTGGAGAGTCATAGTCGTTCATGTCTTGTAGAGATAGAGCGCATAAAAGAAGAATAAGTTGTTTGATTGTATTGCGCCAATCTTTGTTCAAAATAGTCTTTTACTTAGGTTCGAGCATCAACCATTAGTGCCGGATAGAAGTTGGCAATTCTCTCATTTTTATTGTATTGCGCCAGTCTATAATATGGTGTCTCATTGTAATATGGCCGTAAGCCACTATGATTAAAGAATCGGAAGCTGCTAAAGATGGCCAAATTAAATATTAATCTCCTGTGTTTTAGGTTAATCCCTATTGGGGCTTTATAATATTATCTGGGCATTCATTTTCAAACTGTAGACAAAAGCAAAAAAAGCTTAATTAAATTTGTCTGAAGCACAATTGTTACTGTGTATTTTCATATTTGTATACACGTGGCTGTATGTGATAATAAAAATGTGTGTAAGTTAAAAGTTGTGAACTAGTCTTTGCTACGATAAGCCAATACAGTCCAAACCAATTTTTATATCTGCATTTTGAAAGGTGAGAAAGGATAAGAGAGATAATTCCCTGAAAAGAAGAAAAAGAAAAACATTTCGGAGTCCCGTAATCTTAAGTAGCATTTGCGTTCTTTCTCAGACGTTTGCTGGAAAATAGAAAGTATAAAATCAATCTTCTTTTTTATTTTCTATCCATTGTCTTCAAGTGTCATGGCGTCGCCTCTTTTCGTTCTTTTCACCAGCTTGGTCTTCTGCCAGATCAGCTCTACCCACAGAATTGAGATCCTAACAACCAGCCGACCAGATGGCGGAGTTGTTTCAGGTCAGTAGGCATTTATTTTCTGAAAAGCAGATAAAAACAGAAGCAACGTCCCATCAATCTCGTCTTTATAAAAATATAAGAATTCGTATCTCCAACTCATGGTTACAACAATTTTCTCGTGTTTTTTTTTTATGTTTTTTTTTTTGTTTTTTTTGTTTTTGGTATGAGAGGGGAAAAATTTACCGGGGTAACTTTATATTTCCAGAGCAGATCAAAAGAGAGTCAAAAGTAATATATTAAACTCACGGTAAAAAGTAGTGGCATTGAGCTATTTATCACACTACATGTCTCTCCATAGAGAGATGAAAAAAACACGATCAGAGTCCAATAGAATAAATTTAGGGTTATTCAACACATCATAAAGAAACCCGATTGACATTTATATCCCTGGTATATAGGCTAATATAAAAATAAGTAAAATAAAAATGATCAAAATATAATGATTTATAACGCCAATCAACTAACCCACTACGAAAAGCAGATTTCAAACTATTCTAACTGGACTTGAAGAGTGAGTTAATTTCTCTACTATACCGCACATCGACTGAGCAACGGATAAGACTGGAAATCAATCAGTTAAATGTCATACGTGAGACATGACTGACTGGCCAGAATATTTTCCTGCAGTAGGTGACCATTACTTTCTGCGGTATTAGTCAGTTACGTGCTATACGTGAAACACGCTTAGGCGATCATGTCTCGAAAGAGACATGACTGACTGCCCAGAAGATTATCCCGCAGTAGGTTGTCATTGCTTTCTGCGGTAGACTGGTTGCCAGCCAAGGTTATAGAATCCAATCTGTCCTGTTATTTAACCCATAACTGGAAGGAAGAGACGGATTATTACATTTCCCCAAGGGTATTTGCGCGTAAGTGAATGCAATGAATTCAACTGGAATTCGAACTTGGTTTGGTTATTTTATTTTGTTTTTTGCTTTTTTTTTATTTTATTTTATTTTTGTTTTTGTTTGGGTTGTTTTTTGTTTTTGTTTTTTTTTGTTGTTGTTTGTTTTTGTTTTTCTTAAATGATTGCTTCTACTCTTCTTTTTTAAAGTTCATGGCAAAGAAACGAATTCGCAATAAGTAATACTACTGTGTAGATATCATCTCGACTTACTTTAGTTATTCCAACATACTTAACTTTAGGTTACAAAAATTTGAATAAAAATCCTTTCGTTTACAAGAGACATTGGCTTTTAGAATTTGTAGCAGCAAAATGTAATTTTTGTTCAACCTTTTGTTTGGTTCGTATCGATTCAAAATCAAAAATCTATTTAGTTTAAATTGTGTTTTGAAACACAAAATGTACACAGTATTTAAAGAAAACACAGACATGTTTGCACAAGAATGCATCAGGGCGGATCAAAGCTGTTCTTTAACATAACCTTCACCCCAGCTTTCTACCGATCGGCTAATGATAATTCTACGTTGCATTCCGATTTGCGTCTGATCGATGTTTACCGAAAGCAGGTGAAGAACGCGCTGCATAGCTCACAAAGTGATATGATAAAATAATATCGCGGACTTTGATTGCTATATTCTGCTTCGTCCGGGTGGGTAGGTGAGTGATACTTGGAACAACTTCTGATGAGTCAGCTCTTCCCCTGGCTGATCCACTGATTCCAACGCGGTGAATGACAAATGCCAAATAGAGATTTCGGAACGGCGGCACGGACACGTCCGTCTCCTGCCAAGGATGGAATAGTACTCCCCGACTCCAGGCATGACTGTTAATATGGACCAGCACCCGGATATAACCTAATTCCAGTTTCGTTGCCACTTGATCTGCAAAATTCTTTCATCTACTTCTTTATTTCCCATTCCCCCATAGAAGACCGAACTTCAAAAGTAAACATCCGTTGGTCTATCAAGTTGAAACACTTAAGATAACATAAAATTACGTCTCTTTTATGTGGATGTCAATAGTATCACAATAGCCTAAAAAGATGTTTATTTTTAATCAGAATTAAGATTCATAATAAAAAGGATGGGTGTTGTGGTGCAGTGGATATCGCCTCGGAACAACAAATCGAGGAGCCGAGTTTGAATTCCAGTTGAATTCATTGCATTCACTTACGCACAAATACCCTTGGGAAAGGTATTAATCCTTCTCTTTCCTCCAGCTATGGGTTAAATAATAGGACAGATTGGGTTCTATGGCCTTGGCTGGCAACCAGTCTACCGCAGAAAGCAATGGCAACCTACTGCGGGATAATTTTTTGCCCAGTCAGTCATGTCTCTTTCGGGACATGATCACCCAAGCGTGTATCACGTATGGCACTTAACTGACTTAATGAGAAGGATGGATTAAACATATACCCAAAATCTGAATTTATGGTCATCAACAGAAAGACGAGCCCAAAATGCCAATTACAGGCCGGGGACACTAATGTCAAGCAGGTACAAACATTTAAATACCTGTGAAGTGTTCTAACAGAAGACGTAAAGTGTGACACTGAAATCCGAAGACGTATTGGCATGACCAAGGACGCATTCCAAGAGCTGAGTAGAATACTGAAAGACGGAGAAATTTCGTTGGAAACTAAGAAAACAGTACTGGACTGTTATGGGATTTCTGTCTCCTATATGGCGGTGAATGCTGAACAATACCATTAAAGATGATGAAAAACCCGAAGCAACAGAAATGTTGTTCTACAGAGGGATGGTGGGGATATGAACCGAACGTGTAAGCAATGACAAGATTTCAGAAAGAATGGGGATGAAAAGGAAACTTATACCTAACGCCAAGAAGAGACAGCTAGGACGCGCAATGAGGAAAGGGTTTGTAGAATATGATACTTACAGGGCGAATAGAGGGACAGGGGGAAAAAGCGCGCAACTTACTTGATGAGCTTAAACAAATGGATGACAGAGCAAGTTTTTACGAGGGAATAACAGGAGAAAATATATTAAGAGCAACGAGAAACAGGAAGAGGAGAGGGGCTATGATCGCCTACGTCCTAAAAAACACGTTACATAAAAGAAAAATATTTTATTTAACCGCACATTTTTGGTTATTGTGACAATAACTGGAGAGCCATAGTTAGCAAAAATACTCACTTCATTTCAAGTGAATTTGATTCTCGTTAGGACTCTACAAATTTAACCCTATGCCAGACCTGTCTATAATGAGGAAATACTTTTCTGTTTTTTTAGAAATCTTGTACGATTTTTATTACTCAAAACTTTTAATTGCCATAGAGGAAATTTCCTGCCAGTCATCCGCATTGCTCCTCCTTGGCCTCACTTTTTCAACTGACCTGAACTGGAATGAATACATCAGATCTGTAGCTGCATCTACTCCAAGGAAAGTTGGGTCTCTGTGTTGGGCCAGAAAGTTTTTCTTGTCAGAATCCATTTTGCAAAATCTACTATTCATCCATGCATTGAATACTCTTGCCATATTTGGTCAGGTGCTCTTGCTATTTTTCTTGAGGTTCTCAACAACATCCCAAAAAAGGATCCGCAATATAATCTGTCCTGACTTGGCATCTCGACGCCAATCACTTTCTCAACGATTTCTGTTATTTTCTAACAGATATTTCTACAAATATTTTTATGGCAACTGCTTTTTACTCTGGTGCCGCATCCACGTTAATTTAAGCGTGCTACTAGATTGCCATCTAGGTCCCACCCTTTTAAGGTTGAAATAGTTAAATGTAACTGCCATTTTTACTCCAACATTTTCTTTCTTCGAACTTCCTACCCGTGGAACTCCCTTCCATTTACTAGCTTCTGTGATAGCTATAATCTCCAAAAAATAAATCCAACGTTAACTGCTCTCTTCTATCTTCTTGAATCCCATTAATGTTTTATTATTTCTTCAATACCCCATGTACCCAGTCTTTTCTTTCATTTTAACCCCTTGCGAACTAGTGGCAGCCCCGCCTTGCTTGGGATGAAATTATTAAATAAAATGTTTTCCCTTATTTATTTATTTATTTATTTATTTATTTTCTTTTTTCACTTTAAAGAGACAGATTGCAGTAGTCCAGCCGATGTAATTTTCATCTTGGACGGTTCAGCAAGCATGGTCGCAGATGAGTTCCAAAAGCAGGTGGATTTCGTTAGAACCTTTATCCAAGATATGGAGGTATCCTCTGACAAAGTTCGGGTAGGTGTAATCACGTTTTCCACAGCAGTACACAATGCTTTCAATCTGAACACCTACAAGAGTAAACAGGAAGTCCTAGAAGCTCTATCAAAGATCGCTTATCCCAAAGGCAGGACTCACACGTGGCTGGTACTGGAATACCTACGCAAATATGCGTTCACTATTGACAATGGTGGTAGAGTTGGCATACCGAAGATCGCTGTTATTTTGACGGATGGCCGCTCGAACATGAAAGAAAAGACTCTGTCAGCCGCGAAAATGCTTCACAAAGACCCAATCCGAGTGTATGCCATCGGAGTCGGCAATAACCTTGACAAAGATGAGCTGAGTGCTATCGCTTCAAAGCAAGAAAATATTTATTTAGTGCACGATTTTAATGCTCTAAAGACTATCGAAAATACCGTCAAGCAAAATATATGCAAAAAAGGTGAGGTTTTAAAAGTTCATCTTTAATTTATTCTTTATATTGTAATTATTACTCTGTTGCACAATAAGTGGCCATTTCTATTGCTTAGAATAATGTATGTCTGACAACTTATTGTAAAACAGAGTTAGTATTCATTTTTATGTTCATAATAAGTGTCGATAATAGGCCGTTGCTGAGGAATCAGTGACAGCAAGCTTCTGCAAACTTCTGGTTCTGTACTCTTGCCGACACTAGTACCATCTTCGTCTGGATAGTCTCACCTCTTCCTTGGATTTAGATTCTATTCAGTCATAACTCGGGTATTTAACAGAAAGATATCTTGTCCGCCAATTCATTAAGTACGCAATTCTCAACCACGGGTTTTAAGGTTCTCCTCGAACAAAGTTTTGTTTTTCTTATATATATATATATATATATATATATATATATATATATATTTGCTTACACACACACACACACATATATATATACACACACACACACACACACATATATATATATATATATATATACACACACACACACACACACACACACACACATATATATATATATATATATATATATATATATATACTTGATGTTCATAATATGTTCTGCCTGGCAAAGTCTTATCTACAATTTAGTAGAATCCTCTTTTCTTGTTCACCACAATCAGATCCAGGTCGGGATGTGAATGTCGTCTCGGAACAAGAAATCAGAGAGCCGAGTTCGAATTCCAGTTCAATTCGTTGCATTCACTTACGTGTAAAATATTCTAGAGGAAAATATTAATCCGTCACTTTTCTCACTCCAGCTATGGGTTAAATAGCAGGGAAGAGTGGGTTCTATAGCCTTGGTTGGCAACCAGTCTCCCGCAGAAAGTAATGATAACCTACTGCGGAAACATATTCTAGAGGAAAATATTAATCCGTCACTTTTCTCACTCCAGCTATGGGTTAAATAGCAGGGAAGAGTGGGTTCTATAGCCTTGGTTGGCAACCAGTCTCCCGCAGAAAGTAATGATAACCTACTGCGGAAACATATTCTGCCCAGTCAGTTACGTCATTTACGCCCAAGTTTCTCACGTCAACTGAAAAGAGCAATAGCAGTAGCAGTAGCACAGCTTGAGAATCGTTCTCGAGCACTCAAGTGGGTTTGGGGCAACAGTATTGTATAGATGTTCCTCTGACATCTTCGATGTTGTGTTGTGCTCCGTTAAGAACTACTACGATTGCTACTTTTGCACTCCAGAATTTCATCAGCTGTTTGCCACGGGAGCTGAGACACATGGTCACGTATTTACTGATTTTTTTCTTGCGTGACCAGGGTTTTATCTTTGTAATATTTTTAACAACAATATAATTTCTCTATATCTCTGTGATAAGGTATTGTAATTATTCACACTATTTAAATTCTTCAAACTGTTGTCTCCATCTTATTTGTCATATTCACGACGTTTCGACTGTTGTACGCTCCGACCTTCTTCATGTGATTGGAATTTCGAACTGAACCCTTTATTTTGACCCCAGGGTAGATTGTTCTAGTCCTACGTGCCATGTCGCTTCCAAATATCTTAGTATCAGTTAACTCCCGTGAACTCAACTCCCCAAGATTTTGTTCACCTCTGCTGTATTGAATTCACAACTCTTTGGGTTAAGTTACTGGATTACTTCAACCAAAGCTTTTATTCGTGTATCCATATCAATGATAATATTATTATTAATCTATTCTGTGATATAAATACCATTGACTGTTTATATTCCTCGGTCACGCAGCCTGATCTTCTCTACTTACTAATGGGATATTCTGTTGCTACAATAACGTTGAAAATTACGTGTCATCAGTAAGCGAGCATTCTTCTTGTTAGCAGGATATATTTAATGGCATATTTAATTACTAAAGGATTAAAACAATATGCTGATTTCACTGCTGTTTTATTTCTTTTATGTTAGCTTTTTTTGTAATGTGTTTTATTTTGTGTTGTTTTATGTTTTTGCTACTTGTAATGATTTAAAAGGCGGAATTGTTTCTTATAGGAGACAATTATGAGTTAATTGTGTTAAATAAAAAATATATATATTGGATTTATTAATACTGGCGACAACCAATGTTATTGCAAAATTGCTTATAGTTTTAGTTATTCTATGTTTTTTAATCGATTTCACTCAATGGAAGTCAGTAAATCCACAGGGGAAGAATTAGAAAACAGAAACTTTACTAGGGAGCAAATCTAGATGGATATTTACCAAGCTTCCCTGGGGCATAAAGAGAGGTGTCACTAAAGGCTAATGAATTATTCTCGATTCAGACCAATTCAGACCGTTTATTTTCTGCAGGAAAAGTGGCCTTAACCGCATCAAGTCTGAATAAAGTTTCGTTAAAACAAAAATACGAGTCAAAAATTAATAACTGCTGACAATCCCTCTTCTTTAAGAAATTAAAATTCAAAATAATACTAATACTAGACTGACCAACAGATCCCAACAGACAGTAAATGTACAATTTACAGTTGAGCTGGTTAAATGTAGCTGTAAGTTCTATGCTAATAGTTTCTTTTCTCGCACTTCTAGCTTGTGGAACTTCCTTTCGACTCCTAGCAATTTAAATGAAAATTCAATTGCTATCGACTGTCCTCCTGATTACTTTTTCCTCTTCCCGCTCATTATTAAGGTTTCAGTTCATAATTCTTCCACACGCTGTGTCTTAACGGTTTTACTGACTTGTATAGAGTGATACCGATTTTTAAAAAATCAAAGTGCTGGATTTATAGCTACACGAATTCGAAATAAGCACCCCATTTGTATGCAATTGTACTCAATTGCCGCTAATCTAGCACTGTTTTTTTTTTAATCTATCTTATATTAATCTTTGCATTTTTATTACATTTCTTAACAAATTTAGTAGACTTCTTGCACCATACTTGTTCTGGTTTTGAGTTGTTCATTATTACAAATAAAAAAAAAATACTGTTTTAAAATTCACAAAATCTTAAGCAACTTCACTAGTGACTTCAGTGTGTCTTAAGCAACTGAAAAGCACGCACACGAAAACAAGAAAAAATGTAAAATGAAACAGAAAGACTTACAAATACGTTTTCTATATATACAAGAATCTACTAATTTAGTTATATTGGAATGTTTACTTTTTAAATCCAAACAAAGTAGTCAAGCAACTTTATTAAAAAGTTAAACATTCCGAGCCAAAATCCCAAAATCCTAAGCAAGCAAGGCAATAAAGCCACTAAAGCACAATAGATTATTGAATGTAAAATATAAGAAAAAGAAAAAAGTATTAATGCACAAAAAAATAAAAGAACAGGAATTAAGACAGAAGATAATGAATGACATTACATTTAAATTTTTGAAGATCAAAATTTAACAGGAAAGCAAGAAGCCGGAAAAGAGTTCCACAAGATGTGTGAGAGAAGAAACTGTTAGCATAGAACTTACTGTTACCTCTAGTCATTTCAACTGTAATATGAAACCTTGCTGCCAATCTAGTATTGCACTTATTAAAAAACTAATCCTTCCGTATGTTATTTTTTGCATTTTTATTAAATTTCTTATCAAATTTAGTAGATTTCATGCACGATCCTTATTCTGGTTTTGAGTTTTTCATTATTACAAATAAAAAATTACTGAAATACTGGTTCAATACTTGTCTTCTTTTTCTTATCAGTTTGTGGTCTTAACCCAACGGATATTATCTTCTTGCTGGACGAATCAACAAGTATCTGGGATAAAGACTATAATAAGCAAATGGATTTTCTTATAAGTTTTATCAAAGACTCTGTCATTGGTCCTAAAAACACCCAAATCGGAGTGGTCACTTTCAGTACGAATGTTGTCAACCGTTTATATCTAAATCAGCACCAGAAAAGGCGAGAGCTGCTTGATGCGGTTAAGGCCATCCGACGCTATCACGGGGATACCTACACCGATAAAGGCCTGCGCTATATCACTGGACAAGGTTTTGCAGCTGAACATGGTGGACGTCCTGGTGTACCCCACATTGTCATTGTCATTACGGACGGACAATCGACAAGGCCGGTCGAAACCAAGAGAGCCGCTAAAGAAATGCATGATGCCGGGATGACCGTTTTCGCGATCGGCGTCGGATCTGGAATTGACCCTGACGAACTGAAAACAATCACAGGTGACCAATCCAGGGTATATGAAGTGATCTCTTACGATGCTCTCAAAAATATCGAGTCGGCTCTCTTCTCCAAAGTGTGTAAAACTGAACGCATAGAGGCCGGACACTGAGAAAGGAAACTTAACGATCGTATTAAAAATGATTATTCTAACGTCATTGTTTTAGTTAACAATTTTTATGCAATATTTATTGTGAATGTCCCGTAATAAATCCAGTTGATCGAGACAAAAATTTGGCTTGCGTTTTTGATTCGGTGTTTATACTATTCTTTTTCTTGATTTACGCCAATAACGACTCTATACGCTCCTTGTCATGGCAAGTATATGCGTTGTGGTGCAGTTGATGTTCACTCAAAACTAGAAATCAGGGATCCGAGTTCGAATTCCAGTTGAATTCGTTGCATTCACTTACCTTGGGAAAGATATTAATCTGCCTTTACTCCTTCCAGTTGTGGGTTGAATAACAGGATAGATTGAATTCTATAGCCTTGGTTAGCAACTAGTATACCGCAGAAAGTAATGGCAGCATAGTGCAGGAGAATCTTCTGTCAAGTCAGTCATGTGTTTTTTGAGACATAATTGCCCAAGCGAGTATCAGACAAGCCACTTAACTGACTGACTGTCAGGGCAAATACATAATAAAAACAATTTTCATATAAAGCCCCATAAATGTGGGTAAAATTCAAAATAGCACAGTTCAACTGGCTTTGTTGCACGAGCGTTAAAAAACTAAACCTAACTCTATTCGTTGGTAAAATGGGGAAGTACTGCTTGGGTGATGGATCTTCAGAGACCATTAATGCTGCAGTTGATAATAATTTTGGATTTACTTTTAATTTCCTCGTATTAATTATTATATAAACAGTATTATACAAAATAACATAATATTCAGTTCATGACCGACAAGACGTAAGATGTTCCCGCAGTAGGCTGCCATTTCTTCCTGCGGTAGACTGGCTACAAACCAAAGCTATAAGAACCAATCCGTCCTGCTATTTAATTCGACTGGGTGGTAAACAGATGCATTCATACTTTTCCCGGTGGTATTTGCGTGTAAGTGAATGCAACGAACCCGACTGGAATTCGAACTCGGCTCTGTGATTGTTTCACTCCGAGCCGTTCTCTACTATACAACCTACTCAAGAACAGAAACGCATCATGTTTCGACTAACCTTACATAACAGGGACATTTTTTATATGAAGCTCTACGCGCGTAAGTGTGAATAAAACCCAAAATAGCATAGTTCAACTGGATTTTGTTGCGCAAACGTTAAAACTACACTACCGGCCATAATTATTAGGAAAACCCAGTGTTTTAAAAAAACGATGTATTTCATATTATTTTTGGTATTTATTGTCAAGTGAATTAGAATGGTTCTTTTGTTAATACTGCACAATAACATGTGCATCAAATGAATTTATAAATATTTAGTAATTACTTATATCAATGAAAGAATGAAGAAAATGTAGGGTGATTCGGATGAGTTCATCTTTGCTTCTATAATAATAACAAAAGAACCATTCTATTTTCATTTAAAATTATCCACTTAAAAATAGTATGAAATACATAATTTCTTTTCAAAAACTGTGGTGGCTACTAATTATGGCCGGTATACACCCGACCCTACTCGATAGTAGAATGGAAAAGTACTGTTTGAGAGAAGAATAAATGTCTTTTTTTTTTGTTTCTGGTTGTTTACATGTTCAGTCAATGATATTCTCAGCATCCTTCTGTACAATCACATTTTTATTGTCTCAAGTCATTTAATCTGTGAGGAGGTTGTCCATCATTCGCTGTCATATAAGAAGGATTGATATTACAGTTCAATACTCTTTTCTTTTTGGTTAACTTTTCTTTGTCTTCGCTATTTCTTAATACGTTGCTTAACTTTTAAAAAACATTATTCGCTGTCCCGATGTGCTTTTAATAAGACATCGCATTCTGTTTTTGTGTTTGAGCGATTAGATTTTATTTGAGTTATTATTAGTAGAAACATAATTGAAGCACACAATAAGAAGACCATCACCAACCCAGAACATAGCAAGAGAGACAAAAAGGTAACAGCGGGTAACCTAGACAACGAGCTTAGGTAAATTGATTGAAGAGCAGGAAGTATGAGCGATAGTAAAAAGACAAATATTGGTTACAGTTACAAAGGATAGGAAGTTGTGGACAGCTATGAACGCCTAAGGCCCAAATGGAAACGACACACGAAAGAAAGAAGAATAAGTACACCTCTTACCACGTGGCGTCGCTAACAGTGAATACAGAAACAGTATTCGATAGTATATCATCACCGGTCGGACCACGAACTACCGTCATTCACAATGAACGGATGTCCACTCGGGGAGTTACCGTGTCTTGAGAGACTCTTGGGCCTTAAATTCACATGTGACCTCAAATTGAATTCGTGCATACAACCCATCGCTAAAGATGCAGCTAAAATGACCAGCTCTTTGTACTGCTCTTCTAACCGATTCCTAATGATATCCTCTACCTTTAAAAGAGCCAGATCATGCCGAATAATGTCCTATCTGGTCAGAAGCGGCTTAATATACACTTTCCAGTCTCAATAATTTATTTACTAAGCGCCGCTTAGATGTGGCACAAGGTCGAAAGTATGAGGTACCCAGTGAAGATCGAACTCACTATTCAGTTGTAATAGGTTCTAGCAAGACAAGCTTGCTAACTATTACACCACGCGGAGGTACCCTCTTTCCAGTGTCTCCGAGTTCTTGTGGGTAATGAATTATTCTCCACTCTCTAACCTCTCTCTCACAATCGGGATGTAGCAAACCTTTCACTGCTCTATTGCTACTTCCAGGTAAACTCAGTTCCTTGGTTCCGCCAGGTCTAACGTTCACCTGCCATGCCACTGGCATTTTAGTAAATCACCCTCATTCCCTTCATACTCCATTGGTGTGGAGAAAGTTCCACTCGAACAGCTTCTGTTATGAAATTTCCAAGTAGGATGTTTCCCAGACCACTACAATCTTAATCTGTTCAAGTCTATGGTTAACAGTTATCTTTCTCTCCTATCCGTATAAAATGCCTCTTAACGTAACTCCTTGCCTCGAGTGGGTCGCGAGCCTTGTCTTGTACAGGGAGAACCTTAATATATATATATATATATATATATATATATATAAAGAAAATAATCATAAGAACACATGAAAAATTATACAAAAAATAATTATAATACTTCGTCTGTCATTTCCAATGGAACTGCATAAAAGAGAGATTGCTACCCAAATACATGGTATATATATATATATATATACCAGAGAGATTGCTACCCAAATACATGGTATATATATATATATATATATATACCTTGTATTTGGGTAGTAATCTCTCTTTTATGCAGTTCCATTGGAAATGACAGACGAAGTATTATAATTATTTTTTGTATAATTTTTCATGTGTTCTTATGATTATTTTCTTTTCAAAACTAATTATACAAGAATTGTCCGAAAGTTTTGTATTTTCGAGCGCTTGCGACTATATTTTTAGCCATTATTAATGATGAATTTTGTTTTACTTGTAAATAAATAAGTGTAAAGTTTATGTATATAGAGATATGTGTATGTTATGTTTCTAACACGGTAAACACATTGTTACCGCATTCATAATTGATATCCTGCACTTAATTGTCTGTAATTTCTCTCTCTCTCTCTCTCTCTCTCTCTCTCTCTCTCTCTCTCTCACACACACACACACACACACACACACACACACACACACATATATATATATATATATATATAATTTGTTTGAACATTATTTTTAACAGATATTCCTATTTGAGGAGATATTCTGTTTTTTAATTAAACAGTAATTTATATATATATAAGCCTACCGGCCTGACTATTTCTTGAGTAATTTTTTGAAAGTATGTATCATTCGGCAGGGCTTGAATCCGCGAACAACATAGGGGAAGCCATTAATCGATCTAATGCGTTTTAGATTGCTCGACCAAGTATGATTTCACAGTCTAAACAAAGCCGAATTAAGCCTTATAAATACAACTTTTCGTTTTCTTGTAAATATTCATCTCCGCTCTGAAAGTGTATCTTGATGTAAACAAATGTAAACAATGTTACGGAAAGTTCCAGAGACTTACGAAATGGAATAACAACCGATATATTTAATTTCTCTATATATGCTGCGTCAGTTCGCTGCTATTTGAGTAATAGCGTTTGTTAGTTATGGAGCACGATGTTCTGCTTATATAGAAATCAGCGATCAGCAATAGAAGATTGCGCGATAATCGAAATTCACAAATGTATGACAAAAATGGTACCTTGTAGAGAATTGATAATAGGTTCACAATAAAACATAAAAAGAGTATTTATTTGTGTATCACGACAATGCATGGCCGCATTGCAGTTGATAAACCGCGCAAACGGCGAGAAACATTCACACTTGTTATAAACCTGCATACAGCACAAATTTTATCTAATCCGAATTTAAACATTTTTCAAGATTGAAAGGTCAATGTTTTTTTTTGTTATTTTTTCGATGTCAAATTCTCTGTGTGAAGCTGAATGTATAATAACCCCCCCCCCCCATCCAGCAAAAAAGTCATTGCGTAGAACATATGAAAAAATATATCGCAATAAATAGCGACTGTGCTGAAAAATATGCTTGTAATTTTGAAAAGTAATAAATTTAATGATTTCTCTAATGATTTTCTTTATTCTCTTTGCATTTATTATTGTTTGCTCTACGAGGATGTACAGATGGTGAAATGAACAGTGAGTTGAGAAGAGTGGGTATCGGTTTGGAACGAGAAATCGAAAGACAGAGTTCGAATTTCAGTTGAATTCCTTGCATTCACTTACACGTAAATACCCTTGGGAAATATATTAATCCGTCTCTTCCCTCAAGCTATGGGTCAAATAGCAGGACAAATTGGGTTCTATAGCCTTGGTTGGCAACTAGTCTACCGCAGAATGTAATGGCAACCTACTGCGGGAAAATATTCTGCCCAGTCAGTCATGTCTCTTTCGAGACATGGTTGCTCAAGCGTGTTTCACGTATGGCACTTGATTGACTGACTGACATTCACTTACATCCAAATACCCTTGCATCTCTGTCTTCCTGTTTAAGTAGTAGGATTTGTATCTGGAAAAATCCTTCTTATTCTTTAAATAGCCAGAAACGATTTTTTAGACTAAAATAGATTTTTTAGATATTGTTTTAGTGGTACACGACTTTCTAATTAATCCTTATCCAGGATGAGAAAAGGGGAACTCATACATTTCAAAGGTATTTGTGTGTAATTGAATGTAACGAACCCAACAGGTATTGGAACTCGGCTCTCCGATTAACAACACCAAGCCGTTATCCATTATATCACTCGCACATCCAAGCTTATAACAGCTGGTATTCTCAAGTAGTCACTCATCTAGATAATGACCAAACTCGACATTACTTAACTTCTGTGAACGTACCAGCGTTTCAACGTCATGTAGCTGTTTTAAAATTTTATACAGTAATATACAAAACTCGTAAAACGAAAAACCCTTTGAATGTTTTCCCTCACACTGTTCACAGGAACTAATGTAGAAACAAAAACATATTACTGAGTGTTCATCTTCCTGGACACTCATAAAGGAGTGGCACAAGACAACATTATCCAGTAGTTACACTTTATACAGAAAAACAGTCAAATGTAGCCCTCACTTTTACACTACCAGCTTCTTTTCTCGCACTTCCCGTCTGTAGAACTCCCTTCCGTATACTTGCTTCCCTGATAGCTACAATCTGCAAGAGGTTTAAGTGCAACGTCAATTGCCATCTCTTATCTCATCTTTCTCTTATCGTTTTTCCGACACCCCTGTATCCTGTTCTTATCCCTTCTTGCTTTACTTTCAAGTAACTGTCCTCATCCCAGTATTCCCATCCTTCTCTTATCCATTCTCCGATATCCCCTGTAACTTGTTATTCTTTCTTTTCGCTTTCCTCTTATGTAGCCCCCTGCACACCAGTGGCAGTATTGCTTTGATTAGGGGTGAAACGATGATAAAAACAATATTCCTTGTTGTGAAATTTTCTCTTCTTTTACTCGGATTATTGCACTCTTTGATCTTCTTTATTTGTTTTAATCATATCACCCGATTCAAGGCAGTAAAGCCACTAAGACAATGGGGTTACTGAGCGTGTAAGAATAAGAAAAAAAAGAGAAATATTATTAAAGAATGAGAACAATAGAAGAGTAATCAACAAGACAGTAGATAGCAACTGTGATTGCATTCACATTTTTGAAGATCAGAGTTGGCTAGAAAAATAGAGCCGGAAGGGAGTTCCAACAAGCGAGAATTGTGAGAAAATAAATTGTTAGCAGAAAAATTACACTTACATCAAGTCAATTCAAATATGAATTGATGAGACCTTGCTGCCAATCTAGTACTGCGCTTAATTTCATAAAGTCTAGGTACCATAGTGAAGAGTTCATAATGGTCTTGTTCTAGAAAGAGTCACATATATCTGTCCACGAGAGAATAGTGACATAGAAAAAAACCCAACTTTGTCAAATGTTTTTCCTTGCGATTTGCTAATGAAAAAACAGCCGCCAAAGGACCTATTCCCTTTTCTGGAACAAATGGTAAATTGCCATCACTTGGCTTAAACGGGAGAAAACTGCACAAACATACACGCTAAACGATTAAAAAAAAGAAAAAATATTTTAAGTGGAACTTTTTATGCATATTTTCGATTTACATCCAAAAACTATGCATTAAAATCGAAACAATATTTTAACACTTTCAGATTAAAATAATTAATTAATTAGAGACATGAAGCAAACGTTAAGTTACCAAATTTAATAATTTTAACAATATCAGAATAATTGAGGGATATCTGTTATATAACATGGAAAACAACGATGACGATTGTCTTGATAGACAACGACAAACATGTATATATAAAAACATAAATTATAGTGACGTAAATTAATAAATATACATATGAGGGCGTACATATGTATAGTATTATTATTCAGGTGTTAATAAAACAGTGCTCAATGTATGAACAGAGTTATATTATATATATATCTATTAAAATATAAACATATGATCTTACATCTATGGCACAACTCGCAGTTTCACGCGTTATGCAATCATCAGGTGCACTGATGATTTCATAACGCTTGAGTCGTGCTATAGACGTAGGATAATATGCATATTTGTTAACATATATATATATATATATATATATATATATATATATATATATATATATATATATAAACTTATATTTTTATTCTTTGTCGGTGACTGTTGTGAGGAGTAGGAGAGTAGCCGGAAAGAATTACGCACATGCAAGAGTTGTCATGGAGTCGTTAACCAGGTAAAAGTTTTTTGTTCTCTCTCTCGCCCTATTGCTGTGTGTGTGTGTGTGTGTGTGTGTGTGTGTGTGTGTGTGTGTGTGTGTGTGTGTTCCCTACCTCCTTTTTCGGCCAGAAACCCCCAAAATTCCTACGCATTTTGGCTTTTTCGGGTTGTCGTTAAATGGGCGTCATCTGCGGCCAGATAAATCTGTTAATCATTTTCGCCGGTTATCGTTTTTTAAGCCGGATGTCGTCTGTGCTTTTTGTTTTGATGTCAATCATATCTTTGTCAGCTATCGCCTTTCAAGCCTTTGTTGTCGCCTGTATTTTCTGCCTTTGATGTCAATCATATCTTTGTTAGCTACTGCTTGTGCTTCTGTCTTTTATGCTACGCTCCATCCCCACCACCTATGGCTGGAATATATTTTGTCAATCATATTTTTGCCGGTCAAGGTAATATATTACATATCCATGTCAAACTGTCAGCATTACAATCTAGGTATGTCTTTGGCGTGTTTTTTTTTTCGGTTTTATCTACACGCATTTTTTTTTTTTTTTTTTTTACAGTAAGGTTCGCCCTGTAAAAGGCACGGGTGTCACTCGAGGTATAGGATTATAGAGTAAGAGACACAGTTTATGCGGATAAGTGGGTATGGTAATTGTTAGCTTGAACAGGTTATGATTATAGTGATCGGGAAAACTTTCCCTTAGGAGTTGGTTCCACAGCGCAGTGATTCGCAGAAAGAATCTACTCTGGTGGAACTTACTTCCCACTAATGCAATACAAAGGAAATGAGCGCGGTTCGCTACAATGTGCGTATCAAGGCGAGTCAGAGCCGTGAAGGTTAGAGTTAGCGGAACCAAGGAATGCAATTCATATAGGTACTTTCCATGGGCAGTGAGAAGATTGCCATGTTTCAAAAGAGGTTGCAGAATAGAAAATAATTTGTCACGCACAAGGACTCGAAGACGCTTTTGAAATCTATCGAAACTGGAAATGGAAGACTGTACAGCACTTTCTCAAATATGACAGATGTACTCATCTGTCTTGTAAATGTTGACGATAGCACGCAGAATCAGGTACCTAATGGAAGAGCGATACAGGAAACCGACCAATCTTTCCAGGATTTTTAGAGATGGATCGTATGTATTGTAACCACACGATTTCAAGTGTTGTCAAGTAGTCATTTAAGCCCGAATCATGAATGACCGTTACACTGGAAACAGCTTAAATTGACAATTTATGATATCCACTGACATCCATCAATTAATAGTGGCCATATAAGCATTAAATAACCTAACAATGGTTTATATCTTCTTCATGTACCGTGTTCCTTCAGGACGTAGGCGATCATGGACTTCCACTTGGCTCTCTCACTTGTCGCTCTCAATATTTTTCCTTTTGGTATCTCTCACAAACTCCGCTCCGCCATCCATTTGCTCAAGCCTGTCAAGTATGTCTCGCGCTGATTTCCCCTGTCTCTCTTTCCTTCTATCCGTCCTGGGAGTATTAAATTCTCCAGGCCCTCCTTCCCCATTACGTGTCCCAAGAACCTCATCTGTCTCTTCCTGATGTTATGTATGATTTTCTTCTTGTTTGCATCATCTACCAACACTTCATTATTGCACAAGTGCTCAGTAGATGGTATTCTCAACATCCTTCTGTAAAACCACATTTCTGCTGCCTATCGTAACAATAACCAACCTAACTTCATACGTAACTGTTATATCCAGGAATGGGATAAACAGAGAAAGAATAGTGCAAGAAATAATTCTTAACACTGAGGATATATGAATAGAGATGTATTATACCTCCGTACAATAAACCAAAAACACGTACACCAACGAACAGTTAACAAGAATAACAATCAAGAAGGCAATGTCTCTGTATAGGACGTATGCGTCCGTCTTGAGAAGAAGGCTTCCGTCTAGTGACGTCTAACTCTCGTCTAAGGCCGATGGCTCTCGACTAAAGTCGATGGCTCTCATATAATCACGATGACTCTCGTATAATGACGAACACTCACGATCACTCCCGTGTAATGACGAAGACTCTCGTATAGTCACGAAAACTCTGTAGTTCGTTCTAGCCCCGGTCTTTTATAACCCGGGCCATACCCATTCCTGGGTAAGACAGGATATTCATCCACAACAGTAACCAAGAGACTTTCAAATCTAATCTTGACTGGTGATACCCAATTCTCATTTCTCTGCCTTGACAGAATTCGAAATCGTTTATGCAGCCTTGAGAGTGAGGAATTACTCCAACTCGACAACTTTTATCCCATAGACGAAACGGCGCAAGCCTATCGCTTACTATTGCTAATTCCTTGGTAAATATTCAGACGCGTTTAATTCTTTACCGCCACTAGTTCAGAAGTCGGCTATTCTGCATATATACAAATCTACCATCCGCCCGTGTATAGAATATTGCTGCCATATCTGGTCGGGTGCCCCTGCTGCTCTCCTTGGGCTTCTTGACAAAATACAAAGGAGGATCTGTAACGTGGTTGATACTGACTTGGCAGACCGGCTGCAACCACTCTCTCACCGGCATGATGTGGCTTCCCTGTGCCTCTTCTACAAGTACTTTCATGGCTTCTGCTCCGATGAGCTTAGATCTCTGGTGCCGCCTAAGCATGAATTTACACGAGATACTAGATTAGCAACTAGGTCCCACCATTTTACAGTTAAACAAATAAGATGTAACCGTAAATTCTACTCCAACAGCTTCTTTTCTCGTGCTTCCCGCCTGTGGAACTCCCTTCCACAAGTCTGCTTTCCCGACAGCTATAATCTCCAGGTGTTTAAATGTAGGGTCAATAGACACCTCCTATCACACTAATTCCCAATTATTCTCAGAACACTCTCATCTGCCCAACCCCCATTCTCTGTATCCTTACCCGCCTATCACCCACCCTCTGACATTTCATATATTTAATCATCCTTTCTCCACTCTATGTAGCCCCCTGCGCAGTAGTGGCAGTGACATGCCTTGCTCGGGGTGAAACGCTTATAAAAAAAAAAATTTAAAAAAAAGATCACCTTCATTCTAACACATTCCTTTGGTAAAAAAGGTCATTTTATTCCAATAGCTTCTTTTCAAGAAGCTGCTTTATGGAACAGACTCCTATAATGATGACCCCCCCCCCCAGAACACTAGAATCCTAACATCTACAAGTTGAGGGCCAGTTGTTATCTATCTGCCATATCCTTAAACTCTTCACTTCATACTTCCTCTACTTACGTTCATATCGCACACCACATCCAGTAACTCGGTCTTACGGCTGTACCTCGTTAAAATGCCGGTTCTCGATCGGAATTAAACAACGTCGAGTCTGGTTAGTAACTAGATGTGTGGCCACTCGGGAACATCAGGTGCTGATATGTGTAGCTGGTATAGTGGATAACGGCTCGGAATGAGAAATCGGAGAGCTGAGTTCGAATTTCAGTCAAGTTCGTTTATGTAAAAATACCCTTGAAAAATGCATGAACCCACCTCTTCTCCTCCAGCTCTGGGTTAAATAGAAGAATTTGTATCAGAAAATCTTATCTCTAAAAATTCTTGTAATATAAAAATGCATTTCGGCTTTAAATATCCTTAAAAAGGTTTATTAGGTCGTAAAAAAACAAATCAATAAATAAATCATTTAGTAACTATCTACCTTTAGTGGTTCTTGGACGTTGTATTGGTGGAACTTCCGGAAAAATGTTTTTGTTATTTATTTTCAAAAATGTATAAATAAAACTGAAATTCATAATTACAAATAAAATATAAGAAATATTCATAGACTTCAACGATACTTAATTACGTTTTTAATGATCTAATATCTGTTTGGCTATGCAATTCTTTCAGCAGAAAAAAATTGAAGGTTGTAGTGAGAGTTTT
Organism: Ascarosepion bandense; assembly: GCA_037127315.1. NCBI lineage: Eukaryota > Metazoa > Mollusca > Cephalopoda > Sepiida > Sepiidae > Ascarosepion > Ascarosepion bandense. Next base: position 281,834 of record JBBBDQ010000195.1, on the reverse strand, counting down.
TCTTTGATAAAATCAATAAAATGTTAAAATTAGAAGAATAAAGCAACATCTATTCCAATTTGAAAGTTCATAAAAAATAGTGTGCGGCCTGCATTCACATTGACCCCTAAAGCAATGATCCAATTTTCTTATCTTTGCGTTTGTTATAAAATTGAAAAAAAAAATTATGTCAAAATTGAAAAAAGAAAAGTAATTAAAATAATACAAATTACTGAATAAAATAATTATACCTACGAAATAATGATACCGTTATTTTGTACCAAAATATTTAATTACATATTTTTATAGAGCAATAATTTGTTTTAGCAAATAAATGTATTATTCTTTCATGGTTACTCTTATTTTAGGCGGTAAATTTTTATTTCTCTTGTGTTTTCTCTTTTGCCATAAAATTTTCTGTAGAAAGAAAAATGAAATTACGTAATAGTTCTGTACTCTTTTCTATGTTTCTAACGGAATTTGCATGTTTTTAATACATTGCTTAACTTTTGAAAGACACTTTCGGATTTTGAAGTCGATTTTTCCGTCCAATGTTAAAACACTCCCTAGAAATTAAAATGTTTGTACTTGTTTGATTTTGATGTCACCAATTTATAATTTGCGTGTTGGACTATTATTTTTGCTTACAATTACATTCTGTCTTCTTGCAATTGATGTTTAGTTCTTTCTCGCTTTCCTTTACGACACTCTGTATGAGTTCCTGAATTCTTCCTTCTATTTTATCAACAGTGCCATTCGCTCATCTAATGTTGTTAAGATTGTGGCCACTAATAATCTCAGGGTTACTTTATTGTAAAAGTTGAATAAGACTGGTGAAAAGGTATGTGTTTGTCTTACGCCCCTTTCTACTTTTGCGTATTTGCTGAATTCATTTTCTATCCGTATACAGGTGGTTTATTCCTCAGTATAAGTCCTGAATTATTCTAATAACTTTGATAAATAAAATAAGTTTTCCTAGCAGATTCATCAGTTCATTGTGATGCACTTCATCAAACGCTTTTGCATATTCTTGAAAACATGCATTTTCATTTGCATTTCTATTGCTCTTTATGTTCTGTAACTTATATATGTTGTATTGAAGAAACAATTTATGTCGGCTATACGTTAATTACTGCCATCATAGTTGAAAATCATGTGACATTCTCAGAAGAGTTTTCCTCAGATGAATGAATTTTGACATCAATTCTTACATCAATTCTTATATTGGCGATTTGCAACTATATGATTCAATTAAGTTTTTTTTTCAAGTGAAAAAGAAGAAGGTATAATTTTTTCACTAGTCCTTACATGAAAGAGTATGATCAGATGGGGGGGCTACTTTACAGTTACTACTACTATTACTTATTGACGTCAAAGCTTTATCACTTTACTACACAGTCCAAAGTGTATCAAATGTAGAACTACGTCATAATACTAGCAGTAAATTAAAATAGACTCGATAAGTGAAGTTCAAATTCCAGCTGAAATATTTTGAGCTCTCTTAGCGCTGATCACTCAACACTGATTGTTATAGCAGACAGGCAATGTCATTTAGAAGCTTTCCGTAACATGAACTTACTACTCCCATATATGGGTGCGAGGTTAAGTGGTTAGAATATTCGTTTTCCCAATATGAGGCCCTGTTTCAAAACGTCGATTTGTCGTAGTTGCAGTGGCAGTGTACGTCACCGAAAATAATAGCAAGAGTTGAGCGAAGACTTGTGAGAGAAACTAGATAGGTAGAGTCATAAGATCCGTCTTGATATCGTCGATTTATCGGGAAGGCAATGTCAGCGTATGGTACTGAAAGCAAGAACAAGAGTTCAGCCAAGTATTGAGAGAGAGAGAGACTGGGTAGGCAAAGTCATAAAACCCGGATTCGAATCAATGGCAAAGAGTTAAGCCAAGCCTTGAGAGTGCAACTGGGTAGACAACGTAGTTCGGAAGTCGATGATCGTGCGAGCAAGAAGTCAAAAGTTTAAAGTTACTATCTTTTCTCAAAACTGTTGGTAGCGCCAGATTATGGACTCTTTCCCAGAAACTGTAATTTAGGATATACGGTGTCTGTAGCTGTTTCACAAACGCAAATAACATCTCCCGGAAAGATATATATATATATATATATCATTCGAGGTAGTTAAGCGGTTTAGGCAAATTGCAAATTTTGGGGTAGGTCAATCTAGTACGTAGACTTAATAGACGGTACTCGTCGTATGCAGTATCCTGAGACGTAGGCGTAGTCAATAGACGTAGATCACTAGTTGTAGTAAACCTATGGACGTAGACCTCTAGTGGTAGACTACTAGTCTTATAGACGTATGGACGTAGATCTCTCGCCTTCGTCTGTATTTATGGCTGACACCAGCCAATCACATTACTGTAAGGGGGAACCAAGGTGTATGTATATTCATTACTTCAACAAATCTGCTTGAGCTGGTGTCTGCAACATTGATTTGGTTAACCGTCATAGTAGTGTTAGAAAGGAATAGTCAAGTATTATTATACTCATACATTATCATTGTCTGGCGTGTATTTAATATTAATCCATACGTGTGTGTGTGTGCGTGTGTGTGTGTGTGTGTGTGTGTGTGTGTGTGTGTGTGTGTGTGTGTGTGTGTGACTGAACATGGGAATACTTTTTTATGTGCATCAGTGTATAAAGATAAAGTGAATGTTAAACAAATAGAATAATGAGAACCTCCTCTCGATTTTTTTTTTAGAAGTGAATGTGCGTAAGATTTCGAATTGATCGCCGGTCAGATAAAAATGATTTCTTTAACTAATCTAGTTTATATCAATGACTTTGTAGGTGGGAAGAGGTAAAAAGATAATTTTGTTTATATATATATATATATATATATATATATATATATATCTTCCGTGTAAGGGCCGTGTAATCTTTAATAACATTTGTGCCATTTCTCAAGCATTTGAGGTGAAGAAAGACAACTTTTCGTATAAAACTAGTTAGTTTTTTTTTCATGCCTCTCCATTGTTTTTTTGTGTCATGGCGTCAACACTTATTTTTTTAACTTACCTGTTATTTTTGCAGCTCAGCTCTGCACACAGAATTGAAATACTAACGACCAGTCGACCAGATGGAAATGTTGCAGGTATTATTTCTACTACTACTACTACTATTAGCAATAATACTACTAATAGCAATAATACTACTAATAATAGTAATAATAATATTAATACTACTAATAATAATATACAAATAAACGAATAACATATACTAAAATGACGGATCAGCATAATGATCGGTACTTCTGACTAGGATCAAAGTAACATACTGTGAGCTTTGTGAAAAATGTGACACACGTAAAAAAAATACACACCTGCAGAGATAGATAGATAGATAGATAGATAGATAGATAGATAGATAGATAGATAGATAGATAGATAGATAGATACCGAAGGCTGATTTCTAGACAAGAAAATTAGGGAAAAACAAAGAAGAATGAGTAAAGAAGTGAAGGGAGAAAAGTAGAAGGTGCGTGAGAAGCTAAAAAAAAATGAAAAGAAAAGTAAGTGAAAAAAAAGAGGTAGAGTTTAAGACGAAAGAAAGAAAAGCAATTTTTTAGCTTAACTTTTATTATTTCTATATTCCCTTTATCCTATTTTCCTTTAATTTTTCATTTTCTGGAGCGTAACTTACATTTTATCTAGGAAGGTTAAAAGCTATTGCTGTTTCAGCATACGTGAAGTGCATATATATATATATATATATATTCAGGACAGAAGCGTTATACTGACAGCACCAATACAGTGCTGATTCTTATGTTCACACAATGTCTACAAATACAAACTCTCTCTCTCCATTACTGAGCACGTTTCCCTCATAAATATTGAAAAATTATTAAACAACATATATGTCTTATTTCTATAAACTTTATCTTATTGATTACACGTAATTGAGTTTCTATTCCTTCTATATACAGTGAAAACAATAACATTATATAATGTCAAACAAAAATCCATAGAAGCATCTATATATATATATATATATATATATATATAATTCCAAGTGAAGAGGACTCAAGGTTTTTTTTATATTTTGAGTGCTCTGGCATTTATTTTATTATAAACAGTGCTCAATATAATGAGTATTATAGAGCTTAATATAATGTAATAAAACTGAAGGGAAAATGATAAGATCAGATAAATGCGAAGGAAAATAGACAAGAGAAGAATAGGGTCAGGGAAAAAGAAAAAAAAGAGGATGAAAAAAGTTGGTTAGCACAGAAATTCTTCGGGGTCAAACCCCAAAGTGAATCTCCATTCTGATTAGCCACACACACACACACACACACACACACACACACACACACACACACACACACACACACACATACATTCACAGTAAACCGAAAGTATTTGTCATTTAAATGTAAATTATCTGCACAACTACACCAACATTGCCTGATGATGAGAATTAATCTCGAAACATAGAAATTTCCATGTCGCAATGTAAAATTGACATAACCATGTAATTATATTACATTATATATATATATATATATATATATATATATATATATATATATATATATATATATATATATATATATGTACGTATATATATATATATATATATATATATATATATATATGACTGATACATGTTATGTTAAAAATGTCTGATAAACCATTGTAATAAGAATATTATTATTACATTATTAAGCTCTACGTATTGAGAACTTTTTTATAAAATACCTACCACTGTTAATACCAGGATTAACCGGTTGTTTTCTAACTTTAAGATTTTCAATAAAAATGAAAAAGTTATATAATAAAATCTTCCAGAAAAGCGGCTTTAAGAACAAGTTGGTATGTGTTAGATCTGTTTCATTTAAAACGAGTAGATGTAGAAAAAGAAAAGTTATATGGTTTAACCCCTGTTCATTAGACTATTTAACATTAACATTGGGAAATATTTTCTGAAATCGGTAAGTAAACATTTTCATACCAATAACCCCCTAAGCAGAATCTTTAATACGAGTACTAAATTCCCACAATAGACAGATTTTAAAGTATTTTGATAGACACATATTATAACTGGTATTGTAGGTCCATCAACTTTTGTCCTGTGGAAGGCAAATGTAAGTCTACCTAAATAACCTACCAATTCAACATCTACCGCAAACATATCAAAAATAATTATCAAGTTTACATTGGAATTTCGGTGGGAGAATTTAAACAGCGTTACTACTCCAATAAACTATTCTTTTCCAACCCAAATCTAAAATTTCAAATTTCCCATATATATAAAAAAAACTTTTCTTTATTATTAACCCCTACTAATAACACCTTTCTTTCTCCGCTGTTCCCGTTTATTCCTGTGGTAAATTTTAATGTAAATTAATTCAATCTCAACAATAGTCAGACCCTATTTTACGTAATTTTTTTAAACCTTTTGACAAAGCCGTATGTCATGTTCTCTATTTTTTATATTTTTCCTTTCCCGTTTTTCTTTTCTTTCTTTTTCGTTTTTATGCATCTATACCTTTCTTTCCAAACCTCGCTTGTTAACAATTGTTACGTCTGTACATCCAACGTATGTTTCCCCTCTTGCACTTTTGCATTTCTCTTTTTTTCCACCCTGTCTTTTCAATTTTCCCCTATCTTTCCTTTTTATCATTTTTCTTTTCCCCGTCATTCCCCGTTTCCCTTCTAAAACTTCCGTTCCTGTAACACGCTTATTTTTTATTTTTTTACACATATTTAATCTTTAAATGTCCTTTTCAAAGATCGAGTTTGAATCGCTGTCTCTTTGTTTTCTCTCTCTTTTCCTACCCTCTGTAACGGCGTCTTCTAACATAATATTCCTTCTTTAACTCTCCTTTCCACCTTTATTTCTTATTTCTTTCCTTTTCTTTCTTTTTAAGTGAACTGCCTGTGTATGAAAATCTTATTGAATTTTTCCATAATAAATGGGTCGCTGACGAAGCGAACATTCTTCGCAGAAATAATCATTCAACACATGTGATTTTCAAAGTTTTATTTGAAAAATATATATTTATATATTTTTTTTATTCATTTTGTTCCTTTACAGATAGGTTGTTATTACTTTATCCGGTAAACTGGTTACCAACCAAGAATCTAGAACTCGATCTGTCCTGTTATTTGACCTATAGCTGGAGAGAAAAGACGGATTAATACCTTTCCCAAGAGTATTTTCATGAAAAAAAAACACAACAAATTTAAGCTGATATTCGAACTCGGCTCTCCGAGCCGTTATCCACTACACCACAACGAACATCTTATAATACTACAGATAATGAGGGACAAATATATTAAGAAAAGAAAACAAGGATATTGAAATGAAAAAAAAATTAATAATTTCTTTGAACAAAAAAGCAAACAAACAAACTGCAATATCTTTCTTTATAAAAACTGTTTAAGTTTTGATGCGGCCCTGGCCCTAAGTCCTGAAGTGACATGACATATAGAAGAAAAAGAAAAAGAATTTACCCTATTTATTAAAGTGGTGATTAAAATGGTTGCCAATTGATTCCAACTTTATAAAATGGTAAACAATAAGGATTTCAATATAGTTGGTTCACATATTTTAATAATTTAGTAAATTTTTATAAATTTATAACTAAAAAATTGTTTTCTTTAAAAATTGGTAAATGATAAATATTGTATTGCATTAGTTTTAATATTATTAATTTTAGAATGTTGTAAATATGAATTACTCTTGTAAATAAAAAAAATGTATATAATATTTTTGTTGTAAATTCTAAGTACAAAAAATGTGTTAATTTTCATAAATTTAGGTTTTATTTCAATTCTAATCATCAGTCTACAAAGCAATAAACATTACCGAAGAGTGATGGTGAGTTTTTTAAAAAACAAAGGTGTCATTTTAACACTATGTCTTATTGCGAGCATGGTTTGCCAAACAGTTCTTTCTATAGACGTAAATGTTGTGCCATGCCACCTATGACAATTTTCAAATTTCGTTTTTAGAATTTTTAAAATTTCGTGTTTATAGAAGTTTTCAAAATTGTCATACAGATATCATACCGCCGAATTATTAACCAAACTTTATTCGTATTAAAAGAAATGAGAAATAAATTTAAACAGACATTAAAGAAACAAACAAAACAAACTTACCGGCTTTGCCTGACCAAGAACCGGATGAAAAATTGTTAAATCTTCTTCTTTATGTGTCGTGTCCCTTCAGGACGTAGGCGATCATGGACTTCGACTTTACCCCTAACTCTTTGTCACTCTTAACACTTTTCCTCTTGGTATCTCTCTCAAACTCCGTTCCGCCAGTCACTTAATCAAGCGCACCAAGTAGGCTTTCCCTTGACTCTCCGTCATGTGAGTATTAGATTCCCCACGTCCTCCTTTCTCATTACGTGTCCGAGAAACTTCAAATGTCTCTTCCTTTTCGTTTGCATCCTCTCCAAAACCTTGTCGTTGCTCACATGTTCGGTCCATGGTATCCTCAGCATCATTCTAAAGAACTACATTTCTGTTGCTTCGAGTCTCTACTTCATCTTTAACGAGATCGTCCATTTGCTGCCATGTAAGAAGACATATATCACATAACAGTTCAGTACTCTATTCTTTGTTTTTCAAAGAAATCTTTCTGTCTCTCAATACTTTGCTTAGCTTTTGAAATGCGTCCTTGGCCATGCAAATGGGCCTACAGATTTCACTGTTGAACTTTCCGTTCTTTGTCAGAACACTTTAATCTCACTGTTATCAGCTAGCAAGTTTGCGTTTTATTTATCCATCAGAATAAAATATTGTCTTATTGTCGTTTAAAGTTGTCACTGTCTGTATCAGAATATCCCACAGGATTTTAGTTAGCTATTCTCAAGAACTTTCTTCTCTTTGTAATCACATATTTATAATACTCGTAGCTACATTAAAACCCTTATTTTTTATACAACTTCCAATGAATGATAGCAGCAAATTTATCAATCTTCCATTTCTTATACTCCTTCTGAGCCACACACTTGCTTTCTTTTATTATTATTATTATTATTATTATTATTATTATTATTTGAGTGAAAGTGCAGAAAGCCAAGACAGTGACTATAGGCTGTAAATATACAAAGCCTAATATACTTAATATAAGCTTTATATATTATACTTAATACATCTAATATACAACATTGTACCTAATATACAACGCCTAATATACCTAATATATACATAATATATGTCTAATATAGGATACCTAATATATGCCTAATAAAATATACCTAATATAATATACCTAATATACAATAATTTTTGTTCTCTGCTTTTCTTTTAAGAATTCGACTGTAACAAGCCAGCCGACATTGTGTTCATCTTGGACGGATCTAAAAGGATGACATGGAAAAACTTTTCGCAGCAGCTTGATTTTGTCAAGCATTTTATTGACAATATGGACGTCTCACAAAACATCGTTCGGATTGGTGTGGCCACCATTTCGACAGAGATACGTACCGATTTCTTTCTGAATACCTACAGGACGAAAGAGGAAATTATGAAAGCTTTGTCGAACATCACCGACCCGCAGGGCAAAACACACACATGGTTGGCGTTGGAGTACCTACACAAGAAAGCCTTCAGCAAAGAAAATGGAGGTAGGGTTGGGGTCCCAAAGATTGCAATTATTTTGACTGACAGCTCGTCGCGAGACAGACAAAAGACAATGGCCGAAGCCAAGCGGCTTCATAATGAATCGATCCGGGTTTATGTGATTGGTATTAGGAATGTCGATATAGCAGAGCTGAAGGCGATTGCATCTAAACCCGAAAACGTATATCTGAGTTCTGACTTCAGCACTCTCAAACAGATAGAGGCTTCGCTCAGGGAAAATGTATGTAAAATAGGTAAGTAATTGTTATTTATATTTTTGGAGTATCTATGTGTTCAGGCCAGCTGTGCAACCTGATATAAGATGGTCAATTGTTTCTAGATATTTATCACAGAATCTACATTTGGGGTCAGCACGATGTTTTAGCATGTATGTTGTTTTGGGAACGGTTCCAATATTGCTGCCTGTTATTACAAGCAGAAGTAAAACCATTATAATATTTCATCTGTTTTCAAGGGAGCTCCTTCTATATTTCAAAATATTTCGATTTCTATCATTCCCATCATGTGACCTGCTAGTATCACTATCTTTAGGATATGGAAATTTTCTTTTCATCATTTACGATTATCTGATCCAAATTTTTGCTTGGGGGAGATAGACAATCGCAAAATATATTATTCTTTCTATTTTTCAAAAGCCAACCTTTGACTTGGGTTTATGTCATTATTATTATTATTATGTCATTTTTCATCATATTTCGATTTCTGCTTTGGTCTCACTACCAACTAAGTCTGCGGGGAGACCTAAGGCAGGTAGTGGCGTGTTGTTATGGCTCCATTTCATGTTTTTCTATCTTCCCTATCATCTCCAGCATTACATAGATAAAGTTTTCCTTAGTGTGTGGGCTGTACTTAATAAGACAATTTTTTGTATATCTCTTAAGCTGGGGTTTCCAGAGATTCTTTCAATGTGTTGTTTTGTTCCATTTATTATTATTCCAAGTGCACCTACTATCACTGGCACAACTCTTGTTTTCAATTTCCACATTTTTTCTATTTCAATTTCCAGGTCTTTATATTTTGACAGTTTTTCAAATTCCTTGGTTGCTGTTTTACAATCCGCTGGACACACCATATCAATTAATAGACAAGTTTTTTTCTATCTGGTTTTTAACAATAATGTCTGGCCTATTTGCTTCAATTTTTCTGTCTGTGTAGATGGTGTAATCCCATAGAATGGTGACATCTTCTATTTCTGTAACCGGTGCTGGGTGATGTTCATACCAGTGTTTGTTTACATATTTCCCATAGTGTTTGCGCATTGTCCAATGTAAATATTGCCCCACTCTATCGTGACGAATTTTATATTCATTTAGGGTAAGTACAGAACATCCTGAGATTATATGATATATGGTTTCTTGGTATTTATCACAGAACCTGCGTTTTGGATCCACATTATTATGTATAATATTTGCCTGAAAGTTCCTCGTGAAAAGACTTTGGTCATGCGATGCAAGAATAAAGCCTTCAGTCTCAGATTTTAATCCAGATGCACGTAACCATCGATGAGTATTAACTTTATCAACATTGGATTTATTGGCGCGTTCTGGATGTTGGCCATGCTGAGGTTTGTCTTGCCAGCGTTGTTTCATCTGTTCAAGAGCTTTATCCTTGGCTTACATTTTCATATTTTTTGCCGCAATAGTTGGTTCTTGGCTTCTGTTTTGCTTTTCTACAGCCTCTACTAACTGCAAATCTTGTTTGTATTTACTGCCTTCTTTTATTATTGAATATTTTTCTTTCTGTTTTCATGTTGTTTGACTAATTGTATCATCCAGTCCTTTGTTGTTTCTATGTATGTTAGTAAGCCAATAGTTGTCTTGTATGACAATTCTAGCTGAATAAGACCTCTTCCACCTTCTTTACGGGGTATGTATAGACGGTCTACATCAGCCTTTGGATGATGTATCTTATGCTTAGAAGGAAAGTTTATTGTTTTAGAATCCATTCGGCTGATGTCGTTTAGAGTCCAGTTTAAGATGTTGAAACTATATTGGACAACTGGGATCGCAAGGTTATTAATAGCCATAATTCTGTTCTGAGAGACCAATTCAGTTTTTAATATTAGTCATAGCTTTCTGTAGTACTCTTTACGCACTATTTCTTTCATTTTTTTTATTGTGAATGTTTTCACTCTCATTTACACCTAGGTATTTATAAGCTTCTTCTGGCTCTAAATCTTTTATTGTTACAGCAGGGTCTAAGCTAATTGAGAATGTTTGTTGGAGCGATCCACGTAAAACTGTAGCTTTAGCACATTTATTCAAATTGAATTTCATTCCAATGTCTTCACTGAAGCATTTTACAGTTTTCAGAAGACTTTCCAGCTCATTATCATTCTTAGCATACAACTTTAAGTCATACATGTAAAATAGATGGCTTTTTTCTTTTGGGCTATTTTATAACGACATTCTGTCTTGTTAAGTTGACTGGTTAGTGCTATTAATGATACGCAGAATAGTAAAGGAGACTAAGAGCCACCTTGAAACATACCTCTTTTGATGTTTATTTCACCAGACTTATAGGTTCCATTTATATGATTGGGGTAAAGGGTTGTTTTCCATATTGACATATATTGTTTGATGAAATTGATGATGACGGGTGATATCTTGTATATATTTAAAGTTTTTAAGATCCAGGAATGTGGTAAACTATCGAATGCATTACGATAATCTATCCAGGCAGTACTAAGATTTTTCTTTGCATTGTAGCAGTTTTCCAGGATCATTCTGTTAATAAGTAATTGATCTTTATATCCGTAACAGCCACGTTTGCACCCTTTTTTTCTAAGAAGTAATATGTCTGTTTTGTTAAAATAGATGTTAATTGTTTGTATGTTGTCGGAAGGTATGTAATTGGTCTGTAGCTTTTCGGGTTGTTTGTGTCACTATTTTTGGGTAGAAGAAATGTAATTCCTTTGGTCATCCATGCAGGAATTTTAGTGGGATCGTTAACCATTTCTTGAAGTTGCTTGGCTAGTTTTTTATTTGCTGTATTTAAATAATATAGCCAAACGTTAGGAATTTTATCTATTCTTGGAAATTTCCAATTGTGTGCTTTTTTCAGTGCACATTTAACATCCTCTTCTGTGATTCCAGCCCATGTCTGTTCTGGTTTATTTTTTATTCGTTCTATCTCTTGTGCAATCCAATCTACTTCTTTGTTATGTTCTTTAGGGCAAGGCCATATTTTTTCCCAGAACTGTATAACTTCTTCCATTTTGTTTTTGGTGGGAGGAGGACTGTCACTTCGATTCTCTTTTTACCTATTTTCCTGTAAAATTTCTTTGCATCGGTTTGAAAAAATCTTGTTTTGTCTGTAGAATCTTGATCTTTTCTCATAGCGTCTTATTCTTTGAGACTTCAGTTGTATTGTTTGCTTTATTTTTTCCTTAGTTGATAGGACATCATTTTCATTTCTAATGTTGTATTTTCTTTCGACTTTTCAGCCTTTTCTAGTTCTTACATTTATTCCTCTTGTCAGTTCATCGAGTACTGATAGTTCACTTCTAAGTTGTTCGATTTCTTTTTCTATTTTTCTTTTCCAAGGAGGATCTTCATGTCTGCGAGACTGCCTTGTTTTTAATTTGATGTTTATTTTTTGTTGCTGCTATTGCTGATGCATATATTGCTTCATTGAGACTTATATGAGTGTCTTCTTCATCCGAAATTAATTTGAGTGCTGCATTGTAAAGCTTAATAGTTTCGAGGTTATGCTTTGTTGGTTGTAATTTTGGGAGCTGTTCTCGTTCCTCCATTGCAATATTTTGTATTTGACTTTTATGGTTCTTGATTTCTTCCTTGGCTTCTTGTACACTGTTCTTGTTTTTTGTTTATTTGGGGAATACATGATTTCTTCTTTCAATCTTAACGGCAAAAGTGTCAATTGATAAAAACCACTATCTAGTTTCCCTTTCCGTTGATGTATCCATTATTGCTAGATTTTTTTCCTTTTGTTTCCTCTGTATCTCAACATTTTCTAAAATAAAAAAGAATCTAACTTAAAGAGACCTTTGAGTGTAATAATACTATTTTTATTTCGATTCAAAATGCATTTAATTCTAATGTTTCTAAAACTCTTAATTTGTAAATAACATTTTTTAAAAATCTATTTCTTTATTACAAATTTTAAATTTCATTTTATTATTTTTATAAAATCTATTATATGATTATTATATTCTAATACAATTCTTAATATCATAATACAATTTTTAAATATTTATGTAATTATTAAAAATTTAAATATCAATTTAATTAGTTTTATATCCATTTAATTATTATTCTTTCATAATATAAAACAAATTATTAAATATATGTCAGTTAATAAATATTTTTATTTTTATTTTTTTAAGAATCTTTTTAATCATATTCTAAGGTGAAGATTTTGCAATGTTTACCTATGACATTTATTTTATTACGCTTATTTAATAGATTTTTATACCCCATCACTCTAACATTTTTCTTTTCATTTGCACGCCACCCCCTTGTTTTAATATATTTTATATATTATGTGAATATCTACTTTCTTCAATGTTAGATTTTAAAACTATTATTATTGTTATTGTTGTTGTTGCTGCTGTTGTGGTGATTGTGGTAGTGATGGTTGTCTTTGTTCTGTGTAGTTTCTCCGAACGTCTCCACCAGAAACTTCGAGAGAGAACATGTTTTTCTATAAAAAGATGTAAACAGATTCAGTGCTATGCAATCAGAGAAAAATACATTTGTGGTCACTATATGGGACTGAAATTATTGCAAGATGTGAGAAGTACCCACGAGTAAGTTTTTTTTTTGCAATTGACATATTTTAAGGGGTCGCTGAAATTTGATCTACATATTTGTTTGCTTTTTTTTATATCATTCGCAAAGCTCCAAAAGCAATAGGTAATGCTGTTGTCTTGAGACGCTACATTCGACTGATTTTTATCTCGAAGTCCTTGAACTGACTAAGTTTTTCAAACCTTTTCAAATATATGTTTTTGTAGGCCGAGGTCGCAATATCTATCAGAAGATATATATTTTCAACATTATTATTATTATGTCATTTTTCATCATATTTCGATTTTTGCTATGGTCGCACTACCAACCAAATCTGCGGGAAGACCTAAAGCAGGTCGTGGCGTGTTGTTATGGCTCCATTTCATGTTTTTTTTTTACCTTCCCTATCATCCCTATCGTTACCTAGACAAAGTTTTCCTTAGTATGTGGGCTGTACTTAATAAGACAATTTTTTGTATATCTCTTAAGCTGGGGTTTCCAGGGATTCTTTCAATGTGTTGTTTTGTTCCATTTTTTATCATTCCAAGTGCACCTACTATCACTGGCACAACTCTTGTTTTCAATTTCCACATTTTTTCTATTTCAATTTCCAGGTCTTTATATTTTGACAGTTTTTCAAATTCCTTGGTTGCTATGTTACAATCCGCTGGACAAGCCATATCAATTAATAGACAAGTTTTCTCTTTCTGGTTTTTAACAATAATGTCTGGCCTATTTGCTTCAATTTTTTTTCTGTCTGTGTAGATGGTGTAATCACATAGAATGGTGACATCTTCTATTTCTGTAACCGGGGCTGCTTATTATTATTATTATTATTATTATTATTATTATTATTATTAGCAATGATAATAATTAACAATATTGATCAAATTCTGTTTCTGTTATTATTAGTGTGCGGTCTTACTCCATTGGACGTTATCTTCATGATGGACGAATCAACTAGCCTTTGGAATGATGACTTTGAGAATCAGATCAAATTTGTTGAACGGTTTATAAAAGACAGTGTGATCGGGCCAGATCACACACAAATCGGAGTGGTCACTTTCAGCACAAACGTCACCAACCATTTTTTCCTGAATCAACACCACAACCGCGGGGATCTGTTCAACAAGCTCAAAGCTATGAAACGCACATACGGAGAGTCGTACACGAACAAAGCGCTACGCTTCATCAAAGACCAAGGTTTTACTCAGGAACATGGTGGCCGCCAGGGTGTGCCTCATGTCGTTATAGCTATCACAGATGGACAGTCGTCCTTGCCAACTGAAACAAGAAACGCTGCGTATGCAATACAGAAATCTGGTATAATCGTGTTTGCCATTGGCGTCGGAACAGTAGTCGATGTTAACGAACTAAAAATAATTGCTGGCGACGAGGCGCGTGTGTTCCAGGTCAGGTTCTATCAGGCACTGAAGGGAATTGAATCCCCTCTTTTCGCTAGAGTCTGCACTTTGAGACATGGCAAAAGCGGACGATGAGCAGCGAAATCAACTTTCTCCTTGTTTTCTATGTTTATTTAGCAAACAACTCAAAAGAAACCAGAAAATATCCCATTTTTTCTAGCGATTTATGTGGCAGCTCTATCTCTATCTATGTCTCCCACACACATACAAATGTTCACTTTCTCCTTTATCTATATCTATATCTATTTCCATATATATATATATATATATAAGTGTGTGTGTGTGTGTGTGTGTGTGTGTGTGTGTGTGTGTGTGTGTGTGTGTGTGTGTGTGTGTGTGTGTAAATTATTTTCAGATAGAATTTAAAGGAACAAAATGAATAAAAAAAAGCAAAAGGCAAAATAATACTTAGCCGGCGTGTGTTTCGTTCTCTGGGGGACATTATCAAGGCAAGTCTGGGTTTTCTTTTTGTTGCTTATGTTTATATGCAAGAGCAATGTTGGTCATTAGACAAATGAAAAAACTATTAAACGACGCTTTACGCTGACGAGACGTATGTTAGGTTCGGTTTATTCAGGTAGGAATCAAATTCCAACCTGATTCCGACCTGAAAAAAACTCGAAATAGACTGTAACCGCTGCTTGCTGAACGCACTGTCTACTTTTATATTTGCATTCACTTTATCCATGATTAAGCCAGTCATATGGCATAACTCAAAATCATATTTTTATCACACACACACACACACACACACACACACACACACACACACATATATATATATATATATATATATATATATATATATATATATATATATATATATAATCGCCCCTGTCCTAACACTTTTGCACACTACCGGTAGTGTGCAAAAGTATTAGGACAGAGGTGATTTTCCTAAAAAAACTCACTTAAATTCATATACAGGGTAAACAGCCAAGTAAATTGCGAATAAATATTGATTATTTAAAACTAGATGTAAAAGAAATGTATTAAAAAGAAGTTATATTTAATTTTTTCCTATTTTCTATTAAACAAGTTACTTTGAAACTACTTATTATTCTATTATCCTTGGATATGACTGACTTTTTTTCTTATTTGGGAACAAATACAAGCTGCTTGGCAGGAGATATCATTAGATACATTGAAGAAGCTTGTGATATCAATGCCTGACAGAATGAAGGTTGTGAGCGAAGCAAAAGGCTATTATACTAAATATTAAATTTATTTTGTAACAAGTATTTTTTCTTGTTAGAGCATTTGTTGATTAAATTGCTTTAGTTAAATTGTTTATTTTCTGTCAATATGCCTCATAAAAGATAAAATAGTTCTTGTCCTAATACTTTTGCACAGCACTGTATATATATTTTAAATGACTTACTTTCCCACTTTGAAGTTTCACAGATGCACGGCATCAGGTCCAGTTAAGTCGATTGAATTTATCCACAGATACCGCATTCGTTATTAAACAGGTTGTACAATAAGTTCAATTACTGACACCAACTATTTTTTCTGTACCACAAACGTTATAACATGATACTTTCGAATCTGAAATTGTTCCATTATGTATTTTATCATTTTAATATTATAAAAATATTAAAACAATTTTATATTGTAAACAATTTTATGAAAATAAATCGAATAAATATCATATCGTATAAAAAATAATGATCATACAATTTATTAAATACTAAACACACTGAATAAGTTTTTCATTCAAAATTACTAATTGTTGTGGTGCATTGGATATCGGCTCGGAACGAGAAATCGGGGAGCCGAGTTCGAATTCCAGCCAAATTCATTGCATTCACTTACGCGCAAATACCCTTGGGATAGGTATTAATCCGTCTATTCCTTGCAGTTATACGTTAAATAGCAGGACAGATTGGGTTCTATAGCCTTGGTCGGTAACCAGTCTACCGTAGAAAGCAATGGCAATCTACTGAGGGATAATCTTCTGTCCAGTCAGTCATGTCTCTTTCGAGACATAATCGCCCAAGTATGGCACCCAACTGACTGATAGTTACCTGCTTCTTTTTTTATTCCTCATTTGGTTCAAATATTAATTTTGTGTATTTATTTGATTAATTTTGATTATTTTTGTATTTCTAATTTCCTTCGATCAATTTTCATTTTATATATCATTTTTATAATCAATTATTATTACTGTTCATTTATACATATATATATGAATTGTTTGAACATTATTTTTTATCGATAATCGTATTTAAGTAGATATTCTGTTTTTTTAATTAAACAGTATTATATATTTATATCTACTGGCCTGATTATTTACGATAAAATTTTATTACGAAAATGGTACACATACAACGGTAGGAATCGGAAGTGGTCTTGTTACTCCTCTTGGAGAAATCTCACAACAGTTTTGCTGTCAATAAAGCTTAAGGAAATATGTTAATAGGAATCACAACGGTCTTGTTACATGCCTATGAGAAATCTCACTAGGGTTTTGCTGTCAAAAAAGCTTAAGGAAATATGTTAATAGGAATCACAACGGTCTTGTTACATGCCTATGAGAAATCTCACTAGGGTTTTGCTGTCAAAAAAGTTTAAGGAAATATGTTAATAGGAATCACAACGGTCTTGTTACATGCCTATGAGAAATCTCACTAGGGTTTTGCTGTCAAAAAAGCTTAAGGAAATATGTTAATAGGAATCACAACGGTCTTGTTACATGCCTATGAGAAATCTCACTAGGGTTTTGCTGTCAAAAAAGTTTAAGGAAATATGTTAATAGGAATCACAACGGTCTTGTTACATGTCTATGAGAAATCTCACTAGGGTTTTGCTGTCAAAAAAGCTTAGGGAAATGCGCTAGGAGGAATCACAAACTTTCTTTTTTTTGTTAAAAAGTTTTGCACAAAATCCATAGAGACTCAAGCACTTTCTGTTGGTCGAGCAGATACTTCACTAAGGATTACCTGTCAATAAAACGTAGGAAGATGCGCTACTAGGAATTGCAAGTTGACTGGTTACTAGCCTAGTAGAAATATCACAAGTGTATTGCTGTCAATAACGCTTAGGGAGATACGTTTATTTCGCATCACAAGAGATCATGTTACTAGTCTAGGAAAAACATGGGTTTAGATGTCAATAAAGCTAAGGAAGTTATGCTACTAGGAATCAAAAGCGATTTTCTTACTTTTTTTTAACTCATATCAACACGAGTAAGGCGGTAACGCCACTGATGTGCAAGGGTCTACGTAAAAGTGAAAAGATTAGACCAGAGAAAGCCGGAAACCACATCCTAAACAGGGAACAAGCGATGAGCCTCTACACCTGTTCAAGGAAAATTTTCACGGGGGTTTAACTGTCATTAAAGCATGGGGACATAAGCTAGTAATAATCAAATGCGATTTTGTTACTCGTCTAAAAGAAACAACACGAGAGTTTCGCAGTCAGTATGCATAGAGAGATACGCTAGGAGGAATCACAAATTGTCTTGTTACTCGTCTAAAAGAAACAACACGAGAGTTTCGCAGTCAGTAAAGCATATGGATATACGCTAGGAGGAATCACAAATTGTCTTGTTACTCGTCTAAAAAAAAGAAACAACACGAGAGTTTCGCAGTCAGTAAAGCATATGGATATACGCTAGGAGTAATCACATATTGTCTTGTTACTCGTCTAATAGAAACCACACGAGAGTTTCGCAGTCAGTAAAGCATATGGATATACGCTAGGAGGAATCACATATTGTCTTGTTACTCGTCTAATAGAAACCACACGAGAGTTTCGCAGTCAGTAAAGCATAGGGAGATACGCTAGGAGTAATCACATATTGTCTTGTTACTCGTCTAATAGAAACCACACAAGAGTTTCGCAGTCAGTAAAGCATAGGGAGATACGCTAGGAGTAATCACAAATTGTCTTGTTACTCGTCTAATAGAAACCACACGAGAGTTTCGCAGTCAGTAAAGCATATGGATATACGCTAGGAGGAATCACATATTGTCTTGTTACTCGTCTAATAGAAACCACACGAGAGTTTCGCAGTCAGTAAAGCATATGGATATACGCTAGGAGTAAACACAAATTGTCTTGTTACTCGTCTAATAGAAACCACACGAGAGTTTCGCAGTCAGTAAAGCATATGGATATACGCTAGGAGGAATCACAAATTGTCTTGTTACTCGTCTAATAGAAACCACACGAGAGTTTCGCAGTCAGTAAAGCATATGGATATACGCTAGGAGGAATCACAAATTGTCTTGTTACTCGTCTAATAGAAACCACACGAGAGTTTCGCAGTCAGTAAAGCATAGGGAGATACGCTAGGAGTAATCACAAATTGTCTTGTTACTCGTCTAATAGAAGCCACACGAGAGTTTCGCAGTAAGTAAAGCATATGGATATACGCTAGGAGGAATCACATATTGTCTTGTTACTCGTCTAATAGAAACCAGACGAGAGTTTCGCAGTCAGTAAATCATAGGGAGATACGCTAGGAGTAATCACAAATTGTCTTGTTACTCGTCTAATAGAAACCACACGAGAGTTTCGCAGTCAGTAAAGCATATGGATACACGCTAGGAGTAAACACAAATTGTCTTGTTACTCGTCTAATAGAAACCACACGAGAGTTTCGCAGTCAGTAAAGCATATGGATATACGCTAGGAGGAATCACATATTGTCTTGTTACTCGTCTAATAGAAACCACACGAGAGTTTCGCAGTCAGTAAAGCATAGGGAGATACGCTAGGAGTAATCACAAATTGTCTTGTTACTCGTCTAATAGAAACCACACGAGAGTTTCGCAGTCAGTAAAGCATATGGATATACGCTAGGAGGAATCACATATTGTCTTGTTACTCCTCTAATAGAAACCACACGAGAGTTTCGCAGTCAGTAAAGCATAGGAAGATACGCTAGGAGTAATCACAAATTGTCTTGTTACTCGTCTAATAGAAACCACACGAGAGTTTCGCAGTCAGTAAAGCATAGGGAGATACGCTAGGAGTAATCACATATTGTCTTGTTACTCCTCTAATAGAAACCACACGAGAGTTTCGCAGTCAGTAAAGCATAGGGAGATACGCTAGGAGTAATCACAAATTGTCTTGTTACTCGTCTAATAGAAACCACACGAGAGTTTCGCAGTCAGTAAAGCATAGGGAGATACGCTAGGAGTAATCACAAATTGTCTTGTTACTCCTCTAATAGAAACCACACGAGAGTTTCGCAGTCAGTAAAGCATATGGATATACGCTAGGAGTAATCACAAATTGTCTTGTTACTCGTCAAATAGAAACCACACGAGAGTTTCGCAGTCAGTAAATCATAGGGAGATACGCTAGGAGTAATCACAAATTGTCTTGTTACTCGTCTAATAGAAACCACACGAGAGTTTCGCAGTCAGTAAAGCATATGTATATACGCTAGGAGGAATCACAAATTGTCTTGTTACTCGTCTAAAAGAAACAACACGAGAGTTTCGCAGTCAGTAAAGCATATGTATATACGCTAGGAGTAATCACAAATTGTCTTGTTACTCGTCTAATAGAAACCACACGAGAGTTTCGCAGTCAGTAAAGCATAAGGATATACGCTAGGAGTAATCACAAATTGTCTTGTTACTCGTCTAATAGAAACCACACGAGAGTTTCGCAGTCAGTAAAGCATATGTATATACGCTAGGAGGAATCACATATTGTCTTGTTACTCGTCTAATAGAAACCACACGAGAATTTCGCAGTCAGTAAAGCATATGGATATACGCTAGGAGTAATCACAAATTGTCTTCTTACTCGTCTAATAGAAACCACACGAGAGTTTCGCAGTCAGTAAAGCATATGGATATACGCTAGGAGTAATCACAAATTGTCTTGTTACTCGTATAATAGAAACCACACGAGAGTTTCGCAGTCAGTAAAGCATATGGATATACGCTACGAGGAATCACATATTGTCTTGTTACTCGTATAAAAGAAACAACACGAGAGTTTCGCAGTCAGTAAAGCATATGGATATACGCTTAGAGTAATCACATATTGTCTTGTTACTCGTCTAATAGAAACCACACGAGAGTTTCGCAGTCAGTAAAGCATAGGGAGATACGCTAGGAGTAATCACAAATTGTCTTGTTACTCGTCTAATAGAAACCACACGAGAGTTTCGCAGTCAGTAAAGCATATGGATATACGCTAGGAGGAATCACATATTGTCTTGTTACTCGTCTAATAGAAACCACACGAGAGTTTCGCAGTCAGTAAATCATAGGGAGATACGCTAGGAGTAATCACAAATTGTCTTGTTACTCGTCTAATAGAAACCACACGAGAGTTTCGCAGTCAGTAAAGCATATGGATATATGCTAGGAGTAATCACAAATTGTCTTGTTACTCGTCTAATAGAAACCACACGAGAGTTTCGGAGTCAGTAAAGCATATGGATATACGCTAGGAGGAATCACATATTGTCTTGTTACTCCTCTAATAGAAACCACACGAGAGTTTCGCAGTCAGTAAAGCATAGGGAGATACGCTAGGAGTAATCACAAATTGTCTTGTTACTCGTCTAATAGAAACCACACGAGAGTTTCGCAGTCAGTAAAGCATATGGATATACGCTAGGAGGATCAAAAATTGTCTTGTTACTCGTCTAATAGAAACCACACGAGAGTATCGCAGTCAGTAAAGCATATGTATATACGCTAGGAGGAATCACAAATTGTCTTGTTACTCGTATAAAAGAAACAACACGAGAGTTTCGCAGTCAGTAAAGCATATGGATATACGCTTGGAGTAATCACATATTGTCTTGTTACTCGTCTAATAGAAACCACACGAGAGTTTCGCAGTCAGTAAAGCATAGGGAGATACGCTAGGAGTAATCACAAATTGTCTTGTTACTCGTCTAATAGAAACCACACGAGAGTTTCGCAGTCAGTAAAGCATATGGATATACGCTAGGAGTAATCACAAATTGTCTTGTTACTCGTCTAATAGAAACCACACGAGAGTTTCGCAGTCAGTAAAGCATATGGATATACGCTAGGAGGAATCACATATTGTCTTGTTACTCGTCTAATAGAAACCACACGAGAGTTTCGCAGTCAGTAAAGCATAGGGAGATACGCTAGAAGTAATCACAAATTGTCTTGTTACTCGTCTAATAGAAACCACACGAGAGTTTCGCAGTCAGTAAAGCATATGGATATACGCTAGGAGGAATCACATATTGTCTTGTTACTCGTCTAATAGAAACCACACGAGAGTTTCGCAGTCAGTAAAGCATAGGGAGATACGCTAGGAGTAATCACAAATTGTCTTGTTACTCGTCTAATAGAAACCACACGAGAGTTTCGCAGTCAGTAAAGCATAGGGAGATACGCTAGGAGTAATCACAAATTGCCTTTTTACTCGTCTAATAGAAACCACACGAGAGTTTCGCAGTCAGTAAAGCGTGGGGAGATACGCTAGGAGTAATCACAAATTGTCTTGTTACTCGTCCTAATAAAAACCACACGAAGTTTTATGATCAGTAGCTTGTATATACGCTAGGGTAATCACAAATTGTCACATTACTCGTCTAATAGAAACCGAGAGTTTCGCAGTCAGTAAAGCATAGGAGATAGCTAGGAGTAATCACAAATTGTCTTGTTACTCGTCTAATAGAAACCACACGAGGATTTCATGATCAGTAAAGCATAGGGAGGTACGCTAGGAGTAATCACAAATTGTCTTGTTACTCGTCTAATAGAAACCACACGAGAGTTTCGCAGTAAGTAAAGCATATGGATATACGCTAGGAGGAATCTTTTGTGTCTTGTTACTCCTCTAATAGAAACCACACGAGAGTTTCGCAGTCAGTAAAGCATAGGGAGATACGCTAGGAGTAATCACAAATTGTCTTGTTACTCGTCTAATAGAAACCACACGAGAGTTTCGCAGTCAGTAAGCATATGGATATACACGCTAGGAGGAGATCACATATTGTCTTGTTACTCGGTCAGCAAAACCACACGAGAGTTTACCAGTCAGTAAAGCATAGGAAAGGAGATACGCTGGGAGGAATGCCGGTGTCTTGTTACTCGTCTAATGAAACCACGAGAGGTTTGCAGTCGGTAAACATGTGGATACGCTGGAGGAATCACATATTGTCTTGTTACTCGTCTAATAGAAACCACACGAGAGTTTTCACCAGTCAGTAAAGCATATGGATATACGCTAGGAGGAATCATATTGTCTTGTTACTCGTCTAATAGAAACAAAGTTTCGCAGTCGGTAAAACATATGGATATACGCTAGGAGGAATCACAAATTGTCTTGTTACTCGTCTAATAGAAACCACACGAGGATTTCGCAGTCAGCATGCATAGTGAGATACGCTAGGAGATACATATTGTCTTGTTACTCGTCTAATAGAAACTACACCGAAGTTTCGCGGTCAGTAAAGCATAGGGAGATACGCTAGGAGGAATCACAAATTGTCTTGTTACTCGTCTAATAGAAACCACCGAGTTTCGCAGTCAGTAAAACATATGGATATATGGGAGGAATCTGCATGTTGTCTTGTTACTCGTCTAATAGAAACTACACCGAGAGTTTCGCAGTCAGTAAAGCATAGGGAGATACGCTGGGAGGATCCTGGGGCCAATAACATTGCTCGTCCCTAACCAAGAAACCACACGAGAGTTTCGCAGTCAGTAAAGCATAATGGATATACGCTAGGAGGAATCACAAATTGTCTTGTTACTCGTCTAATAGAAACCACACGAGAGTTTCGCAGTCAGTAAAGCATATGGATATACGCTAGGGAGGTCACATATTGTCTTGTTACTCGTCTAATAGAAACCACACGAGAGTTCGCAGTCAGTAAAGCATATGGATATGCGCTAGGAGGAATCACAAATTGTCTTGTTACTCGTCTAATAGAAACCACACGAGAGTTTCGCAGTCAGCATGCATAGTGAGATACGCTAGGAGGAATCACATATTGTCTTGTTACTCGTCTAGAAACCACACGAGGGCTAGAATCCAGTAAAGCATGGAGATACGCTAGGAGGAATCACAAATTGTCTTGTTACTCGTCTAATAAAACCACACGAGAGTTTCGCAGTCAGTGGCTTATATGGATATACGCTGGGAAGGTCACAAATTGTCTTGTTACTCGTCTAATAGAAACCACACGAGAGTTTCGCAGTCAGTAAAGCATATGGATATACGCTAGGAGGAATCACATATTGTCTTGTTACTCGTCTAATAGAAACCACACGAGAGTTTCGCGTCAGTAAACATATGGATATACGCTAGGAGGAATCACAAATTGTCTTGTTATGATATAGAAACTACAAGAGTTTCGCTGTCAGTAAAACATATGGATATACGCTAGGAGGATACCGGTGTCTGCGTGTAATCTAATAGAAACCACACGAAGGTTTGTGTCGGTAAAGCATATGGATATACGCTAGGAGGAATCACAATTGTCTTGTTACTCGTCTAATGAAAACCGAGTTTCGCAGTCAGCATGCATAGTGAGATACGCGGGAGGAATCATATTGTCTTGTTATAGATAATAGAAACCACACGAGAGTTTCGCTGTCAGTAAAGCATATGGATATACGCTAGGGAGGAATCACAAATTGTCTTGTTACTCGTCTAATAGAAACCACGAGTTTCGCTGTCAGTAAAGCATATGGATATACGCTAGGAGGAATCACAAATTGTCTTGTTACTCGTCTAATAGAAACCACTGGCAAGGTTCGCAGTCAGCATGCATAGTGAGATACGTAGGAGGAATCACATATTGTCTTGTTACTCGTCTAAACTAGAAACCACACGAGAGTTTTACAGTCGGTAAAGCATACTAGATACGCTAGGAGTAATCACAAATTGTCTTGTTACTCGTCTAATAAAAACCACGAGAGTTTCGCAGTCAGTAAACATAGGGAGATACGCTAGGAGTAATCACATATTGTCTTGTTACTCGTATAGAAACCACACGAGAGTTTCATGATCAGTACAGCAAGGGATACGCTAGAAGTAATCACAAATTGTCTTGTTACTCGTCTAATAGAAACCACACGAGTTTCGCAATCAGTAAAGCATAGGGAGATACGCTAGGAGGAATCACAACTTGTCTTGTTACTCGTCTCATAGAAACCACACGAGAGTTTCGCAGTCAGTAAAGCATAGGGAGATACGCTAGGAGGAATCACAAATTGTCTTGTTACTCGTCTAATAGAAACCACACGAGAGTTTCGCAGTCAGTAAAACATATGGATATACGCTAGGAGGAATCACAAATTGTCTTGTTACTCGTCTAATAGAAACCACACGAGAGTTTCGCAGTCAGTAAAGCATATGGATATACGCTAGGAGGAATCACATATTGTCTTGTTACTCGTCTAATAGAAACCACACGAGAGTTTCGCAGTCAGTAAAGCATATGGATATACGCTAGGAGGAATCACAAATTGTCTTGTTACTCGTCTAATAGAAACCACACGAGAGTTTCGCAGTCAGCATGCATAGTGAGATACGCTAGGAGGAATCACATATTGTCTTGTTACTCGTCTAATAGAAACCACACGAGAGTTTCGCAGTCAGTAAAGCATAGGGAGATACGCTAGGAGTAATCACAAATTGTCTTGTTACTCGTCTAATAGAAACCACACGAGAGTTTCGCAGTCAGTAAAGCATAGGGAGATACGCTAGGAGTAATCACATATTGTCTTGTTACTCGTCTAATAGAAACCACACGAGAGTTTCGCAGTCAGTAAAGCATAGGGAGATACGCTAGAAGTAATCACAAATTGTCTTGTTACTCGTCTAATAGAAACCACACGAGAGTTTCGCAGTCAGTAAAGCATATGGATATACGCTAGGAGGAATCACATATTGTCTTGTTTCTCGTCTAATAGAAACCACACGAAGAGTTTCGCAGTCAGTAAAGCATAGGGAGAGATACATAGGAGTAATCACAAATTGTCTTGTTACTCGTCTAATAGAAACCACACGAGAGTTTCATGATCAGTAAAGCATATGTATATACGCTAGGAGTAATCACAAATTGTCTTGTTACTCGTCTAATGAAAACCACACGAGAGTTTCGCAGTCAATGAGTAAAGCATAGGGAGATACGCTAGGAGTAATCACAAATTGTCTTGTTACTCGCCTAATACAGAAACCACACGAGAGTTTCGCAGTAAGTAAAGCATATAGATATACGCTAGGAGGAATCACATATTGTCTTGTTACTCGTCTAATAGAAACCACACGAGAGTTTCGCAGTCAGTAAAGCATAGGGAGATACGCTAGGAGTAATCACCAATTGTCTTGTTACTCGTCTAATAGAAACCACACGAGAGTTTCGCTGTCAGTAAAGCACCTGGATATACGCTAGGAGGAATCACATATTGTCTTGTTACTCGTCTAATAGAAACCACACGAGAGTTTCGCAGTCAGTAAAGCATAGGGAGATTACGCTAGGAGTAATCACAAATTGTCTTGTTACTCGTCTAATAGAAACCACGAGAGTTTCGCAGTCAGTAAAGCATAGGGAGTTACGCTAGGAGTAATCACATATTGTCTTGTTACTCGTCTAATAGAAACCACACGAGAGTTTTGCAGTCAGTAAAGCATATGGATATACCTTTAAAGGAGTAATCACATATTGTCTTGTTACTCGTCTAATTGAAACCACACGAGAGTTTCGCAGTCAGTAAAGCATAGGGAGATACATACAGAACCGTCACAAATTGTCTTGTTACTCGTCTAATAGAAACCACACGAGAGTTTCGCAGTCAGTAAAGCATATGGATATACGCTTCAGGGAGGAATCACATATTGTCTTGTTACTCGTCTAATAGAAACCACACGAGAGTTTCGCAGTCAGTAAAGCATAGGGAGATACGCTAGGAGTAATCACAGGTATGTTTGTTACTCGTCTAATAGAAACCACGCAGAGTTTCGCAGTCCAGTAAAGCATATGGATATACGTTAGGAGGAATCATATTCCTCACTTGTTACTCCTCTAATAGAAATCACCGAGTTTCGCAGTCAGTAAAGCATAGGGAGATACGCTAGGAGTAATCACAAATTGTCTTGTTACTCGTCTAATAGAAACTACACGAGAGTTTCGCAGTCAGTAAAGCATAGGGAGATACGCACAAGGTAATCAAATTGTCTTGTTACTCGTCTAATAGAAACCACACGAGAGTTTCGCAGTCAGTAAAGCATATGGATATACGCTAGGAGGAATCACATATTGTCTTGTTACTCGTCTAATAGAAACCACACGAGAGTTTCGCAGTCAGTAAAGCATAGGGAGATACGCTAGGAGTAATCACAAATTGTCTTGTTACTCGTCTAATAGAAACCACACGAGGATTTCGCAGTCAGTAAAGCATATGGATATACGCTAGGAGTAATCACAAATTGTCTTGTTACTCGTCTAATAGAAACCACACGAGTTTCGCAGTCAGTAAAGCATATGGATATACGCTAGGAGGAATCACATATTGTCTTGTTACTCCTCTAATAGAAACCACACGAGAGTTTCGCAGTCAGTAAAGCATAGGGAGATACGCTAGGAGTAATCACAAATTGTCTTGTTACTCGTCTAATAGAAACCACACGAGAGTTTCGCAGTCAGTAAAGCATAGGGAGATACGCTAGGAGTAATCACAAATTGTCTTGTTACTCCTCTATTAAAAACCACACGAGAGTTTCGCAGTCAGTAAAGCATAGGGAGATAAGCTAGGGGGAATCACATATTGTCTTGTTACTCGTCTAATAGAAACCACACGAGAGTTTCGCAAGTCAGTAAATCATAGGGAGATACGCTAGGAGTAATCACAAATTGTCTTGTTACTCGTCTAATAGAAACCACACGAGAGTTTCGCAGTCAGTAAAGCATATGTATATACGCTAGGAGGGGAATCACAAATTGTCTTGTTACTCGTCTAAAAGAAACAACACGAGAGTTTCGCAGTCAGTAAGCATAGGGAGATACGCTAGGAGTAATCACAAATTGTCTTGTTACTCGTCTAATAGAAACCACACGAGAGTTTCGAAGTCAGTAAAGCATATGGATATACGCTAGGAGTAATGCATATTGTCTTGTTACTCGTATTAGAAACCACGCGAGAGTTTCGCAGTCAGTAAAGCATAGGGAGATACGCTAGGAGTAATCACAAATTGTCTTGTTATAAATCTAATAGAAACCACACGAGAGTTTTCGCAGTCAGTAAAGCATATGTATATACGCTAGGAGGAATCACATATTGTCTTGTTACTCGTCTAATAGAAGAAACCACACGAGAGTTTCGCAGTCAGTAAAACACATATGGATATACGCTAGGAGTAATCACAAAATTGTCTTGTTACTCGTCTAATAGAAACCACGAGAGTTTCGCAGTCAGTAAAGCATATGGATATACGTAGGAGTAATCACAAATTGTCTTGTTACTCGTCTAATAGAAACCACACGAGAGTTTCGCAGTCAGTAAAGCATGGATATACGCTAGGAGGAATCACATATTGTCTTGTTACTCGTATAAAAAACAACACGAGGTTTCGCAGTCAGTAAAGCATGTGGATATACGCTTGGAGTAATCACATATTGTCTTGTTACTCGTCTAATAAAACGACACGAGAGTTTGCCAGTCAGTAAAGCATAGGGAAATACGCTAGGAGTAATGTAATTGTCTTGTTACTCGTCTAATAGAAATTTTACGAGAGTTTCGCAGTCAGTAAAAGCATATGGATATACGCTAGGAGGAATCACATATTGTCTTGTTACTCGTATAAAAGAAACAACACGAGAGTTTTCGCAGTCAGTAAAGCATATGGATATACGCTTGGAGTAATCACGCGCAGCTCTTGTTACTCGTCTAATAGAAACGACACGAAGGTTTCATGATCGGTAAAGCATAGGGAAATACGCTAGGGTAATCACAAATTGTCTTGTTACTCGTCTAATAGAAACCGAGAGTTTCGCAGTCAGTAAAGCATGGAGATACGCTAGGAGTAATCACAAATTGTCTTGTTACTCGTCTGACGAAAACCACACGAGAGTTTCGCAGTCAGTAAAACGTAGACATATACGCTAGGAGGAATCACATATTGTCTTGTTACTCGTCTAATAGAAACCACACGAGAGTTTCGCAGTCAGTAAATCATAAAGGAATGCGCTAGCAGTAATCACAAATTGTCTTGTTACTCGTCTAATAGAAACCACACGGGGATTTCGCAGTCAGTAAAGCATATGTATATACGCTAGGAGAATCTACATTGTCTTGTTACTCGTATAAAAGAAACAACTTAGCGGAAGTTTCGCAGTCAGTAAAGCATATGGATACGCTTGGGTAATCATATATTGTCTTGTTACTCGTCTAATAGAAACCACACGAGAGTTCGCAGTCAGTAAAGCAGAGGGAGATACGCTAGGAGTAATCACAAATTGCCTTTTTACTCGTCTAATAGAAACCACACGAGAGTTTCGCAGTCAGTAAAGCGTAGGGAGATACGCTAGGAGTAATCACAAATTGTCTTGTTACTCGTCTAATAGAAACCACACGAGAGTTTCGCAGTCAGTAAGCATATGTATATACGCTAGGAGTAATCACAAATTGTCTTGTTACTCGTCTAATAGAAACCACACGAGAGTTTCGCAGTCAGTAAAGCATAGGGAGATACGCTAGGAGTAATCACAAATTGTCTTGTTACTCGTCTAATAGAAACCACACGAGAGTTTCGCAGTCAGTAAAGCATAGGGAGATACGCTAGGAGTAATCTGAAATTGTCTTGTTACTCGTCTAATAGAAACCACACGAGAGTTTCGCAGTAAGTAAAGCATATGGATATACGCTAGGAGGAATCACATATTGTCTTGTTACTCCTCTAATAGAAACCACACGAGAGTTTCGCAGTCAGTAAAGCATAGGGAGATACGCTAGGAGTAATCACAAATTGTCTTGTTACTCGTCTAATAGAAACCACACGAGAGTTTCGCAGTCAGTAAAGCATATGGATATACGCTAGGAGGAATCACATATTGTCTTGTTACTCGTCTAATAGAAACCACACGAGAGTTTCGCAGTCAGTAAAGCATAGGGAGATACGCTAGAAGTAATCACAAATTGTCTTGTTACTCGTCTAATAGAAACCACACGAGAGTTTCGCAGTCAGTAAAGCATATGGATATACGCTAGGAGGAATCACATATTGTCTTGTTACTCGTCTAATAGAAACCACACGAGAGTTTCGCAGTCAGTAAAGCATAGGGAGATACGCTAGGAGTAATCACAAATTGTCTTGTTACTCGTCTAATAGAAACCACACGAGAGCTTCGCAGTCAGTAAAGCATATGTATACGCTAGGAGTAATCACAAATTGTCTTGTTACTCGTCTAATAGAAACCACACGAGAGTTTCTGCAGTCAGTAAAGCATAGGGAGATACGCCGCAGAGTAATCACAAATTGTCTTGTTAGTCGCCTAATAGAAACCACACGAGAGTTTCGTAGTAAGTAAAGCATATAGATATACGCCAGGAGGAAATCACATATTGTCTTGTTACTTGTCTAATAGAAACCACACGAGAGTTTCGCAGTCAGTAAAGCATAGGGAGATTAGGAGTAATCACCAATTGTCTTGTTACTCGTCTAATAGAAACCACACGAGAGTTTCGTTGTCAGTAAAGCATATGGATATACGCTAGGAGGAATCACATATTGTCTTGTTACTCGTCTAATAGAAACCACACGAGAGTTTCGCAGTCAGTAAAGCATAGGAGATACGCTAGGAGTAATCACAAATTGTCTTGTTACTCGTCTAGAAACCACACGAGAGTTTCGCAGTCAGTAACACAGGGAGTTACGTTGTGAGTAATCACAAATGTCTTGTTACTTTCGTCTAATAGAAACCACACGAGAGTTTTGCAGTCAGTAAAGCATATGGATATACGCTAGGAGTAATCATGACATTGTCTTGTTACTCGTCTAATTGAAAACCACACGAGAGTTTCGCAGTCAGTAAAGCATAGGGGAGACATGCTTAGAGTAATCACAAATTGTCTTGTTACTCGTCTAATAGAAACCCCACACGAGAGTTTCTCGCAGTCATAAAGCATATGGATATACGCTAGGAGGAATCACATATTGTCTTGTTACTCGTCTAATAGAAAACCACACGAGAGTTTCGGCAGTCAGTAAAGCATAGGGAGATACGCTTAGAGTAATCACAAATTGTCTTGTTACTCGTCTAATAGAAACCATGACAGGCTTCTGGAGTCGTGAAGACATGGATATACGCTAGGAGGAATCACATACATTGTCTTGTTACTCGTCTAATAGAAACGACAATGAGAGTTTCGCAGTCAGTAAATCATGTGTAGACACGCCAGGAGTAATCACAAATTGTCTTGTTACTCGTCTAAGGAACCACACGAGAGTTTTCGCAGTCAGTAAAGCATATGGATATACGCTAGGAGTAATCACAAATTGTCTTGTTACTTCGTCTAATAGAAACCACACGAGAGTTTCGCAGTCAGTAAAGCATATGGATATACGCTAGAGGAATCATATATTGTCTTGTTACTCCTCTAATAGAAACCACACGACGAGAGTTTCGCAGTCAGGCAAAGCATATTAGGAGACACGCTAGAGTAATCACAAACTGTCTTGTTACTCGTCTAATAGAAACCACACGAGAGTTTCGCAGTCAGTAAAGCATAGGGAGATACGCTAAGAGTAATCACAAATTGTCTTGTTACTCCTCTAATAAAAACCACACGAGAGTTTCGCAGTCAGTAAAGCATAGGGAGATACGCTAGGGGGAATCACATATTGTCTTGTTACTCGTCTAATAGAAACCACACGAGAGTTTCGCAGTCAGTAAATCATAGGGAGATACGCTAGGAGTAATCACAAATTGTCTTGTTACTCGTCTAATAGAAACCACACGAGAGTTTCGCAGTCAGTAAAGCATATGTATATACGCTAGGAGGAATCACAAATTGTCTTGTTACTCGTCTAAAAGAAACAACACGAGAGTTTCGCAGTCAGTAAAGCATATGTGTATACGCTAGGAGTAATCACAAATTGTCTTGTTACTCGTCTAATAGAAACCACTCGAGAGTTTCGCAGTCAGTAAAGCATAAGGATATACGCTAGGAGGAATCACATATTGTCTTGTTACTCGTCTAATAGAAACCACACGAGAGTTTTGCAGTCAGTAAAGCATGGGGAGATACGCTAGGAGTAATCACAAATTGTCTTGTTACTCGTCTAATAAAACCACACGAGAGTTTCGCAGTCAGTAAAGCATATGGATATACGCTAGGAGGAATCACATATTGTCTTGTTACTCGTCTAATAGAAACCACACGAGAGTTTCATGATCAGTAGTATGGGGAGATACGCTAGGAGTAATCACAAATTGTCTTGTTACTCGTCTAATAGAAACCACACGAGAGTTTCGCAGTCAGTAAAGCATATGTATATACGCTAGGAGGAATCACATATTGTCTTGTTACTCGTCTAATAGAAACCACACGAGAGTTTCGCAGTCAGTAAAGCATATGGATATGCGCTAGGAGTAATCACAAATTGTCTTGTTACTCGTCTAATAGAAACCACACGAGAGTTTCGCAGTCAGTAAAGCATATGGATATACGCTAGGAGTAATCACAAATTGTCTTGTTACTCGTCTAATAGAAACCACACGAGTTTCGCAGTCGTGGCTTATATGGATATACGCTAGGAGGAATCACATATTGTCTTGTTACTCGTATAAAAGAAACAACACGAGAGTTTCGCAGTCAGTAAAGCATATGGATATACGCTTGGAGTAATCACATATTGTCTTGTTACTCGTCTAATAGAAACGACACGAGAGTTTCGCAGTCAGTAAAGCATAGGGAAATACGCTAGGAGTAATCACAAATTGTCTTGTTACTCGTCTAATAGAAACCACACGAGTTTCGCAGTCAGTAAAGCATAGGGAGATACGCTAGGAGTAATCACAAATTGTCTTGTTACTCGTCTAATAGAAACCACACGAGAGTTTCGCAGTCAGTAAAGCATATGGATATACGCTAGGAGTAATCACATATTGTCTTGTTACTCGTCTAATACAAACCACGAGAGTTTCGCAGTCAGTAAATCATAGGGAGATACGCTAGCAGTAATCACAAATTGTCTTGTTACTCGTCTAATAGAAACCACACGAGAGTTTCGCAGTCAGTAAAGCATATGTATATACGCTAGGAGGAATCACAAATTGTCTTGTTACTCGTATAAAAGAAACAACACGAGAGTTTCGCAGTCAGTAAAGCATATGGATATACGCTAGGAGTAATCACAAATTGTCTTGTTACTCGTCTAATAGAAACCACACGAGAGTTTCGCAGTCAGTAAAGCATATGGATATACGCTAGGAGTAATCACAAATTGTCTTGTTACTCGTCTAATAGAAACCACACGAGAGTTTCGCAGTCAGTAAAGCATATGGATATACGCTAGGAGGTATCACATATTGTCTTGTTACTCGTCTAATAGAAACCACACGAGAGTTTCGCAGTCAGTAAAGAAACATAGGGAGATACGCTAGAAGTAATCACAAATTGTCTTGTTACTCGTCTAATAGAAACCACACGAGAGTTTCGCAGTCAGTAAAGCATATGGATATACGCTAGGAGGAATCACATATTGTCTTGTTACTCGTCTAATAGAAACCACACGAGAGTTTCGCAGTCAGTAAAGCTTATGGGGAGATACGCTAGGAGTAATCACAAATTGTCTTGTTACTCGTCTAATAAGAACCACACGAGTTCGCAGTCAGTAAAGCATGGGAGATACGCTAGGAGTAATCACAATTTGCCTTTTTACTCGTCTAATAGAAACCACACGAGAGTTTCGCAGTCAGTAAAGCGTAGGGAGATACGCTAGGAGTAATCACAAATTGTCTTGTTACTCGTCTAATAGAAACCACACAAAGGTTTCGCAATCAGTAAAGCATATGTATATACGCTAGGAGTAATCACAAATTGTCTTGTTACTCGTCTAATAGAAACCACACGAGAGTTTCGCAGTCAGTAAAGCATAGGGAGATACGCTAGGAGTAATCACAAATTGTCTTGTTACTCGTCTAATAGAAACCACACGAGAGTTTGCGCAGTCAGTAAAGCATAGGGAGATACGCTAGGAGTAATCACAAATTGTCTTGTTACTCGTCTAATAGAAACCACACGAGAGTTTCGCAGTAAGTAAAGCATATGGATATACGCTAGGAGGAATCACATATTGTTTTGTTACTCCTCTAATAGAAACCACACGAGAGTTTCGCAGTCAGTAAAGCATAGGGAGATACGCTAGGAGTAATCACAAATTGTCTTGTTACTCGTCTAATAGAAACCACACGAGAGTTTCGCAGTCAGTAAAGCATATGGATATACGCTAGGAGGAATCAGATATTGTCTTGTTACTCGTCTAATAGAAACCACACGAGAGTTTCGCAGTCAGTAAAGCATAGGGAGATACGCTAGAAGTAATCACAAATTGTCTTGTTACTCGTCTAATAGTAACCACACGAGAGTTTCGCAGTCAGTAAAGCATATGGATATACGCTAGGAGGAATCACATATTGTCTTGTTACTCGTCTAATAGAAACCACACGAGAGTTTCGCAGTCAGTAAAGCATAGGGAGATACGCTAGGAGTAATCACAAATTGTCTTGTTACTCGTCTATTAGAAACCACACGAGAGTTTCGCAGTCAGTAAAGCATAAGGATATACGCTAGGAGGAATCACATATTGTCTTGTTACTCGTCTAATAGAAACCACACGAGAGTTTTGCAGTCAGTAAAGCATAGGGAGATACGCTAGGAGTAATCACAAATTGTCTTGTTACTCGTCTAATAGAAACCACACGAGAGTTTCGCAGTCAGTAAAGCATATGGATATACGCTAGGAGGAATCACATATTGTCTTGTTACTCGTCTAATAGAAACCACACGAGAGTTTCGCAGTCAGTAAAGCATAGGGAGATACGCTAGGAGTAATCACAAATTGTCTTGTTACTCGTCTAATAGAAACCACACGAGAGTTTCGCAGTCAGTAAAGCATATGTATATACGCTAGGAGGAATCACATATTGTCTTGTTACTCGTCTAATAGAAACCACACGAGAGTTTCGCAGTCAGTAAAGCATATGGATATACGCTAGGAGTAATCACAAATTGTCTTGTTACTCGTCTAATAGAAACCACACGAGAGTTTCGCAGTCAGTAAAGCATATGGATATACGCTAGGAGTAATCACAAATTGTCTTGTTACTCGTCTAATAGAAACCACACGAGAGTTTCGCAGTCAGTAAAGCATAGGGAAATACGCTAGGAGTAATCACAAATTGTCTTGTTACTCGTCTAATAGAAACCACACGAGAGTTTCGCAGTCAGTAAAGCATAGGGAGATACGCTAGGAGTAATCACAAATTGTCTTGTTACTCGTCTAATAGAAACCACACGAGAGTTTCGCAGTCAGTAAAGCATATGGATATACGGCAGGAGGAATCACATATTGTCTTGTTACTCGTCTAATAGAAACCACGGAGGAATTTCGCAGTCAGTAAATCATAGGGAGATACGCTTAGCAGTAATCACAAATTGTCTTGTTACTCGTCTAATAGAAACCACACGAGAGTTTCGCAGTCAGTAAAGCATATGTATATAAGCTAGAGGAATCACAAATTGTCTTGTTACTCGTATAAAAGAAACAACACGAGTAGTGTCGTCAGTAAAGCATATGGATATACGCTAGGAGTAATCACAAATTGTCTTGTTACTCGTCTAATAGAAACCACACGAGAGTTTCTGCAGTCAAAGCATATGGATATACGCTAGGTGTAATCACAAATTGTCTTGTTACTCGCTTAATAGAAACCACACGAGAGTTTCGCAGTCAGTAAAGCATATGGATATACGCTAGAGGTATCACATATTGTCTTGTTACTCGTCTAATAGAAACCACACGAGAGTTTCGCAGTCAAAAGCATAGGGAGATACGCTAGAAGTAATCACAAATTGTCTTGTTACTCGTCTAATAGAAACCACACGAGAGTTTCGTAGTCAGTAAAGCATATGGATATACGCTAGGAGGAATCACATATTGTCTTGTTACTCGTCTAATAGAAACCACACGAGAGTTTCGGGCAGTCAGTAAAGCATAGGGAGATACGCTAGGAGTAATCACAAATTGTCTTGTTACTCGTCTAATAGAAACCACACGAGAGTTTCGGCAGTCAGTAAAGCATAGGGAGATACGTTAGGAGTAATCACAAATTGCTCTTTACTCGTCTAATAGAAACCACACGAGAGTTTCGCAGTCAGTAAAGCATAGGAGATACGCTAGGAGGAATCACATATTGTCTTGTTACTCGTCTAATAGAAACCACACGAGAGTTTCGCAGTCAGTAAATCATAGGGAGATACGCTAGCAGTAATCACAAATTGTCTTGTTACTCGTCTAATAGAAACCACACGAGAGTTTCGCAGTCAGTAAAGCATATGTATATACGCTAGGAGGAATCACAAATTGTCTTGTTACTCGTATAAAAGAAACAACACGAGAGTTTCGTAGTCAGTAAAGCATATGCGATATACGCTAGGAGTAATCACAAAATTGTCTTGTTACTCGTCTAATAGAAACCACACGAGAGTTTCGCAGTCAGTAAAGCATATGGATATACGCTAGGTGTAATCACAAATTGTCTTGTTACTCGTCTAATAGAAACCACACGAGAGTTTCGCAGTCAGTAAAGCATATGGATATACGCTAGAGGTATCACATATTGTCTTGTTACTCGTCTAATAGAAACCACACGAGAGTTTCGCAGTCAGTAAAGCATAGGGAGATACGCTAGAAGTAATCACAAATTGTCTTGTTACTCGTCTAATAGAAACCACGGGCCGAGAGTTTTCTGCAGTCAGTAAAGCATATGGATATACGCTAGGAGGAATCACATATTGTCTTGTTACTCGTCTAATAGAAACCACACGAGAGTTTCGCAGTCAGTAAAGCATAGGAGATACGCTGGAGTAATCACAAATTGTCTTGTTACTCGTCTAATAGAAAGTTTCGCAGTCAGTAAAGCATAGGGAGATACGCTAGGAGTAATCACAAATTGCCTTTTTACTCGTCTAATAGAAACCACACGAGAGTTTCGCAGTCAGTAAAGCGTAGGGAGATACGCTAGAGTAATCACAAATTGTCTTGTTACTCGTCTAATAGAAACCACACGAGAGTTTCGGCAGCCGCAGCTTTTGCCATGTATATACGCTAGGAGTAATCACAAATTGTCTTGTTACTCGTCTAATAGAAACCACACGAGAGTTTCGCAGTCAGTAAAGCATAGGAGATACTAGAGTAATCACAAATTGTCTTGTTACTTCGTCTAATAGAAACCACACGAGAGTTTCGCAGTAAGTAAAGCATATGGATATACGCCAGAGGAATCACATATTGTCTTGTTGCTCCTCTAATAGAAACCACACGAGAGTTTCGCAGTCAGTAAAGCATAGGGAGATACGCTAGGAGTAATCACAAATTGTCTTGTTACTGTCTAATAGAAACCACACGAGAGTTTCTCAGTCAGTAAAGCATATGGATATACGCTAGGAGGAATCACATATTGTCTTGTTACTCGTCTAATAGAAACCACACGAGAGTTTCGCAGTCAGTAAAGCATATGGATATACGCTTAGAGGAATCATGATATACTGTCTTGTTACTCGTCTAATAGAAACCACGAGAGTTTCGCAGTCAGTAAATCATAGGGAGATACGCTAGCAGTAATCACAAATTGTCTTGTTACTCGTCTAATAGAAACCACACGAGAGTTTCGCAGTAAGTAAAGCATATGTATATACGCTTTAGAGGAATCACAAATTGTCTTGTTACTCGTCTAATAGAAACCACACGAGAGTTTCGCAGTCAGTAAAGCATAGGAGATACGCTAGAGTAATCACAAATTGTTCCGTTACTCGTCTATAGAAACCACACGAGAGTTTTCGCAGTAAGTAAAATATATGGATATACGCTAGAGGAATCACATATTGTCTTGTTGCTCCTCTAATAGAAACCACACGAGAGTTGTATCAAAGCATAGGGAGATACGCTAGGAGTAATCACAAATTGTCTTGTTACTCGTCTAATAGAAACCACACGAGAGTTTCTTGCAGTCAGTAAAGCATATGGATATACGCTAGGAGGAATCACATATTGTCTTGTTACTCGTCTAATAGAAACCACACGAGAGCTTCTGCAGTCAGTAAAGCATATGGATATACGCTAGGAGGAATCACATATTGTCTTGTTACTGTCTAATAGAAACCACACGAGAAGCTTTGAATAAAGCATATGGATATACGCTAGAAGTAATCACAAATTGTCTTGTTACTCGCCTAATAGAAACCACACGAGAGTTTCGTAGTAAGTAAAGCATATGGATATACGCTAGGAGGAATCACATATTGTCTTGTTACTCGTCTAATAGAAACCCTACGAGAGTTTCGCAGTCAGTAAAGCATAGGGCGATACGCTAGAAGTAATCACAAATTGTCTTGTTACTCGCCTAATAGAAACCACACGAGAGTTTCGCAGTCAGTAAAGCATATGGATATACGCTAGGAGGTATCACATATTGTCTTGTTACTCGTCTAATAGAAACCACACGAGAGTTTCGCAGTCAGTAAAGCATATGTATATACGCTAGGAGGAATCACATATTGTCTTGTTACTCGCCTAATAGAAACCACACGAGAGTTTCGCAGTCAGTAAAGCATATGGATATACGCTAGGAGGTATCACATATTGTCTTGTTACTCCGTCTAATAGAAACAACACGAGTTTCGCAGTCAGTATTAGCTTATGGGGAGATACGCTAGGAGGTATCACATATTGTCTTGTTACTCGTCTAATAAAGGGAAACCACACGAGAGTTTCGCAGTAAGTAAAGCATATGGATATACGCTAGGAGGTATCACATATTGTCTTGTTACTCGTCTAATAGAAACCACACGAGAGTTTCGCAGTCAGTAAAGCATATGGATATACGCTAGAGGTATCACATATTGTCTTGTTACTCGCCTAATAGAAACCACACGAGAGTTTCGCAGTAAGTAAAGCATATGGATATACGCTAGGAGGTATCACATATTGTCTTGTTACTCGTCTAATAGAAACCACGAGAGTTTCGCAGTCAGTAAAGCATAGGAGATACGCTAGCAGTAATCACAAATTGTCTTGTTACTCGTCTAATAGAAACCACACGAGAGTTTCGCAGTCAGTAAAGCATATGGATATACGCTAGCAGTAATCACAAATTGTCTTGTTACTCGTCTAATGAAACCACACGAGAGTTTCCGCAGTCAGTAAAGCATATGTATATACGCTAGGAGGAATCACAAATTGTCTTGTTACTCGTATAAAAACAACACGAGAGTTTCGCAGTCAGTAAAGCATATGGATATACGCTAGCAGTAATCACAAATTGTCTTGTTACTCGTCTAATAGAAACCGAGAGTTTCGCAGTCAGTAAAGCATATGTATATACGCTAGGAGGAATCACAAATTGTCTTGTTACTCGTCTAATAGAAACCACACGAGAGTTTCGCAAGTAAGTAAAGCATATGGATATACGCTAGCAGTAATCACAAATTGTCTTGTTACTCGTCTAATAGAAACCACACGAGAGTTTCGCAGTCAGTAAAGCATATGTATATACGCTTCGGAGGAATCACATATTGTCTTGTTACTCGCCTAATAGAAACCACACGAGAGTTTCGCAGTAAGTAAAGCATATGGATATACGCTAGCAGTAATCACAAATTGTCTTGTTACTCGTCTAATAGAAACCACGAGTTTCGCAGTCAGTAAAGCATATGTATATACGCTAGGAGGAATCACAAATTGTCTTGTTACTCGTATAAAAGAAACAGCACGAGAGTTTCGCAGTCAGTAAGCATATGGATATACGCTAGGAGTAATCACAAATTGTCTTGTTACTCGTCTAATAGAAACCACACGAGAGTTTCGCAGTCAGTAAAGCATATGGATATACGCTAGGTGTAATCACAAATTGTCTTGTTACTCGTCTAATAGAAACCACACGAGAGTTTCGCAGTCAGTAAAGCATATGGATATACGCTAGGAGGTATCACATATTGTCTTGTTACTCGTCTAATAGAAACCACACGAGAGTTTCGCCAGTCAGTAAATCATAGGGCGATACGCTAGAAATCACAAATTGTCTTGTTACTCGCCTAATAGAAACCACGCAGAGTTTCGCAGTCAGTAAAGCATATGTATATACGCTAGGAGGAATCACAAATTGTCTTGTTACTCGTATAAAAGAAACAACACGAGAGTTTCGCAGTCAGTAAAGCATATGGATATACGCTAGGAGTAATCACAAATTGTCTTGTTACTCGTCTAATAGAAACCACACGAGAGTTTCGCAGTCAGTAAAGCATATGGATATACGCTAGGTGTAATCACAAATTGTCTTGTTACTCGTCTAATAGAAACCACACCGAGTTTCGCAGTCAGTAAAGCATATGGATATACGCTAGGTGTAATCACAAATTGTCTTGTTACTCGTCTAATGAAAACCACGAGTTTCGCAGTCAGTAAAGCATATGTATATACGCTAGGAGGAATCACAAATTGTCTTGTTACTCGTATAAAAGAAACAACACGAGAGTTTTCGCAGTCCAGTAAAGCATATGGATATACGCTAGGGTAATCACAAATTGTCTTGTTACTCGTCTAATATAGAAACCACACGAGTTTCGCAGTCAGTAAAGCATATGGATATACGCTAGGTGTAATCACAAATTGTCTTGTTACTCGTCTAATAGAAACCACACGAGAGTTTCGCAGTCAGTAAAGCATATGGATATACGCTAGGTGTAATCACAAATTGTCTTGTTACTCGTCTAATAGAAACCACACGAGAGTTTCGCAGTCAGTAAAGCATATGGATATACGCTAAGGTGTAATGCAGTGTCTTGTTGCTCGTCTAATAAAGCCACGGGGTTGCGTCCAGTAAAGCATATGGATGTACGCTAGGAGGAATCACATATTGTCTTGTTACTCGTCCCTAATAGAAACCACACGAGAGTTTCGCAGTCAGTAAAGCATAGGGAGATACGCTAGGAGTAATCACAAATTGTCTTGTTACTCGTCTAATAGAAACCACACGAGAGTTTCGCAGTCAGTAAAGCATATGTATATACGCTAGGAGGAATCACAAATTGTCTTGTTACTCGTATAAAAGAAACAACACGAGAGTTTCGCAGTCAGTAAAGCATATGGATATACGCTAGGGAGGAATCACAAATTGTCTTGTTACTCGTCTAATAGAAACCACACGAGAGTTTCGCAGTCAGTAAAGCATATGGATATACGCTAGGAGGAATCACATATTGTCTTGTTACTCGTCTAATAGAAACCACACGAGAGTTTTCGCAGTCAGTAAAGCATAGGGAGATACGCTAGGAGGGAATCACAAGAATTGTCTTGTTACTCGTCTAATAGAAACCACACGAAAAGGTTTCGCAGTCAGTAAAGCATATGTATATACGCTAGGAGGAATCACAAATTGTCTTGTTACTCGTATAAAAGAAACAACACGAGAGTTTCGCAGTCAGTAAAGCATATGGATATACGCTAGGAGTAATCACAAATTGTCTTGTTACTCGTCTAATAGAAACCACACGAGAGTTTCGCAGTCAGTAAGCATATGCATATACGCTAGGAGGAATCACATATTGTCTTGTTACTCGTCTAATAAAGTACACGAGAGTTTCGCAGTCAGTAAAGCATAGGGAGATACGCTAGGAGTAATCACAAATTGTCTTGGTACTCGTCTAATAGAAACCACGAGAGTTTCGCAGTCAGTAAAACATATGTATATACGCTAGGAGGAATCACAAATTGTCTTGTTACTCGTATAAAAGAAACAACACGAGAGTTTCGCAGTCAGTAAAGCATATGTATATACGCTAGGAGTAATCACAAAATTGTCTTGTTACTCGTCTAATAGAAACCACACGAGAGTTTCGCAGTCAGTAAAGCATATGGATATACGCTAGGAGGAATCACATATTGTCTTGACACTCGTCTAATAAAAGATACGAGAGTTTCGCAGTCAGTAAAACATATGGATATACGCTAGGAGGAATCACATATTGTCTTATTACTCGTCTAATAGAAACCACACAGAGTTTCGCAGTCAGTAAAACACATATGTATACGCTAGGAATCACAAATTGTCTTGTACTCAATATAAAAGAAACCACACGAGAGTTTCGCAGTCGGTAAAGCATATGGATATACGCGTAAGGTGTAATCATTGTCTTGTTACTCATCTAATAAAAACCACACGAGAGTTTCGCAGTCAGTAGTATATGGATATACCGCTAGGTGTAATCACAAATTGTCTTGTTATCGTCTAATGAAATACACGAGTTTATGATCAGTAAAACATATGGATATACGCTAGGAGGAATCACATATTGTCTTGTTACTCGTCTAATAGAAACCACACGAGTTTCGCAGTCAGTAAAGCGGCTTTATAGGGAGATACGCTAGGAGTAATCACAAATTGTCTTGTTACTCGTCTAATAGAAACCACACGAGAGTTTCATAGTCAGTAAAGCATATGTATATATGCCATGGAGATACTGTTCTGTCTTGTTACTCATTAATAAAAGAAACAACACGAGAGTTTCGCAGTCAGTAAAGCATAGGGAGATACATGGAATCACAAATTGTCTTGTTACTCGTCTAATAGTACGGAAGTTTCGCAGTCAATCGCTTCATATGGATTATTATACGCTAGGAGGAATATATTGTCTTGTTACTCTG
Source organism: Ascarosepion bandense (assembly GCA_037127315.1). Lineage (NCBI taxonomy): Eukaryota > Metazoa > Mollusca > Cephalopoda > Sepiida > Sepiidae > Ascarosepion > Ascarosepion bandense. Next base: position 239,170 of record JBBBDQ010000195.1, on the reverse strand, counting down.
GTAATAGAAACCACGAAGTTTCGCAGTCAGTAAAACACATGAGTACGCTAGGAGAATCACAAGTATAATAGCCCCGTTACTCGTCTAATAGAAACCACACGAAAGTTTCGCAGTCAGTAAAACGCATATGTATATATACATGGGAGGAATCACAAATTGTCTTGTTACTCGTATAAAAACAACACGAGAGTTCGCAGTCAGTAAAGCATATGGATACACATGGGAGTAATCACAAATTGTCTTATTCTCATCTAATAGAAACCACACGAGAGCACCGCCAGTCAGTAAAGCATATGGATATACGTAGAATCATATTGTCTTGTTATAATCCTGACAAAACCACAGAAGTTTCGCAGTCAGTAAAGCATGGGGCTGCATAGGAGGAATCACAAATTGTCTTGTTACTCGTCTAATAGAAACCACACGAGAGTTTCGCAGTCAGTAAAGCATATGTATATACGCTGGGAAGAATCACAAATTGTCTTGTTACTCGTATAAAAGAAACCTTACGAGTTTGCCAATCAGTAAACATAATATGTATATACGCTAGGAGTAATCACAAATTGTCTTGTTACTCGTCTAATAGAAACCACACGAGAGTTTCGCAGTCAGTAAAGCATATGGATATACGCTAGGAGGAATCACAAATTGTCTTGTTACTCATCTAATAGAAACCACACGAGTTTCGCAGTCAGTAGAGCATATGGATATACGCTAGGAGGAATCACATATTGTCTTGTTACTCGTCTAATAGAAACCACACGAGAGTTTCGCAGTCAGTAAAGCATATGTATATACGCTAGGAGGAATCACAAATTGTCTTGTTACTCGTATAAAAGAAACAACACGAGTTTCGCAGTCAGTAAAGCATATGTATATACGCTAGGAGTAATCACAAATTGTCTTGTTACTCGTCTAATAGAAACCACACGAGAGTTTCGCAGTCAGTAAAAGCATATGGATATACGCTAGGAGGAATCACATATTGTCTTGTTACTCGTCTAATAGAAACCACACGAGAGTTTTCGCAGTCAGTAAGGCGCATATGGATATACGCTAGGAGGAATCACATATTGTCTTGTTACTCGTCTAATAGAAACCACACGAGAGTTTCGCAGTCAGTAAAGCATATGTATATACGCTAGGAGGAATCCACAAATTGTCTTGTTACTCGTATAAAAGAAACAACACGAGAGTTTCGCAGTCAGTAAAGCATATATATACATAGGAGTAATGCAATTATCCAACTGTTACTCGTCTAATAGAAACCACACGAGAGTTTCGCAGTCAGTAAAGCATATGGATATACGCTAGGAGGAATCACATATTGTCTTGTTACTCGTCTAATAGAAACCACACGAGAGTTTCGCAGTCAGTAAAGCATGGATATACGCTAGGAGGAATCACATATTGTCTTGTTACTCGTCTAATAGAAACCACACGAGAGTTTCGCAGTCAGTAAAGCATATGTATATACGCTAGGAGGAATCACAAATTGTCTTGTTACTCGTATAAAAGAAACAACACGAGTTTCGCAGTCAGTAAGCATATGTATATACGCTAGGAGTAATCACAAATTGTCTTGTTACTCGTCTAATAGAAACCACACGAGAGTTTCGCAGTCAGTAAAGCATATGGATATACGCTAGGAGGAATCACATATTGTCTTGTTACTCGTCTAATAGAAACCACACGAGAGTTTCGCAGTCAGTAAAGCATATGGATATACGCTAGGAGGAATCACATATTGTCTTGATACTCGTCTAATAGAAACCACACGAGTTTCGCAGTCAGTAAAGCATATGTATATACGCTAGGAGGAATCACAAATTGTCTTGTTACTCGTATAAAAGAAACAACACGAGAGTTTCGCAGTCAGTAAAGCATATGTATACACGCTAGGAGTAATCACAAATTGTCTTGTTACTCGTCTAATAGAAACCACACGAGAGTTTCGCAGTCAGTAAAGCATATGGATATACGCTAGGAGGAATCACATATTGTCTTGTTACTCGTCTAATAGAAACCACACGAAGAGTTTCGCAGTCAGTAAAAGCATATGGATATACGCTAGGAGGAATCACATATTGTCTTGTTACTCGTCTAATAGAAACCACACGAGAGTTTCGCAGTCAGTAAAGCATATGTATATACGCTAGGAGGAATCACAAATTGTCTTGTTACTCGTATAAAAGAAACAACACGAGAGTTTCGCAGTCAGTAAAGCATATGGATATACGCTGAGTAATCACAAATTGTCTTGTTACACTCGTCTAATAGAAACCACCACGAGAGTTTCGCAGTCAGTAAAGCATATGGATATACGCTAGGAGGAATCACATATTGTCTTGTTACTCGTCTAATAGAAACCACACGAGAGTTTCTTACAGTCAGTAAAGCATATGGATATACGCTAGGAGGAATCACATATTGTCTTGTTACTCGTCTAATAGAAACCACACGAGAGTTTCGCAGTCAGTAAAGCATATGTATATACGCTAGGAGGAATCACAAATTGTCTTGTTACTCGTATAAAAGAAACAACACGAGAGTTTCGCAGTCAGTAAAGCATATGTATATACGCTAGGAGTAATCACAAATTGTCTTGTTACTCGTCTAATAGAAACCACACGAGAGTTTCGCAGTCAGTAAAGCATATGGATATACGCTAGGAGGAATCACATATTGTCTTGTTACTCGTCTAATAGAAACCACACGAGTTTCGCAGTCAGTAAAGCATATGGATATACGCTAGGAGGAATCACATATTGTCTTGTTACTCGTCTAATAGAAACCACACGAGAGTTTCGCAGTCAGTAAAGCATATGTATATACGCTAGGAGGAATCACAAATTGTCTTGTTACTCGTATAAAAGAAACAACACGAGAGTTTCGCAGTCAGTAAAGCATATGGATATACGCTGGAGTAATCACAAATTGTCTTGTTACTCGTCTAATAGAAACCACACGAGAGTTTCGCAGTCCAGTAAAGCATATGGATATACGCTAGGAGGAATCACAAATTGTCTTGTTACTCGCCTAATAGAAACCACTGCGAGTTTCGCAGTCAGTAAAGCATATGGATATACGCTAGGAGGAATCACATGTTGTCTTGTTACTCGTCTAATAGAAACCACACGAGAGTTTCGCAGTCAGTAAATCATAGGGCGATACGCTAGAAGTAATCACAAATTGTCTTGTTACTCGCCTAATAGAAACCACACGAGAGTTTCGCAGTCAGTAAAGCACATATGTATATACGCTAGAATCACAAATTGTCTTGTTACTCGTATAAAAGAAACAACACGAGAGTTTCGCAGTCAGTAAAGCATATGGATATACGCTAGGAGTAATCACAAATTGTCTTGTTACTCGTCTAATAGAAACCACACGAGAGTTTCGCAGTCAGTAAAGCATATGGATATACGCTAGGAGTAATCACAAATTGTCTTGTTACTCGTCTAATAGAAACCACACGAGAGTTTCGCAGTCAGTAAAGCATATGGATATACGCTAGGAGGAATCACAAATTGTCTTGTTACTCGCCTAATAGAAACCACACGAGGATTTCGCAGTCAGTAAAGCATATGGATATACGCTAGGAGGAAGCACATATTGTCTTGTTACTCGTCTAATAGAAACCACACGAGAGTTTCGCAGTCAGTAAAGCATATGGATATACGCTAGGAGGAATCACATATTGTCTTGTTACTCGTCTAATAGAAACCACACGAGAGTTTCGCAGTCAGTAAAGCATAGGGAGATACGCTAGGAGGAATCACAAATTGTCTTGTTACTCGTCTAATAGAAACCACACGAGAGTTTCGCAGTCAGTAAAGCATATGTATATACGCTAGGAGGAATCACAAATTGTCTTGTTACTCGTATAAAAGAAACAACACGAGAGTTTCGCAGTCAGTAAAGCATATGGATATACGCTAGGAGTAATCACAAATTGTCTTGTTACTCGTCTAATAGAAACCACACGAGAGTTTCGCAGTCAGTAAAGCATATGGATATACGCTAGGAGGAATCACATATTGTCTTGTTACTCGTCTAATAGAAACCACACGAGAGTTTCGCAGTCAGTAAAGCATAGGGAGATACGCTAGGAGGAATCACAAATTGTCTTGTTACTCGTCTAATAGAAACCACACGAGAGTTTCGCAGTCAGTAAAGCATATGTATATACGCTAGGAGGAATCACAAATTGTCTTGTTACTCGTATAAAAGAAACAACACGAGAGTTTCGCAGTCAGTAAAGCATATGTATATACGCTAGGAGTAATCACAAATTGTCTTGTTACTCGTCTAATAGAAACCACACGAGAGTTTCGCAGTCAGTAAAGCATATGGATATACGCTAGGAGGAATCACAAATTGTCTTGTTACTCGTCTAATAGAAACCACACGAGAGTTTCGCAGTCAGTAGAGCATATGGATATACGCTAGGAGGAATCACATATTGTCTTGTTACTCGTCTAATAGAAACCACACGAGAGTTTCGCAGTCAGTAAAGCATATGTATATACGCTAGGAGGAATCACAAATTGTCTTGTTACTCGTATAAAAGAAACAACACGAGGTTTCATAGAAAAGTCAGTAAAGCATATATACGCTAGGAGTAATCACAAATTGTTTTCATTCTAGCGAAACCATACACGAGAGTTTCGCAGTCAGTAACGCGTTATATAGGAGGAATCACATATTGTCTTCAGCCCATAATCTAATAGAAACCACACGAGAGTTTCGCAGTCAGTAAAACATATGGATATACGCTAGGAGGAATCACATATTGTCTTGTTACTCGTCTAATAGAAACCGCACGAGAGTTTCGCAGTCCGCAGTAAAGCATATGTACATATACGCTAGGAGGAATCACAAGTTGTCTTGTTACTCGTATAAAACTAAACACGAGAGTTTCGCAGTCAGTAAAGCATATATATACGTAGGAGTAATCACAAATTGTCTTGTTACTCGTCTAATAGAAACCACACGAAGAGTTTCGCAGTCAGTAAAGCATATGGATATACGCTAGGAGGAATCACATATTGTCTTGTTACTCGTCTAATAAAACCACACGAGAGTTTCGCAGTCAGTAAAGCATATGGATATACATAAGAGGAATCACATATTGTCTCTTGTTACTCGTCTAATAGAAACCACACGAAGTTTTAACGTCAGTAAAGCATATATATATACGCTGGAGGAATCACAAATTGTCTTGTTACTCGTATAAAAGAAACAACACGAGAGTTTCGCAGTCAGTAAAGCATATGTGCATACGCTAGGTAATCACAAATTGTCTTGTTACTCGTCTAATAGAAACCACACGAGAGTTTCGCAGTCAGTAATGGATATACGCTAGGAGGAATCACATATTGTCTTGTTACTCGTCTAATAGAAACCACACGAGAGTTTCGCAGTCAGTAAAGCATATGGATATACGCTAGGAGGAATCACATATTGTCTTGTTACTCGTCTAATAGAGGCACACGAGAGTTTCGCAGTCAGTAAAGCATATGTATATACGCTAGGAATCCACCGGTGTCACCCATTGCTCGTATAAAACAACGAGAGTTTCGCAGTCGTGTATATGTATATACGCTGGGTAAATGCAAATTGTCTTGTTATAAATCTAATAGAAACCACACGAGAGTTTTAAAGTCAGTAAAGCATATGGATATACGCTAGGAGGAATCACATATTGTCTTGTTACTCGTCTAATAAAACCACACGAGAGTTTCGCAGTCAGTAAAGCATATGGATATACGCTAGGAGGAATCACATATTGTCTTGTTACTCGTCTAATAGAAACCAGAAGTTTTACCAGTCAGTAAAGCACTAACAACATATACGCTAGGAGGAATCACAAATTGTCTTGTTACTCGTATAAAAGAAACAACACGAGAGTTTCGCAGTCAGTAAAGCATATGGATATACGCTAGGAGTAATGCAAATTGTCTTAACACTCGTCGTAGAAACCACACGAGAGTTTCGCAGTCAGTAAAGCATATGGATATACGCTAGGAGGAATCACATATTGTGCGGTTACTCGTCTAATAGAAACCACATAGAGTTTCTGGTCTGATGGCTTATGGATATACGCTAGGAGGAATCACATATTGTCTTGTTACTCGTCGTAAGGCTCACGAGAGTTTCGCAGTCAATGCTTATATATGTCTCGCTAGGAGGTATCACAAATTGTCTTGTTACTCGTATAAAGAGAACAACAGGGTTTCATGATCAGTAAAGCATGTATATACGCTAGGAGTAATCACAAATTGTCTTGTTACTCGTCTAATAGAAACCACGAGTTTCGCAGTCAGTAAAGCACATGGATATACGCTAGGAGGAATCACATATTGTCTTATTTATAATCTAATAAAACAGAAGTTTTCGCAGTCAAAGTAAAGCACATGGATATACGCTAGGAGGAATCACATATTGTCTTGTTACTCGTCTAATAGAAACCACACGAGGACGCAGTCAATGTATATGTATATACACTAGGAGGAATCAAATTGTCTTGTTACTCGTATAAAAGAAACAACAGAGTTTCATGATCAGTAAAGCATATGGATACGCTAGGAGTAATCACAAATTGTCTTGTTACTCGTCTAATAGAAACCACACGAGAGTTTCGCAGTCAGTAAAGCATATGGATATACGCTAGGAGGAATCACAAATTGTCTTGTTACTCGCCTAATAGAAACCACACGAGAGTTTCGCAGTCAGTAAAGCATGTGGATGTAATAGGAGGAATCACATATTGTCTTGTTACTCATTAATAGAAACCACACGAGAGTTTCATGATCCGATGCAATCCTTAGGGCGATACATGATAATCACAAATTGTCTTGTTACTCGCCTAATAGAAACCACACGAGAGTTTCGCAGTCAGTAAAGCATATGTATATACGCTAGGAGGAATCACAAATTGTCTTGTTACTCGTATAAAAGAAACAACAGAGTTTAAAGTCAGTAAAGCATATGGATATACGCTAGGAGTAATCACAAATTTGTCATTATATCGTATTTTTGAGAGTTTCGCAGTCAGTAAAGCATATGGATATACGCTAGGAGTAATCACAAATTGTCTTGTTACTCGTCGTAAAACCACACGAGAGTTTCGCAGTCAGTAAAGCATGTGGATACGCTAGGAGGAATCACAAATTGTCTTGTTACTCGCCTAATAGAAACCACACGAGAGTTTCGCAGTCAGTGGCATGGATATACGCTAGGAGGAAGCACATATTGTCTTGTTACTCGTCTAATAGAAACCACACGAGAGTTTCGCAGTCAGTAAAGCATATGGATATACGCTAGGAGGAATCACATATTGTCTTGTTACTCGTCTAATAGAAACCACACGAGAGTTTCGCAGTCAGTAAAGCATATGTATATACGCTAGGAGGAATCACAAATTGTCTTGTTACTCGTATAAAAGAAACAACACGAGAGTTTCGCAGTCAGTAAAGCATATGTATATACGCTAGGAGTAATCACAAATTGTCTTGTTACTCGTCTAATAGAAACCACACGAGAGTTTCGCAGTCAGTAAATCATAGGGAGATACGCTAGGAGTAATCACAAATTGTCTTGTTACTCGTCTAATAGAAACCACACGAGAGTTTCGCAGTCAGTAAAGCATATGGATATACGCTAGGAGTAATCACAAATTGTCTTGTTACTCGTCTAATAGAAACCACACGAGAGTTTCGCAGTCAGTAAAGCATATGGATATACGCTAGGAGGAATCACAAATTGTCTTGTTACTCGCCTAATAGAAACCACACGAGAGTTTCGCAGTCAGTAAAGCATATGGATATACGCTAGGAGGAATCACATATTGTCTTGTTACTCGTCTAATAGAAACCACACGAGAGTTTCGCAGTCAGTAAATCATAGGGCGATACGCTAGAAGTAATCACAAATTGTCTTGTTACTCGCCTAATAGAAACCACACGAGAGTTTCGCAGTCAGTAAAGCATATGTATATACGCTAGGAGGAATCACAAATTGTCTTGTTACTCGTATAAAAGAAACAACACGAGAGTTTCGCAGTCAGTAAAGCATATGGATATACGCTAGGAGTAATCACAAATTGTCTTGTTACTCGTCTAATAGAAACCACACGAGAGTTTCGCAGTCAGTAAAGCATATGGATATACGCTAGGTGTAATCACAAATTGTCTTGTTACTCGTCTAATAGAAACCACACGAGAGTTTCGCAGTCAGTAAAGCATAGGGAGATACGCTAGGAGTAATCACAAATTGTCTTGTTACTCGTCTAATAGAAACCACACGAGAGTTTCGCAGTCAGTAAAGCGTAGGGAGATACGCTAGGAGTAATCACAAATTGTCTTGTTACTCGTCTAATAGAAACCACACGAGAGTTTCGCAGTCAGTAAAGCATATGTATATACGCTAGGAGTAATCACAAATTGTCTTGTTACTCGTCTAATAGAAACCACACGAGAGTTTCGCAGTCAGTAAAGCATATGGATATACGCTAGGAGTAATCACAAATTGTCTTGTTACTCGTCTAATAGAAACCACACGAGAGTTTCGCAGTAAGTAAAGCATATGCATATACGCTAGGAGGAATCACATATTGTCTTGTTACTCCTCTAATAGAAACCACACGAGAGTTTCGCAGTCAGTAAAGCATAGGGAGATACGCTAGGAGTAATCACAAATTGTCTTGTTACTCGTCTAATAGAAACCACACGAGAGTTTCGCAGTCAGTAAAGCATATGGATATACGCTAGGAGGAATCACATATTGTCTTGTTACTCGTCTAATAGAAACCACACGAGAGTTTCGCAGTAAGTAAAGCATATGGATATACGCTAGGAGGAATCACATATTGTCTTGTTACTCGTCTAATAGAAACCACACGAGAGTTTCGCAGTCAGTAAAGCATAGGGCGATACGCTAGGAGTAATCACAAATTGTCTTGTTACTCGCCTAATAGAAACCACACGAGAGTTTCGCAGTCAGTAAAGCATAGGGCGATACGCTAGGAGTAATCACAAATTGTCTTGTTACTCGCCTAATAGAAACCACACGAGAGTTTCGCAGTCAGTAAAGCATAGGGCGATACGCTAGAAGTAATCACAAATTGTCTTGTTACTCGCCTAATAGAAACCACACGAGAGTTTCGCAGTCAGTAAAGCATAGGGCGATACGCTAGGAGTAATCACAAATTGTCTTGTTACTCGTCTAATAGAAACCACACGAGAGTTTCGCAGTCAGTAAAGCATATGGATATACGCTAGTAGGAATCACATATTGTCTTGTTACTCGTCTAATAGAAACCACACGAAGAGTTTCATGATCAGTAAAGCATAGGGAGATACGCTAGGAGTAATCACCAATTGTCTTGTTACTCGTCTAATAGAAACCACACGAGAGTTTCGCTGTCAGTAAAGCATATGGATATACGCTAGGAGGAATCACATATTGTCTTGTTACTCGTCTAATAGAAACCACACGAGAGTTTAAAGTCAGTAAAGCATAGGGAGGTAAACGGAGTAATCACAAATTGTCTTGTTACTCGTCTAATAGAAACCACACGAGAGTTTTCGCAATTAAGTAAAAGAAAAACATAGGGAGTTACACGCTAGGAGTAATCACAAATTGTCTTGTTACTCGTCTAATAGAAACCACACGAGAGTTTTGCAGTCAGTAAAGCATATGGATATACGCTAGGAGTAATCACATATTGTCTTGTTACTCGTCTAATTTAAAACCCTGCGAGAGTTTCGCAGTCAGTAAAGCATAGGGAGATACGCTAGGAGTAATCACAAATTGTCTTGTTACTCGTCTATTAGAAACCACACGAGAGTTTCGCAGTCAGTAAAGCATATGGATATACGCTAGGAGGAATCACATATTGTCTTGTTACTCGTCCTATGTAATAGAAACCACACGAGAGTTTCGCAGTCAGTAAAGCATGAGGAGATACGCTAGGAGTAATCAAATTGTCTTATTACTCGTCTAATAGAAACCACACGAGAGTTTCGCAGTCAGTAAAGCATATGGATATACGTTAGGAGGAATCACATATTGTCTTGTGCTCCTCTAATAGAAACCACACGAGAGTTTCGCAGTCGGTAAAGCATATGGATATACGCTGGAGGAATCACATATTGTCTTGTTACTCGTCTAATAGAAACCACGAGAGTTTCGCAGTCAGTAAATCATAGGGCGATACGCTAGAAGTAATCACAAATTGTCTTGTTACTCGCCTAATAGAAATGCGAGAGTTTCGCAGTCAGTAAAGCGTATGTATATACGCTAGGAGGAATCACAAATTGTCTTGTTACTCGTATAAAAGAAACAACACGAGAGTTTCGCAGTCAGTAAAGCATATGGATATACGCTAGGAGTAATCACAAATTGTCTTGTTACTCGTCTAATAGAAACCACACGAGAGTTTCGCAGTCAGTAAAGCATATGGATATACGCTAGGTGTAATCACAAATTGTCTTGTTACTCGTCTAATAGAAACCCTTTACGAGAGTTTCGCAGTCAGTAAAGCATAGGGAGATACGCTAGGAGTAATCACAAATTGTCTTGTTACTCGTCTAATAGAAACCACACGAGAGTTTCGCAGTCAGTAAAGCGTAGGGAGATACGCTAGGAGTAATCACAAATTGTCCCATTACTCGTCTAATAAAGCCACGAGAGTTTCGCAGTCAGTAAAGCATATGTATATACGCTAGGAGTAATGCAAATTGTCTTGTTACTCGTCTAATAGAAACCACACGAGAGTTTCGCAGTCAGTAAAGCATATGGATATACGCTAGGAGTAATCACAAATTGTCTTGTTACTCGTCTAATAGAAACCACACGAGTTTCGCAGTAAGTAAAGCATATGGATATACGCTAGGAGGAATCACATATTGTCTTGTTACTCCTCTAATAGAAACCACACGAGAGTTTCGCAGTCAGTAAAGCATAGGGAGATACGCTAGGAGTAATCACAAATTGTCTTGTTACTCGTCTAATAGAAACCACACGAGAGTTTCGCAGTCAGTAAAGCATATGGATATACGCTAGGAGGAATCACATATTGTCTTGTTACTCGTCTAATAGAAACCACACGAGAGTTTCGCAGTAAGTAAAGCATATGGATATACGCTAGGAGGAATCACATATTGTCTTGTTACTCGTCTAATAGAAACCACACGAGAGTTTCGCAGTCAGTAAAGCATAGGGCGATACGCTAGGAGTAATCACAAATTGTCTTGTTGCCAACCTAATAGAAACCACACGAGAGTTTCGCAGTCAGTAAAACATAGGGCGATACGCTAGGAGTAATCGTGTGTTTGTTACTCGCCTAATAGAAACCACACGAGTTTCGCAGTCAGTAAAGCATAGGGCGATACGCTAGAAGTAATCACAAATTGTCTTGTTACTCGCTAATAGAAACCACACGAGAGTTTCGCAGTCAGTAAAGCATAGGGCGATACGCTAGGAGTAATCACAAATTGTCTTGTTACTCGTCTAATAGAAACCACACGAGTTTCGCAGTCAGTAAAGCATATGGATATACGCTAGGAGGAATCACATATTGTCTTGTTACTCGTCTAATAGAAACCACACGGGGATTTCGCAGTCAAGTAAAAAACACATAGGGAGATACGCTAGGAGTAATCACCAATTGTCTTGTTACTCGTCTAATAGAAACCACACGAGAGTTTCGCTGTCAGTAAAGCATATGGATATGCTAGGAGAATCACATATTGTCTTGTTACTCGTCTAATAGAAACCACACGAGAGTTTCGCAGTCAGTAAAACTTATAGAATGCGCTAGGAGTAATCACAAATTGTCTTACTCGTCTAATAGAAACCACACAGAGTTTCACAGTCAGTAAAGCATAGGGAGTTACGCTAGGAGTAATCACAAATTGTCTTGTTACTCGTCTAATAGAAACCACACGAGGAGTTTTGAGGGTATTAAAGCATATGGATATACGCTTCGGAGTAATCACGCATATTGTCTTGTTACTCGTCTAATTGAAACCACACGAGAGTTTTTGCCAGTCAGTAAAGCATAGGAGAATGCGCTAGGAGTAATCACAAATTGTCTTGTTACTCGTCTAATAGAAACCACACGAGAGTTTCTGCGCAGTCAGTAAAGCATATGGATATACGCTAGGAGGAATCACATATTGTCTTGTTACTCGTCTAATAGAAACCACACGAGAGTTTCGCAGTCAGTAAAGCATAGGGAGATACGCTAGGAGTAATCACAAATTGTCTTGTTACTCGTCTAATAGAAACCACACGAGAGTTTCGCAGTCAGTAAAGCATATGGATATACGTTAGGAGGAATCACATATTGTCTTGTTACTCCTCTAATAGAAATCACACGAGAGTTTCGCAGTCAGTAAAGCATAGGGAGATACGCTAGGAGTAATCACAAATTGTCTTGTTACTCGTCTAATAGAAACTACACGAGAGTTTCGCAGTCAGTAAAGCATAGGGTGATACGCTAGGAGTAATCACAAATTGTCTTGTTACTCGTCTAATAGAAACCACACGAGAGTTTCGCAGTCAGTAAAGCATAGGGAGATACGCTAGGAGTAAGCACAAATTGTCTTGTTACTCGTCTAATAGAAACCACACGAGAGTTTCGCAGTCAGTAAAGCATATGGATATACGCTTGGAGGAATCACATATTGTCTTGTTACTCGTCTAATAGAAACCACACGAGAGTTTCGCAGTCAGTAAAGCATAGGGAGATACGCTAGGAGTAATCACAAATTGTCTTTTTACTCGTCTAATAGAAACCACACGAGAGTTTCGCAGTCAGTAAAGCATAGGGAGATACGCTAGGAGTAATCACAAATTGTCTTGTTACTCGTCTAATAGAAACCACACGAGAGTTTCGCAGTCAGTAAAGCAAAGGGAGATACGCTAGGAGTAATCACAAATTGTCTTGTTACTCGTATAATAGAAACCACACGAGAGTTTCGCAGTCAGTAAAGCATAGGGAGATACGCTAGGAGGAATCACATATTGTCTTGTTACTCGTCTAATAGAAACCACACGAGAGTTTCGCAGTCAGTAAAGCATATGGATATACGCTAAGAGTAATCACAAATTGTCTTGTTACTCGTCTAAAAGAAACAACACGAGAGTTTCGCAGTCAGTAAAGCATATGGATATACGCTAGGAGTAATCACAAATTGTCTTGTTACTCGTCTAATAGAAACCACACGAGAGTTTCGCAGTCAGTAAAGCATAGGGAGATACGCTAGGAGTAATCACAAATTGTCTTGTTACTCGTCTAATAGAAACCACACGAGAGTTTCGCAGTCAGTAAAGCATAGGGAGATACGCTAGGAGTAATCATAAATTGTCTTGTTACTCGTATAATAGAAACCACACGAGAGTTTCGCAGTCAGTAAAGCATATGGATATACCCTAGGAGTAATCACATGTTGTCTTTTTTTAATCGTCTAATAGAAACCACACGAGAGTTTCGCAGTCAGTAAAGCATAGGGAGATACGCTAGGAGTAATCACAAATTGTCTTGTTACTCGTCTAATAGAAACGACACGAGAGTTTCGCAGTCAGTAAAGCATATGGATATACGCTAGGAGTAATCACAAATTGTCTTTTTACACGTCTAATAGAAACCACACGAGAGTTTCGCAGTCAGTAAAGCATATGGATATACGCTAGGAGTAATCCCATACTGTCTTTTTACTCGTCTAATAGAAACCACACGAGAGTTTCACAGTCAGTAAAGCATAGGGAGATACGCTAGGAGTAATCACAAATTGTCTTGTTACTCGTCTAATAGAAACCACACGAGAGTTTCGCAGTCAGTAAAGCATATGGATATACGCTAGGAGTAATCACAAATTGTCTTGTTACTCGTCTAATAGAAACCACACGAGAGTTTCGCAGTCAGTAAAGCAGAGGGAGATACGCTAGGAGTAATCACAAATTGTCTTGTTACTCGTCTAATAGAAACCACACGAGAGTTTCGCAATCAGTAAAGCATATGGATATACGCTAGGAGTAATCACAAATTGTCTTTTTACTCGTCTAATAGAAACCACACGAGAGTTTCGCAGTCAGTAAAGCATAATGATATACGCTAGGAGGAATCACATATTGTCTTGTTACTCGTCTAATAGAAACCACACGAGAGTTTCGCAGTCAGTAAAGCATAGGGAGATACGCTAGGAGTAATCACAAATTGTCTTGTTACTCGTCTAATAGAAACCACACGAGAGTTTCGCAGTCAGTAAAGTATAGGGAGATACGCTAGGAGTAATCACAAATTGTCTTGTTACTCGTCTAATAGAAACCACACATGAGTTTCGCAGTCAGTAAAGCATAGGGAGATACGCTAGGAGTAATCACAAATTGTCTTTTTACTCGTCTAATAGAAACCACACGAGAGTTTCGCAGTCAGTAAAGCATAGGGAGATACGCTAGGAGTAATCACAAATTGTCTTGTTACTCGTCTAATAGAAACCACACGAGAGTTTCGCAGTCAGTAAAGCATATGGATATACGCTAGGAGTAATCACAAATTGTCTTGTTACTCGTCTAAAAGAAACAACACGAGAGTTTCTGTTATATTTTCGTAAAAATTTCTATTGCACGTGATTTTGCACACGTTCCTTTTCCTTTAAAATGGCTGAGTTCTTTTCTTTCTTCGGCATTTTGTTTACATGCTCTTGCGTTTACTGCATGCTCTTGTGTTGCGAAATTAGTTCTGTAAAGCCTATTAAAGAGGTTTTGTTTCCGTCTTCAGTTACGTTAAAATTCCACCACAATTTACAGAACTAATTTTCTATTTTCCTCATGGAGAAAATAATTCGCCTGGACAAATTTGACGTTTCCTCGGCAGACCCACAGGCCAGCAAGCTTTGGAGATTATGGTATCGTAACTTTAATTACTACCTCTCAACTATTGCTTCGTTAAACCCTGATAAACTCGAAGTTCTCTATTTAAACATCGGTCCCACTGTTGCTGACGTTATCGAGGGTTGTTCTGGCTTTGAACATGCTGTTGACTTACTGAAAGGTGTCTACGACAAGTCTCCAAGTGTTATTCATGCTAGACATCTGCTTTCTACGCGTTTGCAACAAGAAAGCGAGTCTGTCGACCAATACCTTCAGGCCTTGAATCGACTTGCCGCTGACTGTTGCTTTAAAGACGTAACGGCCACCACTTACAGGGATGAATCTGTCCGTGATGCATTTATTCGTGGTCTTCGGTCCTCATTGATACGTGCTAGGCTCCTTGAAACTGACACTCTAACTCTCGCAGAAGCTACTCAATGTGCTAGGGCTTTAGAACAAGCTCACTTTCGCGCGGAATCGTATGCCACCCAGATTGGAGCAGCCGCCGTTACTTCTATTACTGGAACTAAAAATGTGTTGACCGATTCTGCCGAGGAGGCCACTGGTATTTCTAAAAATTCTGCTCTAACTGATTCTCCAATGAAGTGTGACTCTGTACTGTTCTCTGCTGCCCTTCCTGTTCGTGGCAAGTGTTACAACTGTGGAGGGAGACGTCACTTTAAGGACGACCGCCGCCTCTGCCCTGCCCGCAATAAGGTATGTCGAAGCTGTGGTAAACTCGGGCATTTTTCTAAAGTTTGCCGTTCTACTCTACCGACACATTCACGTTCTTCTTCTGCTATCATAGGGGCTCGTGCTAAAGGTGGTGATAGTTGCCCTCCTATCACCGAAACTGTGAAGTTAAAAGGGAAAAAGTTAACTGCCCTTATAGACACCGGCAGTTCTGATAATTTTATCAGTGCCCGTATTGTCAAAAAAATGAGACTGCCCACTTTAAAACGGAACTCCGTAATTTCTATAGCATCATCCGCCGTTTCCCTTAAACTGTCTGAATATTGCACCGAGAACGTTTTCTTCAACGGTTGCGAATATAAAGAGATTGACCTTACTGTGCTTCCTGACTCCTGTATGGACATTATACTCGGAATGCCGTTTTTGAAACTACACCGGGGTATTACTATTTCTTTTGGTGGATCTCAGGAAGTTTTAAAAATCTGCGCGCTAACCAGGATCAGTTGTGCCCCTGTAAAATTGTTCCGAAACCTGACCCCTGATTGCAGACCCATTGCTACTAAATCCCGAAACTACCGTGCGGAGGATGCCCGATTTATTGAAAAAGAAATTCTTCAACTGCTTGAAGACGATGTCATTGAAACCAGCTATTCACCGTGGCGTGCTCAAATTGTTGTGACTTCGTCGCCTAATAGAAAGAAACGATTGGTGGTTGATTTTTCCCAAACCATTAACCGTTTCACACTACTTGACGCGTACCCTTTGCCTCGGATTGAGGATCTCGTAAACCAAATTGCCCAGTATCATATTTTTAGTACGATTGATTTGTCTAAAGCTTACTACCAGATCGAAATTTGTCCCGAAGATCGGCCTTACACGGCTTTTCAAGCTGGAAATCGTTTGTATCAATTCAAACGAATACCCATGGGTGTCACTAATGGGGTTTCTGCCTTTCAACGATTTATGAATTCCTTTATTTCTGGAAATAAGTTATCCGGAACTTTTTCTTACATTGATGACATTACTATTTGTGGTAAAACTCAAGAGGAGCATGACGCTAACTTGGAACGTTTCTTAAAGGCTGCCTCAACATACAACCTCGAAATAAACCGAGAAAAATCAAAGTTTTCGCTTCGTTCTATCAATTTGCTTGGATACCAAATCTGTGACGGAACTATTCAACCTGACCCTGAGCGTTTGAAACCTCTTTTGCAAATGCCTCCTCCTTCGGATTCAAATTCGTTAAAAAGGTGCCTTGGTATGTTTTCTTACTACGCGAAATGGATACCTAAGTATTCACACAAAATTCGTCCCCTGGTTGAAAATAAACAATTTCCCATGCCTCCTATAGTTGTGAATTCTTTCGAAAAACTTAAGAAAGACGTTGCCGAATCATCTGTAAAGGTTATCGACGACGAACTACCATTTACTATTGAAACCGATGCCTCAGAGAAAGCTATAGGAGGCACTCTCCTACAGGCTGATAGGCCTGTAGCATTCTTTTCCCGATCATTAAACCCATCTGAAATACGACTACACATAGTTGAAAAAGAGGCTTACGCGATAGTTGAATGTGTCCGAAAATGGAGGGACCTCCTTGTTGGGAAGCACTTTACTATCATAACAGACCAGCAAGCCGTATCTTTTATGTATAAGCCAGCTAACCGAGGAAAAATTAAAAATGATAAAATCATTCGGTGGAAAATGGAGCTTCTCCCGTTCTCGTACGATATAAAACACCGTCCCGGAAGTGAAAACACCGTTGCCGATGCTTTGTCGAGAGTGTGTGGTGCTGCTGCTTCCTCCTTGGAGGAGCTAAGGACCATACACAGTTCATTAATACACCCTGGGGTTCAACGTTTTTGGCACTTTATACGATCACAAAATATGCCATACTCAATTGATGAAGTTCGGCGCGTGACATCCGAGTGTACAACTTGTGCAAAAATAAAACCTCAATTTTCCAGCCCTACTAATAATACGCTAATCCGCTCTACTGCTCCCTTTCAGCGCCTCTCTGTAGACTTCAAAGGGCCTGTCCCGGCATCATCGAAAGGATGTCGTTACCTATTTACTATCGTCGATGAGTACAGTCGATTTCCCTTTGCATTCCCGTGCCGTGATTGTTCTTCGCAAACCGCAATCAAGTGCTTGACGAATATTTTTTCTATTTTTGGACTCCCCACTTTCATCCATTCTGATAGAGGAACGTCGTTCGTGTCCGAGGAGTTCAGAAATTTCCTGACGAGACTTGGGGTTGGGTACAGTAACACCACTGCATACAACCCAAGAGGCAACGGTCAGTGCGAGCGTTACAACGGCGTTATTTGGCACTCAATATTATTGGCCTTGGAATCTAAACAGTTACCCCTTAGTGCTTGGCAGGACGTTCTGCTCGATGTTTTAAATTCTATTCGTTCCCTACTATGCACTAGTACAAATGTGACTCCCCACGAACGCTTGTTCAAATTTGAAAGGCGCTCTTCTACCGGTACTGCCTTACCTGTTTGGCTCTGCGAACCTGGAAGGGTACTGCTGAAACGGTTTGGCAACAGGAGCAAGTATGACCCGATCGTAGAGGTGGTGGAACTCCTCGAGGCCAACCCTACTCATGCAAGAATACGGCATGATGACGGCCGGGAGGATTCAGTGACGCTAAGACATTTGGCTCGTTTTCCACGCTCTGATGAACATCAGGGTCCTGCTGAGAATACTCGACCCGACCTTGCAAATGCAGACCCGGCCCGTTTGATTGAAACAAGTCCAGTTGACCCTACACTTAATGCGGAGGAAATAGAGAATCAGCCTTCCCAGAGACCTGCCAGTCCTTCGAATAGTGAACTGCCCCCGCGGCGGTCTAGCAGGATTCGTAGACCCGTTCAGCGACTGGACTTATAAATAAAATAAAATAATATATACACCCACCTTGCAATCTCTCTTATTAGTGGGGGGAGATTGTTATATTTTCGTAAAAATTTCTATTGCACGTGATTTTGCACACGTTCCTTTTCCTTTAAAAAGGCTGAGTTCTTTTCTTTCTTCGGCATTTTGTTTACCTGCTCTTGCGTTTACTGCATGCTCTTGTGTTGCGAAATTAGTTCTGTAAAGCCTATTAAAGAGGTTTTGTTTCCGTCTTCAGTTACGTTAAAATTCCACCACAGTTTCGGAGTCAGTAAAGCATAGGGAGATACGCTAGGAGTAATCAAAAATTGTCTTGTTACTCGTCTAATAGAAACCACACGAGAGTTTCGCAGTCAGTAAAGCATATGGATATACGCTAGGAGGAATCACATATTGTCTTGTTACTCGCCTAATAGAAACCACACGAGAGTTTCGCAGTCAGTAAAGCATAGGGAGATACGCTAGGAGTAATCATAAATTGTCTTGTTACTCGTATAATAGAAACCACACGAGAGTTTCGCAGTCAGTAAAGCATATGGATATACGCTAGGAGTAATCACATGTTGTCTTTTTT
Source organism: Ascarosepion bandense (assembly GCA_037127315.1). NCBI lineage: Eukaryota > Metazoa > Mollusca > Cephalopoda > Sepiida > Sepiidae > Ascarosepion > Ascarosepion bandense. The sequence continues at coordinate 220,119 of JBBBDQ010000195.1, read as the reverse complement.
TAATCGTCTAATAGAAACCACACGAGAGTTTCGCAGTCAGTAAAGCATAGGGAGATACGCTAGGAGTAATCACAAATTGTCTTGTTACTCGTCTAATAGAAACGACACGAGAGTTTCGCAGTCAGTAAAGCATATGGATATACGCTAGGAGTAATCACAAATTGTCTTTTTACACGTCTAATAGAAACCACACGAGAGTTTCGCAGTCAGTAAAGCATATGGATATACGCTAGGAGTAATCCCATATTGTCTTTTTACTCGTCTAATAGAAACCACACGAGAGTTTCGCAGTCAGTAAAGCATAGGGAGATACGCTAGGAGTAATCACAAATTGTCTTGTTACTCGTCTAATAGAAACCACACGAGAGTTTCGCAGTCAGTAAAGCATATGGATATACGCTAGGAGTAATCACAAATTGTCTTGTTACTCGTCTAATAGAAACCACACGAGAGTTTCGCAGTCAGTAAAGCATATGGATATACGCTAGGAGTAATCACAAATTGTCTTGTTACTCGTCTAATAGAAACCACACGAGAGTTTCGCAGTCAGTAAAGCAGAGGGAGATACGCTAGGAGTAATCACAAATTGTCTTGTTACTCGTCTAATAGAAACCACACGAGAGTTTCGCAGTCAGTAAAGTATAGGGAGATACGCTAGGAGTAATCACAAATTGTCTTGTTACTCGTCTAATAGAAACCACACGAGAGTTTCGCAGTCAGTAAAGCATAGGGAGATACGCTAGGAGTAATCACATATTGTCTTGTTACTCGTCTAATAGAAACCACACGAGACTTTCGCAGTCAGTAAAGCATAGGGAGATACGCTAGGAGTAATCACAAATTGTCTTGTTACTCGTCTAATAGAAACCACACGAGAGTTTCGCAGTCAGTAAAGCAGAGGGAGATACGCTAGGAGTAATCACAAATTGTCTTGTTACTCGTCTAATAGAAACCACACGAGAGTTTCGCAGTCAGTAAAGTATAGGGAGATACGCTAGGAGTAATCACAAATTGTCTTGTTACTCGTCTAATAGAAACCACACGAGAGTTTCGCAGTCAGTAAAGCATAGGTAGATACGCTAGGAGTAATCACATATTGTCTTGTTACTCGTCTAATAGAAACCACACGAGACTTTCGCAGTCAGTAAAGCATAGGGAGATACGCTAGGAGTAATCACAAATTGTCTTGTTACTCGTCTAATAGAAACCACACGAGAGTTTCGCAGTCAGTAAAGCATATGGATATAGGCTAGGAGGAATCACATATTGTCTTGTTGCTCGTCTAATAGAAACCACACGAGAGTTTCGCAGTCAGTAAAGCATAGGGAGATACGCTAGGAGTAATCACAAATTGTCTTTTTACTCGTCTAATAGAAACCACACGAGAGTTTCGCAGTCAGTAAAGCATATGGATATACGCTAGGAGTAATCACAAATTGTCTTCTTACACGTCTAATAGAAACCACACGAGAGTTTCGCAGTCAGTAAAGCATATGGATATACGCTAGGAGTAATCACATATTGTCTTTTTACTCGTCTAATAGAAACCGCTCGAGAGTTTCGCAGTCAGTAAAGCATAGGGAGATACGCTAGGAGTAATCAAAAATTGTCTTGTTACTCGTCTAATAGAAACCACACGAGAGTTTCGCAGTCAGTAAAGCATATGGATATACGCTAGGAGGAATCACATATTGTCTTGTTACTCGCCTAATAGAAACCACACGAGAGTTTCGCAGTCAGTAAAGCATAGGGAGATACGCTAGAGTAATCATAAATTGTCTTGTTACTCGTATAATAGAAACCACACGAGAGTTTCGCAGTCAGTAAAGCATATGGATATACGCTAGGAGTAATCACATGTTGTCTTTTTTTAATCGTCTAATAGAAACCACACGAGAGTTTCGCAGTCAGTAAAGCATAGGGAGATACGCTAGGAGTAATCACAAATTGTCTTGTTACTCGTCTAATAGAAACCACACGAGAGTTTCGCAGTCAGTAAAGCATATGGATATACGCTAGGAGTAATCACAAATTGTCTTTTTACACGTCTAATAGAAACCACACGAGAGTTTCAAGCAGTCAGTAAAGCATATGGATATACGCTAGGAGTAATCCCATATTGTCTTTTTACTCGTCTAATAGAAACCACACGAGAGTTTCGCAGTCAGTAAAGCATAGGGAGATACGCTAGGAGTAATCACAAATTGTCTTGTTACTCGTCTAATAGAAACCACACGAGAGTTTCGCAGTCAGTAAAGCATATGGATATACGCTAGGAGTAATCACAAATTGTCTTGTTACTCGTCTAATAGAAACCACACGAGAGTTTCGCAGTCAGTAAAGCATATGGATATACGTAGAGTAATCACAAATTGTCTTGTTACTCGTCATAGAAACCACACGAGAGTTTCGCAGTCAGTAAAGCAGAGGGAGATACGCTAGGAGTAATCACAAATTGTCTTGTTACTCGTCTAATAGAAACCACACGAGAGTTTCGCAGTCAGTAAAGCATAGGAGATACGCTAGGAGTAATCACATATTGTCTTGTTACTCGTCTAATAGAAACACGAGACTTTCGCAGTCAGTAAAGCATAGGGAGATACGCTAGGAGTAATCACAAATTGTCTTGTTACTCGTCTAATAGAAACCACACGAGAGTTTCGCAGTCAGTAAAGCAGAGGGAGATACGCTAGGAGTAATCACAAATTGTCTTGTTATTCGTCTAATAGAAACCACACGAGAGTTTCGCAGTCAGTAAAGTATAGGGAGATACGCTAGGAGTAATCACAAATTGTCTTGTTACTCGTCTAATAGAAACCACACGAGAGTTTCGCAGTCAGTAAAGCATAGGGAGATACGCTAGGAGTAATCACATATTGTCTTGTTACTCGTCTAATAGAAACCACACGAGACTTTCGCAGTCAGTAAAGCATAGGGAGATACGCTAGGAGTAATCACAAATTGTCTTGTTACTCGTCTAATAGAAACCACACGAGAGTTTCGCAGTCAGTAAAGCATATGGATATACGCTAGGAGGAATCACATATTGTCTTGTTGCTCGTCTAATAGAAACCACACGAGAGTTTCGCAGTCAGTAAAGCATAGGGAGATACGCTAGGAGTAATCACAAATTGTCTTTTTACTCGTCTAATAGAAACCACACGAGAGTTTCGCAGTCAGTAAAGCATATGGATATACGCTAGGAGTAATCACAAATTGTCTTCTTACACGTCTAATAGAAACCACACGAGAGTTTCGCAGTCAGTAAAGCATATGGATATACGCTAGGAGTAATCACAAATTGTCTTGTTACTCGTCGAATAGAAACCACACGAGAGTTTCGCAGTCAGTAAAGCATAGGGAGATACGCTAGGAGTAATCATAAATTGTCTTGTTACTCGTCTAATAGAAACCACACGAGAGTTTCGCAGTCAGTAAAGCATATGGATATACGCTAGAAGTAATCACAAATTGTCTTGTTACTCGTCTAATAGAAACCACACGAGAGTTTCGCAGCCAGTAAAGCATATGGATATACGCTAGGAGTAATCATAAATTGTCTTGTTACTCGTCTAATAGAAACCACACGAGAGTTTCGCAGTCAGTAAAGCAGAGGTAGATACGCTAGGAGTAATCACAAATTGTCTTGTTACTCGTCTAATAGAAACCACACGAGAGTTTCGCAATCAGTAAAGCATATGGATATACGCTAGGAGTAATCACAAATTGTCTTTTTACTCGTCTAATAGAAACCACACGAGAGTTTCGCAGTCAGTAAAGCATGTGGATATACGCTAGGAGGAATCACATATTGTCTTTTTACTCGTCTAATAGAAACCACACGAGAGTTTCGCAGTCAGTAAAGCATAGGGAGATACGCTAGGAGTAATCACAAATTGCCTTTTTACTCGTCTAATAGAAACCACACGAGAGTTTCGCAGTCAGTAAAGTATAGGGGAGATACGCTAGGAGTAATCACAAATTGTCTTGTTACTCGTCTAATAGAAACCACACGAGAGTTTCGCAGTCAGTAAAGCATAGGGAGATACGCTAGGAGTAATTACAAATTGTCTTGTTACTCGTCTAATAGAAACCACACGAGAGTTTCACAGTCAGTAAAGCATAGGGAGATACGCTAGGAGTAATCACAAATTGTCTTGTTACTCGTCTAATAGAAACCACACGAGAGTTTCGCAGTCAGTAAAGCATAGGATATACGCTAGGAGTAATCACAAATTGTCTTGTTACTCGTCTAATAGAAACCACGAGAGTTTCGCAGTCAGTAAAGCATATGGATATACGCTAGGAGTAATCACAAATTGTCTTGTTACTCGTCTAATAGAAACCACACGAGAGTTTCGCAGTCAGTAAAGCATAGGGAGATACGCTAGGAGTAATCACAAATTGTCTTGTTACTCGTCTAATAGAAACCACACGAGAGTTTCGCAGTCAGTAAAGCATATGGATATACGCTAGGAGTAATCACATATTGTCTTGTTACTCGTCTAATAGAAACCACACGAGAGTTTCGCAGTCAGTAAAGCATAGGGAGATACACTAGGAGTAATCACATATTGTCTTGTCACTCGTCTAATAGAAACCACACGAGAGTTTCGCAGTCAGTAAAGCATATGGATATACGCTAGGAGGAATCACATATTGTCTTGTTACTCGTCTAATAGAAACCACACGAGAGTTTCGCAGTCAGTAAAGTATAGGGAGATACGCTAGGAGTAATCACAAATTGTCTTGTTACTCGTCTAATAGAAACCACACGAGAGTTTCGCAGTCAGTAAAGCATAGGGAGATACGCTAGGAGTAATTACAAATTGTCTTGTTACTCGTCTAATAGAAACCACACGAGAGTTTCACAGTCAGTAAAGCATAGGGAGATACGCTAGGAGTAATCACAAATTGTCTTGTTACTCGTCTAATAGAAACCACACGAGAGTTTCGCAGTCAGTAAATCATAGGGAGATACGCTAGCAGTAATCACAAATTGTCTTGTAGTACTCGTCTAATAGAAACCACACGAGAGTTTCGCAGTCAGTAAAGCATATGTATATACGCTAGGAGGAATCACTACCCGCATTGTCTTGTTACTCGTATAAAAACAACACGAGAGTTTCATGATCAGTAAAGCATATGGATATACGCTTGGAGTAATCACATATTGTCTTGTTACTCGTCTAATAGAAACCACACGAGAGTTTCGCAGTCAGTAAAGCATAGGGAGATACCTTTAGGGTAATCACAAATTGTCTTGTTACTCGTCTAATAGAAACCACACGAGAGTTTCGCAGTCAGTAAAGCATATGGATATACGCTAGGAGTAATCACAAATTGTCTTGTTACTCGTCTAATAGAAACCACACGAGAGTTTCGCAGTCAGTAAAGCATAGGGAGATACGCTAGGAGGTAATCACATATTGTCTTGTTACTCGTCTAATAGAAACCACACGAGAGTTTCGCAGTCAGTAAAGTATATAGGGAGATACACTAGGAGTAATCACAAATTGTCTTGTTACTCGTCACAGCAGAAACCACACGAGAGTTTCGCAGTCAGTAAAGCATAGGGAGATACGCTAGGAGTAATTACAAATTGTCTTGTTACTCGTCTAATAGAAACCACACGAGAGTTTCACAGTCAGTAAAGCATAGGGAGATACGCTAGGAGTAATCACAAATTGTCTTTTTACACGTCTAATACAAACCACACGAGAGTTTCGCAGTCAGTAAAGCATATGGATATACGCTAGGGTAATCACAAATTGTCTTGTTACTCGTCTAATAGAAACCACACGAGAGTTTCGCAGTCAGTAAAGCATAAGGAGATACGCTAGGAGTAATCACAAATTGTCTTGTTACTCGTCTAATAGAAACCACACAGGGTTCGCAGTCAGTAAAGCATATGGATATACGCTAGAAGTAATCACAAATTGTCTTGTTACTCGTCTAATAGAAACACGAGAGTTTCGCAGTCAGTAAAGCATATGGATATACGCTAGGAGTAATCATAGAGAATTGTCTTGTTACTCGTCTAATAGAAACCACACGAGAGTTTCGCAGTCAGTAAAGCAGAGGTAGATACGCTAGGAGTAATCACAAATTGTCTTGTTACTCGTCTAATAGAAACCACACGAGAGTTTCGCAATCAGTAAAGCATATGGATATACGCTAGGAGTAATCACAAATTGTCTTTTTACTCGTCTAATAGAAACCACACGAGAGTTTCGCAGTCAGTAAAGCATGTGGATATACGCTAGGAGGAATCACATATTGTCTTTTTACTCGTCTAATAGAAACCACACGAGAGTTTCGCAGTCAGTAAAGCATAGGGAGATACGCTAGGAGTAATCACAAATTGCCTTTTTACTCGTCTAATAGAAACCACACGAGAGTTTCGCAGTCAGTAAAGTATAGGGAGATACGTAGGAGTAATCACAAATTGTCTTGTTACTCGTCTAATAGAAACCACACGGAGAGTTTCGCAGTCAGTAAAGCATAGGGAGATACGCTGGGAGTAATTACAAATTGTCTTGTTACTCGTCTAATAGAAACCACACGAGAGTTTCACAGTCAGTAAAGCATAGGGAGATACGCTAGGAGTAATCACAAATTGTCTTGTTACTCGTCTAATAGAAACCACACGAGTTTCGCAGTCAGTAAAGCATATGGATATACGCTAGGAGTAATCACAAATTGTCTTGTTACTCGTCTAATAGAAACCACACGAGAGTTTCGCAGTCAGTAAAAAAACGAGGAGATACACGCTAGGAGTAATCACAAATTGTCTTGTTACTCGTCTAATAGAAACCACACGAGAGTTTCGCAGTCAGTAAAGCATATGGATGAGTATACGCTAGGAGTAATCACATATTGTCTTGTTACTCGTCTAATAGAAACCACACGAGAGTTTCGCAGTCAGTAAAGCATAGGGAGATACGCTAGGAGTAATCACATATTGTCTTGTCACTCGTCTAATAGGAAAACCACGAGGTTTTCGCAGTCAGTAAAGCATATGGATATACGCTAGGAGGAATCACATATTGTCTTGTTACTCGTCTAATAGAAACCACACGAGAGTTTCGCAGTCAGTAAAATATAGGGAGATACGCTAGGAGTAATCACAAATTGTCTTGTTACTCGTCTAATAGAAACCACACGAGAGTTTCGCAGTCAGTAAAGCATAGGGAGATACGCTAGGAGTAATTACAAATTGTCTTGTTACTCGTCTAATAGAAACCACACGAGAGTTTCGCAGTCAGTAAATCATAGGGAGATACGCTAGCAGTAATCACAAATTGTCTTGTTACTCGTCTAATAGAAACCACACGAGAGTTTTCACAGTCAGTAAAGCATAGGGAGATACGCTAGGAGTAATCACAAATTGTCTTGTTACTCGTCTAATAGAAACCACACGAGAGTTTCGCAGTCAGTAAATCATAGGGAGATACGCTAGCAGTAATCACAAGTGTCTTGTTACTCGTCTAATAGAAACCACACGAGAGTTTCACCAGTCAGTAAAGCATATGTATATACGCTAGGAGGAATCACACATTGTCTTGTTATACGTATAAAGAAAACAACACGAGAGTTTCGCAGTCAGTAAAGCATATGGATATACGCTTGGAGTAATCACATATTGTCTTGTTACTCGTCTAATAGAGAAACCACACGAGAGTTTCGCAGTCAGTAAAGCATAGGGAGATACGCTAGGAGTAATCACAAATTGTCTTGTTACTCGTCTAATAGAAACCACACGAGAGTTTCGCAGTCAGTAAAGCATATGGATATACGCTAGGAGTAATCACAAATTGTCTTGTTACTCGTCTAATAGAAACCACACGAGAGTTTCGCAATCAGTAAAGCATAGGGAGATACGCTAGGAGTAATCATATTGTCTTGTTACTCGTCTAATAGAAACCACACGAGTTTCATGATCAGTAAAGTATAGGGAGATACGCTAGGAGTAATCACAAATTGTCTTGTTACTCGTCTAATAGAAACCACACGAGAGTTTCGCAGTCAGTAAAGCAGCAGGAGATACGCTAGGAGTAATTACAAATTGTCTTGTTACTCGTCTAATAGAAACAAGAGTTTCACAGTCAGTAAAGCATAGGGAGATACGCTAGGAGTAATCACAAAATTGTCTTTTTACACATCTAATACAAACCACACGAGAGTTTCGCAGTCAGTAAAGCATATGGATATACGCTAGGAGTAATCACAAATTGTCTTGTTACTCGTCTAATAGAAACCACGAGAGAGTTTTCGCAGTCAGTAAAGCATAGGGAGATACGCTAGGAGTAATCACAAATTGTCTTGTTACTCGTCTAATAGAAACCACACGAGAGTTTCTGCCAGTCAGTAAAGCATATGGATATACGCTAGAAGTAATCACAAATTGTCTTGTTACTCGTCTAATAGAAACCACACGAGAGTTTCGCAGTCAGTAAAGCATATGGATATACGCTAGGAGTAATCATAAATTGTCTTGTTACTCTCGTCTAATAGAAACCACACGAGAGTTTCGCAGTCAGTAAAGCAGAGGTAGATACGCTAGGAGTAATCACAAATTGTCTTGTTACTCGTCTAATAGAAACCACACGAGAGTTTCGCAATCAGTAAAGCATATGGATATACGCTAGGAGTAATCACAAATTGTCTTTTTACTCGTCTAATAGAAACCACACGAGAGTTTCGCAGTCAGTAAAGCATGTGGATATACGCTAGGAGGAATCACATATTGTCTTTTTACTCGTCTAATAGAAACCACACGAGAGTTTCGCAGTCAGTAAAGCATAGGGAGATACGCTAGGAGTAATCACAAATTGCCTTTTTACTCGTCTAATAGAAACCACACGAGAGTTTCGCAGTCAGTAAAGTATAGGGAGATACGCTAGGAGTAATCACAAATTGTCTTGTTACTCGTCTAATAGAAACCACACGAGAGTTTCGCAGTCAGTAAAGCATAGGGAGATACGCTAGGAGTAATTACAAATTGTCTTGTTACTCGTCTAATAGAAACCACACGAGAGTTTCACAGTCAGTAAAGCATAGGGAGATACGCTAGGAGTAATCACAAATTGTCTTGTTACTCGTCTAATAGAAACCACACGAGAGTTTCGCAGTCAGTAAAGCATATGGATATACGCTAGGAGTAATCACAAATTGTCTTGTTACTCGTCTAATAGAAACCACACGAGAGTTTCGCAGTCAGTAAAGCAGAGGGAGATACGCTAGGAGTAATCACAAATTGTCTTGTTACTCGTCTAATAGAAACCACACGAGAGTTTCGCAGTCAGTAAAGCATATGGATATACGCTAGGAGTAATCACATATTGTCTTGTTACTCGTCTAATAGAAACCACACGAGAGTTTCGCAGTCAGTAAAGCATAGGGAGATACGCTAGGAGTAATCACATATTGTCTTGTCACTCGTCTAATAGAAACCACACGAGAGTTTCGCAGTCAGTAAAGCATATGGATATACGCTAGGAGGAATCACATATTGTCTTGTTACTCGTCTAATAGAAACCACACGAGAGTTTCGCAGTCAGTAAAGTATAGGGAGATACGCTAGGAGTAATCACAAATTGTCTTGTTACTCGTCTAATAGAAACCACACGAGAGTTTCGCAGTCAGTAAAGCATAGGGAGATACGCTAGGAGTAATTACAAATTGTCTTGTTACTCGTCTAATAGAAACCACACGAGAGTTTCACAGTCAGTAAAGCATAGGGAGATACGCTAGGAGTAATCACAAATTGTCTTGTTACTCGTCTAATAGAAACCACACGAGAGTTTCGCAGTCAGTAAATCATAGGGAGATACGCTAGCAGTAATCACAAATTGTCTTGTTACTCGTCTAATAGAAACCACACGAGAGTTTCGCAGTCAGTAAAGCATATGTATATACGCTAGGAGGAATCACAAATTGTCTTGTTACTCGTATAAAAGAAACAACACGAGAGTTTCGCAGTCAGTAAAGCATATGGATATACGCTTGGAGTAATCACATATTGTCTTGTTACTCGTCTAATAGAAACCACACGAGAGTTTCGCAGTCAGTAAAGCATAGGGAGATACGCTAGGAGTAATCACAAATTGTCTTGTTACTCGTCTAATAGAAACCACACGAGAGTTTCGCAGTCAGTAAAGCATATGGATATACGCTAGGAGTAATCACAAATTGTCTTGTTACTCGTCTAATAGAAACCACACGAGAGTTTCGCAGTCAGTAAAGCATAGGGAGATACGCTAGGAGTAATCACATATTGTCTTGTTACTCGTCTAATAGAAACCACACGAGAGTTTCGCAGTCAGTAAAGTATAGGGAGATACGCTAGGAGTAATCACAAATTGTCTTGTTACTCGTCTAATAGAAACCACACGAGAGTTTCGCAGTCAGTAAAGCATAGGGAGATACGCTAGGAGTAATTACAAATTGTCTTGTTACTCGTCTAATAGAAACCACACGAGAGTTTCACAGTCAGTAAAGCATAGGGAGATACGCTAGGAGTAATCACAAATTGTCTTTTTACTCGTCTAATAGAAACCACATGAGAGTTTCGCAGTCAGTAAAGCATAGGGAGATACGCTAGGAGTAATCACAAATTGTCTTTTTACTCGTCTAATAGAAACCACACGAGAGTTTCGCAGTCAGTAAAGCATATGGATATACGCTAGGAGTAATCACAAATTGTCTTGTTACTCGTCTAATAGAAACCACACGAGAGTTTCGCAGTCAGTAAAGCATAGGGAGATACGCTAGGAGTAATCACAAATTGTCTTGTTACTCGTCTAATAGAAACCACACGAGAGTTTCGCAGTCAGTAAAGCATATGGATATACGCTAGGAGGAATCACATATTGTCTTGTTACTCGTCTAATAGAAACCACACGAGAGTTTCGCAGTCAGTAAAGCATAGGGAGATACGCTAGGAGTAATCACAAATTGTCTTTTTACTCGTCTAATAGAAACCACACGAGAGTTTCGCAGCCAGTAAAGCATATGCATATACGCTAGGAGTAATCACAAATTGTCTTGTTACTCGTCTAATAGAAACCACACGAGAGTTTCGCAGTCAGTAAAGCATATGGATATACGCTAGGAGTAATCACATATTGTCTTTTTACTCGTCTAATAGAAACCACACGAGAGTTTCGCAGTCAGTAAAGCATAGGGAGATACGCTAGGAGTAATCACAAATTGTCTTTTTACTCGTCTAATAGAAACCACACGAGAGTTTCGCAGTCAGTAAAGCATATGGATATACGCTAGGAGTTATCACAAATTGTCTTTTTACACGTCTAATAGAAACCACACGAGAGTTTCGCAGTCAGTAAAGCATATGGATATACGCTAGGAGTAATCCCATATTGTCTTTTTACTCGTCTAATAGAAACCACACGAGAGTTTCGCAGTCAGTAAAGCATAGGGAGATACGCTAGGAGTAATCACAAATTGTCTTGTTACTCGTCTAATAGAAACCACACGAGAGTTTCGCAGTCAGTAAAGCATAGGGAGATACGCTAGGAGTAATCACAAATTGTCTTGTTACTCTTCTAATAGAAACCACACGAGAGTTTCGCAGTCAGTAAAGCATATGGAGATACGCTAGGTGTAATCACAAATTGTCTTGTTACTCGTCTAATAGAAACCACACGAGAGTTTCGCAGTCAGTAAAGCATATGGATATACGCTAGGAGTAATCACAAATTGTCTTGTTACTCGTCTAATAGAAACCACACGAGAGTTTCGCAGTCAGTAAAGCATATCGATATACGCTAGGAGGAATCACATATTGTCTTGTTACTCGTCTAATAGAAACCACACGAGAGTTTCGCAGTCAGTAAAGCATATGGATATACGCTAGGAGTAATCACAAATTGTCTTGTTACTCTTCTAATAGAAACCACACGAGAGTTTCGCAGTCAGTAAAGCATATGGATATACGCTAGGAGGAATCACATATTGTCTTGTTACTCGTCTAATAGAAACCACACGAGAGTTTCGCAGTCAGTAAAGCATATGGATATACGCTAGGAGTAATCACAAATTGTCTTGTTACTCGTCTAATAGAAACCACACGAGAGTTTCGCAGTCAGTAAAGCATATCGATATACGCTAGGAGGAATCACATATTGTCTTGTTACTCGTCTAATAGAAACCACACGAGAGTTTCGCAGTCAGTAAAGCATATGGATATACGCTAGGAGTAATCACAAATTGTCTTGTTACTCGTCTAATAGAAACCACACGAGAGTTTCGCAGTCAGTAAAGCGTATCGATATACGCTAGGAGGAATCACATATTGTCTTGTTACTCGTCTAATAGAAACCACACGAGAGTTTCGGACTCAGTAACGCATAGGGAGATACGCTAGGAGTAATCACAAATTGTCTTGTTACTCGTCTAATAGAAACCACACGAGAGTTTCGCAGTCAGTAAAGCATATGGGTATACGCTAGGAGGAATCGCATATTGTCTTGTTACTCGTCTAATAGAAACCACACGAGAGTTTCGCAGTCAGTAAAGCATAGGGAGATACGCTAGGAGTAATCACAAATTGTCTTGTTACTCGTCTAATAGAAACCACACGAGAGTTTCGCAGTCAGTAAAGCATATGGATATACGCTAGGAGTAATCACAAATTGTCTTGTTACTCGTCTAATAGAAACCACACGAGAGTTTCGCAGTCAGTAAAGCATAGGGAGATACGCTAGGAGTAATCACAAATTGTCTTGTTACTCGTCTAATAGAAACCACACGAGAGTTTCGCAGTCAGTAAAGCATATGGTATACGCTAGGAGGAATCACATATTGTCTTGTTACTCGTCTAATAGAAACCACACGAGAGTTTCGCAGTCAGTAAAGCATATGGAGATACGCTAGGAGTAATCACAAATTGTCTTTTTACTCGTCTAATAGAAACTACACGAGAGTTTCGCAGTCAGTATAGCATATCGATATACGCTAGTAGGAATCACAAATTGTCTTGTTACTCGTCTAATAGAAACCACACGAGAGTTTCGCAGTCAGTAAAGCATAGGGAGATACGCTCGGAGTAATCACAAATTGTCTTGTTACTCGTCTAATAGAAACCACACGAGAGTTTCGCAGTCAGTAAAGCATAGGGAGATACGCTAGGAGTAATCACAAATTGTCTTGTTACTCGTCTAATAGAAACCACACGAGAGTTTCGCAATCAGTAAAGCATATGGAGATACGCTAGGAGTAATCACGTATTGTCTTTTTACTCGTCTAATAGAAACCACACGAGAGTTTCGCAGTCAGTAAAGCATAGGGAGATACGCTAGGAGTAATCACAAATTGTCTTGTTACTCGTCTAATAGAAACCACACGAGAGTTTCGCAGTCAATAAAGCATATGGATATACGCTAGGAGGAATCTCATATTGTCTTTTTACTCGTCTAATAGAAACCACACGAGAGTTTCGCAGTCAGTAAAGCATAGGGAGATACGCTAGGAGGAATCACATATTGTCTTGTTACTCGTCTAATAGAAACCACACGAGAGTTTCGCAGTCAGTAAAGCATAGGGAGATACGCTAGGAGGAACCACAAGCTTTTTTTTTTGTTGTTGTTGTTTACAAGTTTTGCCCAAAATCCATATAGACTCAAGTACTTCTGTTAGTCGAGCAGATATTTCACGACGGATTCCCTGTCAATAAAACGTAGGAAGATGCGCTACTAGGAATTGCAGGTTGACTTCTGATTCCTACCGTCATAAATCCCTAAGAGAAATCGACAGAAAAACCTTCTTAAGTTTTCTCTCAGACGAGTATCAAGACCTTTGTGATTTCTACTGTGATATCTCCTTAAGCATTGTTGACAGCAGAACCACCGCGAGATTTCTGCTAGACTAGTAACAAGACCATTTTCGTATTTTCTGAGCTTTACAGAATGGAAAGCACGCGTTATAGTATCAAGATCTCTTGTGATTCATTCTAGCGTATCTCCTAATCTTTACGAACAGAGAAACCCTCGTGAGTTTTCTGACATGCAAGTCCAGTCTAATAAAAATATCACAAGTATATTGCTGTCAGTAACGCTTAGGGAGACACGTTTATTTCGCATCACAAAAGATGATGTTACTAGTCTAAGAGAAACGTGGGTTTAGATGTCAATAAAGCTAAAGGATTTATGACGGTATGAATCAAAAATGGTCTTGTTACTCCTCTAGGAGAACTCTCACAATAGTTTAGCTGTCAATAAAGCTTAGGGAGATATGCTAATAGGAATTACAACGGCCTTGTTATATGTCTATGAAAAATCTCACTAAAGTTTTGCTGTCAACAAAGTTTAGGGAGATGCGCTAGTATGAATCACAAGCGGTTTTTATACTCGCCGATGAGAAACTTCACGGGGGTCTTGCTGTCAATAAAGCTTAGAGAGTTATGCTAGCGAAAATCCCAAGCAGCCTTGTTACTCATCTAAGAAAAATCTCACGAGACTTTTGCTGCCAACAAAGCTTAGTTAGATACGATAGTTAGAATGGCAAGCGGTCTTGTTAGTGGTGAATAAGAAATTAAACTAGGGTTTTCCTGTAAATTATGGAATGTTATGTCTACTATTGCTGGGTTAGTTCTTTCGCCTAAACATCCAAAACTTGTTGAATGGCTTTCGCCGCTGAAATAAATAGGCAAAGAGAAAAGGAATGATACAGAGACAGTAGAGGGACAGTTTGGACACTGATTTTATTTTTATTTTTTTTATTCCAACGACCTCTTGTTGGAGAAATTCCTTCCCGAACAGTTTGGCACGTCTTTACCATCTAAAGTCCAACAAAGAAAGAGATCGAGTTTATTTTTGGCACCAGGAGGCCTCTCTTTTTGTGCATGCGTCAAGTGTCTTTCCTGTCAGAGGACTCCTGGGAGATTTTTATGTTTATTTTATTTCGTACTTTTATTTTATTTTGTATTTTTATTTTATTTAGTGTTATTTTTTTTCGTATTTTTATTTAATCCCTACAACATCAAGTTTAGTTAGATATGCTAGTACGAATCAGAAGCGGTTTTGTAACTCGTTTAAGAGAAATGTCACGAGGGTTTTGCTGTCAATAAAGCTTAGGGAGATATGCAAGTAGGAACAACATGTGGTTATGTTACTATGTTACGCTTGTAGAAATCTCAATGGTCTTATTACTAGTCTAGAAGAAAAGGTACGAGAATTGCTGTGAATAAAGTTTAAGGAGATACGCTAATATGAATCACAAGCGGTTTTGTTACTCGTCTAGACAAAATCTCACGTCGGTTTTCTTGTCAATAAAGCTTAGGGAGATATGCAAGAAGGCATAACATGCGGTTTAATAACCAGTCTATCAGAAATACCACGAGGGTTTTGCTGTCAATAAAGATTAGGGGGATATACTAGTAGGAATGACAAGCGATTTTATTACTCGTCTAAGAGAAATCTCACGACAGATTTGCTGTCGAGGAAGCTGAGGTGATATGCTAGTAGAAACACCATGCAGTTACTAGCATAGCCCTTACGAATGTTTTGCTGTAGAAATCAGAAGTAGTCTTTTAACTCGTCTTGGAAATATTTTACGATGGTTTCGCTGTCGATAAAGCCTAGAGAAATATGCTAGTAAGAAAAACATGTAGTTTTGTAACTAATGTAGCAGATATCTTGCGAGGGATTGCTGTCAATATCGCTTAGGGAGAAACGCTTTTAGATCAGGAGTGCTCTTGTTATTCATCTAGGAGAAATCTCGGTTTTGCTTAGGGAGATATGTTAGTAGGCATTACAAGCGGGTTTTTTATTCGTCTAAAAGAAATCACAAGAGGGTTTTGCTGTCGATAAGGCTTAAAGAGATAAGCTAGTAGGAACACCATGCCGTTTTGTTACTAGTCTAGGAGAAATTTTACGAGGGTTTTGCTACCAATAAAGCTTAGAGAGATACGATGGTAGAAATGACAAGCGTTCTTGTTACTTGTCAATAAAAAAATCAAATGAGGGTTTTCCTGTAAATAAAGTCCAAGTAGATATGCTAGTACGGATCACAAGTGGTGTTGTAACTCGTTAAAGAGAAATTTCATGTGAGTTTTGCTAGTAGGAATCGCACATGACTTGTTAATAGTCAGCAGAAATCTCTCGTGGGATTCTCGCGTCAATAATGCCGAGGGAAATAAGCTTGTAAAAATTGCAAGCTTTCTTATTACTAGTTAAGCAGAAATCTTACGATGTTTGCTGTCAATAGCGCTTAGGGAGATACGCTTGTAGAAATCACAATTGGTCTAAGAGAAATCTTCCGTGGGTTTTGCTGACAATAATTCTTAGAGAGGTGCGCTAGTAAGCATCACAAGCGGTCTTGTTGCTCGTCTAGGAGAAATCTCAAGAGGGGCTTGCTGCCAATAAAGCTTGGCGTGATACACTAGAAAGTTTCACTTGCAATATTGTTACTGTCTGTGAAAAATCTCACGACGGATTTACTCTCAATCAAGCTTATAGAAATACGCTAGTAAGAATCACAAGCGGTCATGTTACTAATAAAACAGAAATCTCTTATCAATAAAGGTGTCAATAAATGTTATGGATACACTGTAGTAAGAATCACAAGCGGTCTAGTCTATAAATCACACGATTCTTTTGCTGTCAATAAAGATTAAGGGGTTGTGCTAGTAAGAATCACAAGCGGTCATGTTACTAATAAAACAGAAATCACACGAGGGTTTTGCTGTAAATAAAGCTTACGGATAATACTCTAGTAATAATCTCAAGCGGTCTTGTTACTAGTCTAGTAGAAATTGCACGAGGCTTATGATGTCAATAAAGCTGTGGGAGATACGCTAGGAAAAAATCACATAATATCCGACTGCCGTATCCTAAAAAGAAAACGGGAAGAAAAGAACTTCTTCAGCCTCATGCTTTTGCTATAAAACAGAGAACAAGTAACTCCTTTCCTCATTCTTCCTTCTCTAAACTAGGCGTTAGAAAAAATAAAAAAATCATGTATGGAAAATTGTAAACCATTTTTATCCCAGGGCTGTATGAGAAAGCTAGGCCTATCCAAATCTTGAGAGACACTGGTGCGTCTCAAACCTTATTATTAGAAGGCATACCAGAGCTATCGGAATCGACCTTCACTGGAGATTTTGTTTCATTGCAAGGTGTTGAATTAGGTGTAATTAAGGTTCCCCTTCATAAAATTTATACAAAATAAAAATTGGTGAATGGTCCGGTTGTATTCGGTGTACGACCAACCCTGCCAGTTCAACGGGTCTCCTTAATGTTAGGCAATAACTTAGCAGGTGACAGGGTAGTAGCAGAACCAATCGTCTGTTATAAAATAGAAATAAACGATGAATTCAAAGTCGAAGAAAACAGTGAATTATACCCTGATTGGATAATTACTAGAGCAAAAGCAAAGAAACAAATTTCAGAAAAGGAAGATTCCGCAACACCAGCTAATTGGTTACAATTGAATGAAAGTTTTATATCTCATCATTTAGAACACACCAATAATTAGGATAAAAAATTAACAAAACCACCTCCCCAAAAAAGAAATGGTACGCAAAAAATGAAAGAGGATCTAAATAAAAATCAACTTGTTATTGAACAAGAAAAAGATCCTGAAATTTGTCTTTTAAAAAATAAAATACTCCCTTTAAAAGAAGCAAGAAAAGTTAGAGACTGTTTTTATATGAGAGATGGAATTTTAATGAGAAAATGGCGCCCAGTGGATGCCAGTCTAAATGAGGAGTGGAAGATAATAAACCAAATAGTGTTCCCGAAAGTAAACAGACAAGAAATACTAAACATAGCTCGTAATACTCCAATGTCAGGAAATTTAAGAATAAATAAGACATGTGAAAAATTATTAAATCATTTTTGCTGGCCGAAACTTAGACAGGACGTTGACAATTTCTGTAACACTTGCCACATATGCCAAATTGTTGGAAACCTAAACAAAAGATTCCGTCCGCCCCTCTGAAACCTATTCCAGCATTTGAAGAACTTTTCAGTAGAGTATAGTTGAATGTGTTGGTCCTCTTCCAAAAACAAAAATAGGAAACTAATATTTATTGACAAATATGTGTACATCAACTCGCTTTCCAGAAGTTATCCCTCTAAGAAATATTAAGGCTAGGGCTATTGTTAAGGCTTTAACTAAATTTTTTTCTACTTAGTCGGGATTCCTTCGGCTATTCAGTCAGACCAAGGTTCGAATTTTATGTCTTGTTTATTTCAACAAGTAATAAGTGAAATGGCTATTAAGCAATACAAATCCAGTGTTTATCACCCTGAATCACAGGGAGCTCTTGAGCGTTTTCATCAAACAGTAAAGTCTATGATCAGAAAATATTGTTATCAATATAAAAAGGATTGGGATGAAAGGGCTCATTTTGTTTTGTTTGCTGCTAGAGAAGCTGTTCAAGACGTTCTTGGGTTTAGTCCTTTTGAATTGGTTTTCGGACATAACGTTAGAAGTCCTCTAACATTTCTAAAAAAATGGTTGACTGAACAAAATGAGAAGCATCTTTTAGACTATGTATCAAATTTTAAAGAAAAATTATACAATGCTTTCAAAAAAGCACAAGAAAAATTTAAAAACTCCCAAATTAAAGTAAAGTCTAGATATGATGAAAATAGTAAAGGTCGAAAATTTAAAGTGGTGACAAAGTTTTAGTATTTTTGCCAATTCCTAATCATCCTCAACAAGCAAAAAATGTTGGTCCTTATGAGATAGAAAAGAAAATTAATGATGTAAATTATATCATCCGCATCCCAGATCGAAGGAAAAAGAAAATAATTTGCCACATTAATATGTCACAAAGTTATATCGACAGAAATTATGTAACTAATATTAAACCAGTTTCAACCTTAATAAACATTAAAAATACAAATCAATTTGAAGATAATTTAGACAATAATGAAGATACAGTTATTAGGGAGAAGGACATGAGTCAGCGTAGTCATTTAAAAAAACTCAGAAATCCTATCTAATTTAAATGTAAAATTTGAACATTTATCAAATAAATAAAGATAAGAAACTTATACTTTAGTCAATGATTTCAAACATCTTTTTACTGATGTTCTAAGAAAAACAACGATTGCAGTACATGATGTTTTAGTTGGAGATGAAAAGCCCATCAAACAACATTTTTTCCGGGTAAATCCAATCAAGCTTCAACAGTTGAGAGCAGATATTAAATACATGCTGAATAATGACATCATTGAACCAAGCAACAGTCAGTGGAGTTCTCCTTGTATTTTTATACCAAAACCTGATGGAACCTGCCGATTTATAACAGACTTTCGAAAAGTAAATGCTGTAACCAAAAGTGACTCTTTTCCGATTCTAGAATCATCAAGGCGAAATATGTATCCTATTCCAACTAACAAAAAACAAATAATGAGATTTCTTGGTGTGGATTCTACAGAAAATTTTGTAAAAATTTCTCATCAATAGCAAGTCCTCTCATCGACCTTCTTAAAAAGGATGTAAAATACAAGTGGAGTGAAACCTGTAATGTGGATCAAGTCAACTCTCATTAGTGGCCCAGCTCTTGCAACTCCAGTTTTTTCAAAACAATTCAAATTGCAAATCGATTTCAAGAAGATGATGAAGGCGTCGATAGAGTCATTGGATATTTCTCAAAAAAGTTAAACACCTACCAGAAGAAATATTCCACTATTGAAAAAGAATGCTTGGAGGTGTTATCAGCGATACAACATTTTGACTTTTACCTCAATGTTACTGTTTATCCTGTTATGATTTATACTGACCACAATCCACTAACTTTCCTTAAAAAAATGACAAATAAAAATCAAAGACTTACAAGATGCAGTCTGCTTCTGAAAGAATATGACATTATTATAAGACACATTAAAGGAAGGAACAATGTTATTGCACATGCTTTATCTAGAGCATAACAAAAAAAAGTATGATATGATTTATTGCTTTACAACAAAAGAAATCACTGATATTGTTTTATAAAGGTTTTTCATTATGATTTCAAAACTTTTACTTTGAAGAGGGGAAGTGTTACGAGGATGCGTTTATATATAAAAATAATATTAACAATGTATAAAAAGTTGTAGTAAGGGACTCTATTGCGTCTTACTTGTTATTACAAAAAAGTTTTAATTCATGAAGTAGTAGGTACATAGAGAAATTAGGAATAGAACGTTTTGGAAGATTGTAGAATGTTCGCATCCTCTTAGCAAACAACTGTTTGGCGTCATTTAGGGTTCTCTTGCACTCATTGCGAGCAGATATGAACAGACGCCCATTGTGATCAGATGACTGTCTCCGGAATAGACGGAAGTAATGGTTCCTGTGGGCAATGGCAGCTGAGCAGACCGGAGAGAACCACGGAGAGGAATGAGGTTTTAAGCAATACTTCCTGGTGGGTATGAAGGCATCAATGCCAGCTTTCACCCATGACGAGACCTCAGAGGCACAATCATCAACTGATAGGTCGAACACTTTTCCCCAAGGGACGTCGCAGAGGAAATCGCGAAAGGCATCCCAGTCAGCTTTTTGGTAGAAGTAGGAGGTCCTATAGGTAGAGGGCTCCTGGGGGGAGCGAGATTGGAAAGAAATACTGAGACACTACAGCGTGGTCGGAGTTGCCGAGAGGGCAAAGCTGCGAGACTTGACAGGCGTCAGGCGCAGAGGTGAGAAGAATAAATATAGATATATTTCATTGTTGCTCAGAATTGTACAATAATTAAAACCAAAATTAACATAGAGAAATTTCAAATTTAATTAAAGTTAATTCATATTTTCTTTTCATCAAAGAAACCACCACGAGCCTTTATTACTGCAGAGCAAATCCTTGGCATTCTTTCGAATAACTTATAAAAGTTGGTGAAAGTGATTTCCAAGCATCCTGCAAGCATTTAAACAACATTTGTTCATTTTCAGGAAGTTCATTTCGAACTGTACGATCAATTTCATCCCTTTAATAGTGGTTTCTTAACTGCTACACTGCCTTTAAACCCAGTAGAATGAAGTCGTCTCTTAACAGTAGTAACAGATACTGGATGTTGCCGAGTAGAATTCATTTCAATTATTAATTCCAGAGCGGTTTTTCTTCTATTCCTCTTGCTAGATATGATCAAGTGCCTATCCTCCACAACAGATATTACTCTGGGCCTACCAGATCTTTTTCTGTCAATATTTAACTTAGTTTCACGAAGTCGTTGAAAGCAATAATGCACGCCATTTTTTATAGGCTTAATATTTTAACGATAACACGTTCAAAATATCCTTCTTTCGAAAGAATTTCAACCTGAGCTCTTTTCTCAATGCTAATCTGTTCCATCCTTGCCATTTATACCGTAGTAATATGGTTTAAAAAAATTAATTATACCGTAATTATAGTATCTGAATAAATCTGAATTTTCGGCAAAAACTTAATCACAATAAGAGGAGTCAAGTAGTAAACTCAGTAAATGTTTACATTAAAGTTGAAAAGAATACTTTTTTACTTGACATCTGCATAAGAATAACAAAAAATACAAACTCAGCGAATTTGATTCTGCAAAAAATGAAATTTTATAAACTTTGTGAAAAGTTTGGGTGGTCCCAAACTTATGGTCGGTAGTGTACATGTAAAACATACACTCATATACAAGTAAATGCATAGATATACATACAGATCAGCAAGTAAAGGAAATATCAAAATGTCTACTAGTACAAAAGAACAGATGTACACTTATATATATATATATATATATATATATATATATATATATATATACACACTAATACTTAGACATTAATTTGCCTATATTTGATGGGCACCTTCATCTGACTCGGACGCTCCAACGAATTCCCCCCTGGTATACAATCCGGCACATATCAATACAATAACACTCGGCAAGCACCCAACCTAACACCGGCCGCCAACCTATACCGCCATGAGGCATCTAATCCGACATCGATTATACCGCCAATACTCGACAGAGCCCAAACCAGTACATGCCATCCGGCCAAAGCCAAATACGTTTCCCCATAGCACCAACACCTAATAACTAATATTCTCAAGGCCCAAGTCCCACACTGTTCCTGGGCTATTTATAATTTCCCGACCCGCGAAAACCGATGTCAGGTAGAACACCCCACAACCATACAACCCACCGACCAATGTCGAGTGGAACGCCCGGCAAATATCAGTATGATAACACATGGCGAATGACACACCCAGTAAGGATAAACTAGAACGCCCAATCCGAAAAAACATCCATCAAAAAGGCAGTTAAAAAGATTTTCCTTAATTTTTCAATATTACAAACCGGATTTTAATGTAAATGCTGAACTATGTTTACAATGGACAGTGAGCTCATTCCTCTGGTTGAACAGTTTAACCTTGTCCCTAAATTTGATAATTTCTAATTTTTCGTTAAGACACAGATAGCAAGGTTCACGGAGGGAGTTACAAGTTCGGGCCTTTGTAAAGACTTTTCATTTAAAAGTGAATGTTTTGTCTTTTTCCTTTAAAGACCAATAGTATTTGGATAATGAAGTGCTGTATTTATAAGAAGGCCTATTGTTGAAAGACAATGTGTGCTGATACCAGCGAGTTTTGAACGGATTTTTAGTAGAACCGATATAAGCCTTTATAGTTTTAGGATTTTCAATTGTGGAAACGGTACAAAGTTGAACTAACTCGACAATTATTATTCAAAGGGCAATCTTTAGGATTTCTACAATTACATCCGCTGGTATTAGTTCCTTTATCCTTGGTGCGATCTATTTGAACATTGTAATTTACCGCGTTTTTTGTATCATAATACTTGTTGAGTACTTTGTTGTTATGTTTTTTAATTATTTTTTTCTAGATTATGCATGCAAATATAGCTTAACTTGAGTGTATTATTATTGAATTTTTTCGCTAAGAGGATTAGTTTTGGGAAAGTTTTTGCTGATTAAGTTTAAGAATTTTTGTCCCAATTTAGTTTTAACCATCATATTGTAGGGGGGTATATGTATGTATATATTCTAAACATATATAGTTAAATATAACGGACAATTAATATCTATTATATTTAATCATGAGCCGTTCTAAACATCGTATTTTGGCTTTAATTTCAGGTGAAAATAAAGTCAAAAATTGTTTAGCATTTGAATATTGTTTTATTATGCTGGTTCTAAGCTTTCGGCTTACATGAGCCATCTTCAGATAGGTTACAGGGACGTTAGTATAAAGACAGACATCATCAAAGATTATATCTTGTGTTGACATAAAACATTGGTATACGACGATAACAGTTACTGAATAGCAGACGCAGGTCGTAAATTTGTAATGCGGTTCTATTATATATATATATATATATATATATATATATATATATATATAAGTTATCACTGTTATCGTTGTTAGAAAGTCGATAATCAAATATTTTAATATTAAATTTTAAAACAGACATCCGTAGAACTACTTCTTTTCGCAAAGTTCATTAATAAATTCTCATATATCAACACAATACATCTGAGACTGAGATATCAATATTAATAATTTCAACTTTCTGTTTTTATAAATCTCTCACAGATCATTTACTTTCATATCATCTGTCGTTATACAAATGATTAAAGGATTACTTGTCAGTTCTTTTTGGGATAAAAAAACACTTTAAAATAGATATCAAGGGATCTAACTTATATTGGGGAGAGAATCTAGTGAATAGTTAGTTCCCTTATCAAATAGGGACCAGGTCTTTTAATAATAGAATATTAAAAAAAAATTTTTTTCCAGTTTTGGACCTTCTTGCCCACAAAAAATATTTTTCAAAGAATGACTTATCCCATGAAACCGCTATTATTTTAACGATCTTCACTCCTCGGTAATATTAATGTTTTTAAAAAGTGATAATGAGAACAAATACAATGTAGATTCACTTTATGTTTTTAGGACTACTGGGTGTGACGATAAACAGCTTCCCGCAGCAAGACCTCAGATTGGGAGGTTGTGAGGAACATGGAACCACCTCTTAATTGCTGTTGTTTCCAGTTCCCCTTGACCCAGGGTGGTAGCGCCTGTTAGAGTCCCAGCTATGAGCAAATAGTTAACCCCAAAACTGGGGTCAAAACACTATGAATATGTAAAGGTGGACTTTTACAGTAAAAATTCCAGGAATACATTTTTAAATAAACAATATTTCCAGCTATACGTTTTTGAAAGAAAAATATTAACAGCGATACATTTTTAAAGAAAAATCAGTATAGCCAGCAATACATTTTTGAAGGTAAAAATATCACCAGCGATACAATTTTTAAAGGAAAAAAATTACCAGTAATACATTTAAAAGACCTTTTCAAAAATACAAAACAAGAAGATATCTTGAGTTTAAAAAAAAAAACAAAAAAAAACAACCTTTTTAACCAAAATTTGACTAAATCAACCTTCTAACTATAACCGAACATTTTAAAAAAGAAAAATTCCATAAACCCTACATTTTTGGCATTAAACAACTTAAACTCTTATGTCTAGGTTTTGTTACAATTGTAATCACTTTTTAAAACTATATATATTCCCAGGGAGTTAAAATAATTGTGGTGTCATAAGAAAAACTGTTCTTTTGCTACCTCGTGTTTCGTTTTGTTTTGTTTGTTTGTTTGTTTGTTTGTTTGTTTGTTTGTTTGTTTATGACAGTTTGTCTGTTTGTGATACAGTTGCAAAGGTGGAGAGAAAGGAAAGGATATACGGGGTGGTTAAGGAACTAGAGTCTAGTGGTTACTAGATGAGTATTGACATTGCATTTAAATTCCTGGAGGTTGTAGCCGTCAGGAAAGCAAGAATATGGAAGCAAGTTCCACAGGTGGGAAGGGCGAGAGAAGAAGCTGCAGGAGTAGAATAAAATAAAAATTAAACATCGACAGCTGTTTCTTGGTTTTTATTTTAAACCCCTACCATTTTATTTTTATTTTTACCGTGTAGACAACTTCACGATGAACATGTAGTGAATTTTAGGGGATTTCCCCTGAAACCTACTTCATCTGCAGTTGGAACATTTATTAAAAGTAACTCGTTATGCTTGTTAAACAATCGATGTGAAACGAAAATAAGATATTAAAAGTGGCAATCAACGGACAAGTGGATGAAGTGGGTCAATAATTTTTAGGTTGATTAATTAAATAAAGAAATGACAGTTACAATATTCATGACCCAAGAAAATATGTTTTGTACTCAAATGAGACAATGAGATTTAATGTAATAACATAATGATATGAGATTTAATGAATTATCAATTACATTATGCAAATGGCCGAGTATTTCTGTCAGAAAGAGAACGTTTTGAACGTTCTCTTTCTGACAGAAATACTCGGATGAAAATCTCGCCATTATCAGGAAAGTGATTTCTTCCGATCCCGTTGGAAAATGCCAGAAGTCTTGCGAGTGAAATTGGATAGATGGTTGTGCTAGAAAGTCAGCGTAACTGAGGGTATAAGCGTACTGGTCTTGTTCATACGGTTGCTGCGCTTTCACACAGAAGTTGATTAAGAGGGCAGAAATGGAAAACAAATAACCTTTGTTTCCCATTGAAATCAATGCGAAAATTGGGGATTCACCGAAACCCCGGATTCCGTCGGCTCCACCCCGGTTTTGGGTCGAAGCGCATATAAGCAGATAGCGTTGAGATCTCGACGACTTGCGCGGCGAATCCCTGCATCAGCGACCTGGTCTGATGCTACTAAATCTCCTGATTCTGAAGTACTTTGAACCCAGCTAAAGAATTTTTGACAAAGCCCAGTGATTGATAACGGAAGGGTTCATTATTGTTGTACCTAGAACTACATAAATCAATTGAAGACTAACTCAACGATTCCTTCGTTTATATATATATATATATATATAATCATATCACCCCAAGCAAGGCGGTAATGCCACTGAAACGCAGGGGGCTACATAATATTGAAAAGATTGGAAAAGAGAAAGCCGGGAACCACATCCTAAACAGGCAACAAGGGATGAGCCTTTACACCTGTTAAATAGACGTGGGTGGTGTGTGAACCGGGCGATAGTTTAGTCTATCTACTCCAATTGAGGAAAAAAAATGAAAGAAAAGAGTGAGAAGATGGGAAAAGAGAAAGCCGGAAACCACATTCTAAACAGGGAACAAGGGATGAGCCTCTACACCTGCTCAATAGACGAGGGTGGAGTGTGAACCGGACGATAGTTTAGTCTATCTACTCCAATTGAGGAGAGGAAAAAATAATTGAGTGAAAAGAATGGAGAAGAGAGAGCCGGAAACCACATCCTAAACAGGGAACAAGGGATGAGCCTCTTAACCTGTTCAATAGACGTGGGTGGAGTGTGAACCGGGCGATAGTTTAGTCTATCTACTCCAATTGAGGAGAGGAAAAAATGAGAGTGAAAAGAATGGAGAAGAGAAAGCCGGAAACCACATCCTAAGCAGGGAACAAGAGATGAGCCTCTTCACCCGTTCAATAGACGTGGGTGGAAAGCCGGAAATAACATCCTTAACAGGGACAAGGGATGAGCCACTTCACCTGTTCAATAGTCATGGGTGGAGTGTTAACCGTGCGATAGTTAAGTCTATCTGTTAAGAAAAAAAAATGTTCAGAATGGTGAGTTAACTAAGTTTTAACTTAGTTAAAGTCCAATCAAAGAAATAGAAAAAAAGGACAGCAAAATAAAAAACTTAAAATTAAGCATAAATAAATACAAAATCATGACTTACTAAAATTTCAAAAAGTCTCTCTCTCTCTCTCTCTCTCTATATATATATATATATATATATATATATATAATCTAAAGAGCCAACAAACTTACCTAGGTAGCTTTCACCTAACCGGATCTTCATATATATATATATGTATGTGTGTGTGTGTGTGTGTGTGTGTGTGTGTGTGTGTGTGTGTGTGTGTGTGTGTGTGTGAAGATACTTCTTCCCTTAATATATTTTCTGACACAGTTCGGCCCGGCGCTTCGATTACAACAACATTTGATCTGCCACTGCTCTAAGATCAAGAACACAACATGGACAGAGTAGGTGTAGATCGAAGCAGCCAGCTTGTACCAGCGTCACTATTGACCAGATCGGGTCTGGCTCTGTGGTTAACACATCTTCCTAAGACCCTTAAGACCGGACCGCTAAACGTAGTTACAACATCGAGTGTGGGCTGCGTATACTGTGGTTATATTAATTGGTGTCTACAACAAAGGATTTGACTTTGAGTTGCTGACTGCGAACCAGAGACCAAATGCCCAGCTCAACCAAGCCAGGAAATAAAAAAGATAGAGAAAGGAGTAAAAAGTGAACAATAAGTTACAGGAGTAGGAGCCGACGGTCTAGTCAATTTACTATAAAGTTTTCGAACTGTATCAGTATCTTTCTTGTTTCATCAAGTTTAGCCCACCACAAGACAAGTCAAGTCACGGGTAGGAGCCTTTTTATTTGTTCTGTATTTCTATCGTGTTGATTTTCTTTTTGCACCTCACTATTAGAATTTATTATCTAGATTTTGTCGGATTGTCTTTTCCTTTGTTGTCGGCTGATCGAGTAAGCTTGGATTAACGATGGCTGATGCTGGACCTCACCGGTGTGGATGTGCAAGAAGTGAACAGACCTCAAATATCGAATACCTTTAAAAATCTATTAGTAGGGAACAAGGTAGCCAGTGTTTTGAGTGGACCTAGTGGAGTTTTTTAAAAATGGTTGACGGCGACTAAAATAAAAAAAAAACAACTTATTTACGAAGGCTCATTTCCAGTAAATTTTGGGTGGGGGCACTTAGCGAGTGGCTGTGGGCTGAGGTAGAAAAAAACTACTGATAGGCGAATACGCAGATGAGGGGACGGTGATAAAAGCCTCATGTGACTCACCCAGGTAAGGGATGAGACTCCAGAAGAATTGGGGTCAAGAGCGACGAAATTGTCTGCCTTGACCTTCCCTTAGGAAGTAAGAGAAAATGCTGCTATTTAGAAAGTTTGCGGACTTGTTTGTTGATGTGCTGGAGAACGAGTGCATTAGAGAAGCCCCAACCAATTTGTCAGTAGCCATAGATCTGGCCAAAGACAGTGAGAAAGTTTGGAAGATGACTAGTAGTTGGGAAGTTTGATTTAAAATGATTTTAAACATCTTAATGATACATGATTTGCTTTTCGATGTTCGATTTGTAAATATAGTCTTTACTTAATAAATTAATAACAAGTGACTGGAAGAAATTTAAAAGGTGTTTGAAATCATCATAATTAGCGAAGAGAAAAATAAAAACAATTCTTATAAAAATTCATTATTCGTCGAATTTTTTTTTTTTTTGTTTCGGAATATATCCTTAATAATTATAATTTATAAAATCAATTAAAAGTATATCTAAATGAAAAATGGCGTAGTTTTAATGCTTTTTTTTACTATTCGAAGCAGATTTTCAGAAAAGTGGTTTCGTAAAAAAAATTAGACGATTTACACTCATTTCTCAAAGTGTTCTGCATATAAGTAATAAAACAAAATTTGGGATCAGTACTGAATTTCTAGAAATTTAATGAAATTAATTGAAGGTGGGTAACAGATGTAAAAAAATATATTTTACCAATATTTTCTGAAAATAATAATTGCATAAATAACTTCATTCATTTGTGAATAAGTTCTAAAGGTTTCATTAAAATCAGACAATTATTTGATTTTTGCAAGGATTTCCAAATTAATGTGTCTTTGAACGCTAAAAAATGATTTGCGTTATATTACGTTTGCCATAGTAGTAACCTTTAGTAAACATCGGGTAAATTGTTGACGAAAATAAATTAACCAAAATTTCGAACATGTTATAAAAGATTTTAAAAAATAATAACAATTGATCTTTCCACTTAATAATAAGATAAACATTTTGATGATAAAACTTTTGAGCCCTTTTAACATCATGATCTGCTGTTTTTTTTTCGGTGAATGAGTGGACGTACGTAAAAAAATTCAGATATAACTAAAAATATATCTGTCGAAAAACAATATGAATAATGCCAAAAGGAAAACTTATCTTAGCCGTTTCGTCCTCTTACTAAAATATGTATAAATCCGCGGTCTGGATGTTTTCAAATATTTTTTTCCTAAAATAAATACTTCTTTCCCAAGCCAATACACATGTCATGACAATAACATTTATTTTAAATTAAACGAAAACATTTAGATTCAAAACCTATTATTTAAAATATATTATACATCGATTAATCTCAAACTAAAATAATATAAATAATAATTACATTGTGAAAAAAATAAACAAGAATAGCCACATTTACACACTTTCGTTTCTTAGATATTAAATTACATCACTTGGCATCTTCTATAATTTACCTTGACTTTCAGTTAGCTTGGTATATGTTTTTGAGTGTTGTTAAATTTAAATATTCTGAAAAGCTAACATTTTACTTAATCACGTCAGCTAAGGTAAGTTTTCCTTTTGTCTTTTACATTTACCTCATATATATATATATTTAAACATGAAAACCGCAACAGATTCATTGAAATTTGAAATCACGAAGTGGATTTAAAATTATATGCTGACATAATAAAAATATAACTGCAATATATTCAAATTATTATTGTTTATTTTTTTTTTACATATGTGTTAACGTTGAGAAAACAAAGAACGAATTCAATAAATATTTTCAAGTTTTTCTTTACCAGAAAGAAATAATTAATTCATTTAGTACATACAAAAATGTGGAAAAAACAAATGCTGACTATGTTTCGATCTTCATATCACTAACAATGGATAGTAAAACTGAAAAGAATCCATTTTTAATGTCGAATTTGGCACAAAAATAAAATCGGAAAATAATGAAGATCTTATAAGTGTCTTAGAACTATTACCAATTAATCGGAAAAGCAATTTTTAAAAAGCTGAAAATCAAGTTAATGAATGCTAGCCGGTTACTAGCATATATGGCAGTAACAAAAGACAACGTAATTTTCTTTCTGTTCACCTAATACATGATCCAAGAGCCACTCAAGGTAGTGGGGTTACAAAAAAATGATAAATATTATATGCTACAGTTCTGTATAACGAATTAAAGTTAGCATTTTCTTACATTAGAATCGCTTTTTAAGTGTAAAAAATGGGCTCCTAGATAATATTCGTATTCAACGGACTTTCATTCCGCTAATAGTCTGCTAAATCGAGAATCTAAAGTAATTGTAACAGACACGACTTTAAACTTTTAAAAATGGTCGATAAGAATTTTACTTTGTTATAACCCCACTGAATTGGGGAAAATGCTTAATTTGATAAAAATTTGTTGGTTAATCGGATATATATTTCCATTGCATCAAGATGCCATTTGTCCAATTCATTTCTCAGAGTAAACATTTAGTGATAAGGCTTTTTATTGCAAACAGAGTGCTCATCGGCTGTGGTATTCAAATTCTTTCATGGTTTGTTTTCGAATGCATGTGAGGTCTGTTCATCGAGCGTTTGTCAAGAGACATCTACGATTGGGTCAGACAAGAAAGACTTCGCATAAGAGTTATAATAATGTAAAGCAGGTATATCTTTTTACGTTGGGTAACAATGTGTACAAAGAAACACAAACCAAAAGAAATCACACACACACGTACACAAACCACACACACACACACACACACACACACACACACACACACACACACACACAAGTGTGCATAAAAAAAGGAAAACTTATTCGTCATTTGTGGAACTGTATCAAGGCATATACTTTAATAAAGTCCCTCTGAGGACGAAATACTTCGACTAAGGTAAGTTTTGTTTTTGTCTTTATTCATATTACTCTTTTTATGATATATTCTATCTGAAACATTTTACACAGACACAGCTAAATGCTTTAATAATAAATAAATTAAAAGTTTTTTAAAATGGAGAATTATTTTCCCATATATATATATATATATATATATATATATATATATATATATATATATAGTCATCTGCAGACAGATCTGTTTCGCTGTATCACAGCTCATCAGTACGGTTAGACTCCGATTGCTTTTAAGCCAGGATTGAAACCCGACCGAAGTGGAGTCAGTCGCCGATTCTACCTCTGGGCTATGGGCGTTCGGTAGAAGAAAGACTTTTTAGCGTATACATTATGATTATACACGCCCAATAGCCAGAGTGCTCTAATTCATTACGGAATGAGCGATATATATATACATATATATATATGTATAGAGACAGACAGACAGACAGACAGAGCGTGAGAGAGAGAGAGACTTAGGTTTAGTAAACAGATAAAAGAAGTGCAAAAAGGACATCTATATTATTTTTGGCAATGTTTAATCATTGTGCCTGCAAAAAGAACGGTGTCAAAAAGACTGCAATTCCCTTGACACCGTTATTAGTCTATACGCTTTTAAGAGTGGCCACACAGAAATAGACCATTCACAAGTAATAGATTAACTGCAAGTTGTCAGTAGGGTATTGACAAAAGTTATATAAATGTTATTGTGGTTATATAACTAAGACAACAAACTTCAATAATTCGATTAGACAAAAATTTAGGTTGAATAAGCTTTAAAAAGAAGCAAGACAAGGGAATACGAGTTCACCGAATCTATTTCCAGCAGGCCATGAAAGTCTCTTCCGAAAAATTAACTGAAAAATGAGCGTAGTAAACATAAACAGAATATTCAAACCGGCTATGATTTTCTGATGGCAATTTACTAACGACAGAATCATTGTATTAATTAGAGAATATATTAATTAGAGAATATATTAATTAGAGAATATATTAATTAGAGAATATATTCAATTACTTAATCAGTAAAGTTTCGATATAACTTTAAAAATTAACAAAAACAAAACAAAAACGTAATGTTCAACTGAAATATTCCTCAAAGATCATAAAATAAAAACTGAAAAACTATAATCAAGAATACATATTCACCAAAGGCAACAAAGCCACTAAGACGCAGCGAGGATTATTGAGTGTAAAATATATGAAAAGTAGAAACGTTATTAGGGAGTAATAGCAATAAAAGAACAATAGAGAAGATAACGACGGATATTGCATTTAAATCTTTGAAGATCAAAATTGATATGAAAGCAAGAAGCCAGAAGAGAGTTACACAAGAGAGAAGTGCAAGAAAATAAACTGTTAACATAGATCTTATCAAGCCATTTCAAATATATAATGATAAGATTTTGCCGCCAATCTAGTTATGCGATTAAATTCATAGAGTCTAGGAACAGTAGAAGAAAGTTCATCAGAACAATTACCAAGAAAGTATTTATATAAAAGACAAAGGGAAGCAACATTAAAGTGGTGGGAAACTGACTGAAGCCAAGATGTCAGGCGAAAATCAATGACATTGCAGATTTTTATTTGTATTTCATCACGGATCTCAAAAAACATAATAGAAGCATCAGATCATATGTGGCAGCAACATGCGGTAACATTAAAGAAAGACCGCGAAAATGAAATGAAATGACGTATAACGAGATAGTGGAAAATTTAAGAAAAACAGGGATATAATGAAAAGCATGTTGCTAATATGCTTAAAATGCAAAATGTATAATGAATGTGTATTGCATGCTATGGTGTACGGATACGAAACATGGAAGTAAATCGTTTGAAAACAAACTCAGAAATGCGCAAATATCAACGGAAAGTGCAATTCTAGGGCTGACTTTAAGAGTTAGAAAGAG